>JAVIAB010000046.1:16608451-17208451 GCA_032433765.1 Megaustenia siamemsis
CTTTGTGAACTCTCTCATGTCCTTTGAGATTACCTCTCTTTGTGAACTCTCTCATGTCCTTTGAGATTACCTCTCTTTGTGAACTCTCTCATGTCCTTTAAGATTACCTCTCCAAGCAAAAGCTGCATCACATTTGTAAAGTGACAGAAGTCATGTGGCAAATTTAAACATAATTGGAGGAGCAAAATGAGGAGGCCAGTGCTCCTGCTTGCTGTTATTGATGCTCCCAAACTGACTGAACTAGGTACCCATTTTTAAACAGCTGGACCAACTGGAGATTGTCAAGCTGTGATTGAACCCACATTCATATAGTTATAGTTATCTGTAGGCCCCAATATCACTACAAACGAATGAAAATCCATAAGTGCTCAAACACCAGTGCCAATGGAATCATCAAAATTAACATCTCATCGAATATCCAAACAATGAAAGGCAGCTGCAGCCCCATCATAGCAAACACAGCACATGTCAAAAGACCTAAGGCGTATCAGCACCAAAAGTGAACTCGGATGAACTGTCCGTCATACGATATCATCATTCATCGTAAGCAATCTGAATATAGAAGCACCATACGGATGAAAAGCACAGTTCACGGTGTGCACATGAGCACTAAACTCTGCAGCTCCAGCAGCAGGTCGAAGTTGGAATATGAGGAAACCGCAACATGAAACACTTCAGACAGCGCCTCAACGGTTCCTGTCTCCTATCCGCCATATTGACCGGAAGACCCGCAATCAATGAATCGCTAAGCCAGCATGCTGCTGCTATGTCACTGATGCTCTATCCTTAAAGTATCTCTCCTTGATGGATTCTCTTATGTTCTTTGAGATGTCCATTCTGAGAAAAGCCAGCACTACACATATCACATTTGTACGGTTTCTCTCCCGTATGTGTCCTCTTGTGTTTTATTAGAGTGCAATTATGAGCAAAATCCACACCACACACATCACATCTGTACGGCTTTTCTCCCGTATGTGTTCTCATATGTATTTTTAGAGTCCACGTAAGAGCAAAACCCACACCACATATATCACATTTAAATGGTTTCTCTCCCGTATGTTTCCTCTTGTGGTTTATCAGCGAGCCACTTTGGGCGAAGCACGCACCACACTCATCACAATTGTAAGGCTTCTCGCCTGTGTGTGTTCTTTTGTGAACTTTTAAATTTCCACTTTTCGTAAAACCTGCCCCACAGACATCACATTTGTAAGGCTTCTCTTCTGTGGATGTTCTCTTGTGTGTTCCGTGATCTAAACTCTGGGGGTCATCACTGTCAGCTTCACAAACAAACGGAAACACCTTCTCCCTTTCTGGCGCTTGAGCCTGGGAACTTGAATCGTGACTGCAGCCTTCACCTTGACCTTCCTAAGGGAAAAAAAAAATTTGGAGGAAAATGTGAAAACAAACCATGACCAAATTAAACTTTGAAGTGGGGAAAAACTAATGGGGTTTAACAAAACATTCTTTGTTGATCTTTCGGAAGTTTGCCTGCTTGTGTTCTCACCTGATAACTAAAGTCTTCGTAATCTGCCCTTGAAAGGACTTGGGCATGTGAGAATTGCGGTTTGCAGTAGAACTGTGACATATGTGCCTTTCGGCCCAACACATTTAAATTCAGCAAGGCATTTTTGAGTACTAGGATGTCTTCCGTCTTGATCCCTACTCACTTGGCCAGATTTGACTGGTTAGTCTGTTTCTAGGGGCACCACAAAGAGGCGAAGTAGTTTTGGTTCATCAATCCTATCTTTATGTGATACTATGTTACAGGATAAGATAACAGAGAAGGAACATATGTGATAGAAAGAGAACATGTGTGATAGAAAAGGAGCGAGTGTGATAGAAAAGGTCTGTAAAAATTATGGTCACTAACACCATATTCCCTATATGCCACTTGGCGTGACTTTACTTTTTTTTAACTATATGCAAACAGACAAAACAAAGGGTGACTGCTCCAAAAGTCTGACCATAATTAACATATGTATGTAGTAATTTAAATTAATGATAATATGTGGAGTTTTGTTTTAAGCTGTAATTGTGTACTTTACCTCAGCATTATCAACATAGATGTGAGGTCCATGATCAGGGCAGCCTCCTTCATATTTGAGCTGGCACTTCTCACAATCTAATCACAAAGATTAAGTTAACAATACATGTTTTAGACATATTTATTTGCATAATGTGAAATTATAACAATTCTTAACTTGCATTGGTAACAAATTATTTATATTATTATTAATATATTGATTACTAAAAGTAATCTTGGGGGAAAATACAAGGTAAAAGAGGTAGAGGCAGAACCAAGACTAACATGGATGAGTAACATCAACAGATGGACAAATCAGTCTATGACAACCTGCACCATCAAGGCAAGAGACAGAGCGGAATGGCGCTCCATGGTAGCCAACCTTCATTGTGGAGATGGCACTTGATGATGATGATTGGTAACAAAATTTATCAATATGGATTAAATGAACATTCAATCTATAAATGAACATTCAATCTATCTAATCTATCTGTCTATTGACCTTTCGAGCCATGATTGATGCATAGGGCATAGACTCAGATACTATTTCTCTTTATCTAAATTGTCTTTCTAGTCTCAATCCTTGTAAAGATCTTTTATCAAATCTCACCATTTGTCTCTATTCTGTGCAAGCATCTCGATCTCATTGAGGGAGCCGATTCCTGCTGCCTTTGTCACTCTGATCAATGTTCTTCTCAGTGTTTCCCTGGATCGGCCTCTTTTCCTCTTACCTGTTGTTTCCCACATGAGGACCTGCTTTGCTATTCGGTTATTATCTCTTCTCATCACATGTCCAACATATAACCATCGTCTTTCTTTATTACTGAAGATATTAGTGGTTGATTGGCGATTTCTCTAATTTCCTCGTTTGTTTTGAATTCGTTCCACGCTATACCAAGTATTTTCCTTAGACATTTATTTTCGAATGCGTTCAACTTTGTTTCTATGTTTTTTGTAGTTTTCCAGCTCTCACATACATACATAAGGGTTGATAGTATGTTTTATTGGAATAGTCTAGGTTTTATTTTTGTGCAGATGAGTTTTGATTTCCACATCTTCTCAAAGCTTTTGAAGGACATTGCTGCTTAGCTATTCTGATTCTAATTTCCTTACTTGTATCCCCTTCCCAATCAATGTGACTTCCAAAACAGACAAAGTGATCGATCTAACTTGGATTATATACCATTTATTGCCCTTTGGAGCTGAAGATGGCACAAAGGGAGGAATTCTAGACTCTTTCTTAGATTCTAGATCTTTGTTATCAAGCGTCAGACCTTGCACAGGATCTGCATTGTATCTCGCCAAATGGCTCTGTTCTGGCCAAGTCACTCAATCTTGGTGAGGGAGCTGATGCCTGCTGGTGTTGCCTCTTGCCTCAGCGTTCTTTTACCATATATAAACCAAAAAAATGGAGGGAGGGACAGAGTTCAAGACAGCCCAAGAGCTATGCCAGCGGAAATTTAAACTCTTGGCAGGATAAACCAAACTCTCCAGGTCAAGTGGGTAAGAGCCAGACAAAGATCCAACACTTTAGTCTTCCAGGCTGGGAGTTGGGCATGGGGTCAGCCACCCATGTGTTACCAAGGCCTCATTATGAGGGAAGTAAAGAATAATGACACTGTGACCTTCCAGGCATGTAATAAGAGGCGACTAAGGAGGTTGATCGATGGCTTGACAAGCTGTCATTGTAAAAAGTATTGTTATGGAAACAAGAGCCATAGATTTTAGAAGCAGTGATCTCTGCAATATGTGCCACTTTGGCACACAAGGTTTCTGTTTTAGAGATTGTGGTTCTGCCCTATGTACCGTCTTCGGCTCGAAAGGACAATAGATTGATAGATGGAGTCAGCAGCCCCATCATGGAAAAAAACAGCGAGCAACAGATGGGATGTTTTCTGAACATGGGGAAGAACCATCGAGACAGAATCAAATGTTGGCAGGATGGATGTGAGCTCAGTTTGAGAAGATAGCATATACAGCCAGGCCAGTTCTGTTGGTAGTGTGTGGTTACAGTCCTTTTGCTCTATGAGGTGCTGTAAGGCATAAAACAAGTTAAACAAACCCATAGTAAGATGGAGTGACAGCATCAAGAAAACTACAAAAACATCACACATCATTGATATGATCAATTACCAGTTTCAAAGTTATCAGAAAAGAGAGTATTAGAAATTTGCATCTACCTTGATTTTGAAAGATGTTTAGAAAATTGAAAGGAGAGACAAATTTTTGACTTATGAGTGTATGCTGATGAATTCAAGTCAAATAAAAGTAACTAAAATGAACATGGACTTAGTAAAAACACAGCCAAGCCAGTCACATTTTACAAAAATAGAATTGGTCAAATCAACCAAATTTTAACAAAAATAGACACAGTGAAGTCAACCAAATTTTACAAAAATAGACAATCATCGAGTCAACCAAATTTTACAAAAACAGACAGCCCAGTTAACCAAATTTTACAAAAATAGACAATCATCGAGTCAACCAAATTTTACAAAAACAGACAATCATCGAGTCAACCAAATTTTACAAAAATAGACAATCATCAAGTCAACCAAATTTTACAAAAACAGACACAGTCTAGTCAACCAAATTTAACAAAAATGTGAACACAGATTTTACCAATATCAAGGACACACTTACATAGAAAACTGTCCTTTTCAGGACAAGAAAGAGATCGGTTACTGGTCCGTGCTCTCTTCATGGCAGCAGTCATATCACATTCTTCCCTTTCTTTCATCACCATGACAGTAGGCATATCACATTCTTCTCTGGCTTTCATCACCATGACAGTAGGCATATCACATTCTTCCTCCACATTTGCTTCTTTCTTCACCGTGTGAACCTGAAAACATTGTTTTGTATATTTAGAATGAATCAGTGTCCTCTAACAAGGACAAAGATAACACCAGGTTATGACACTCGCCAAATTGGATGTCTTTGGCCAAAATGAGCAAAATACCACATAGCTTGCTATAAATGACAATATAATGCATCTACCACATTTAAGAGTGTGCAAATGAGAATGAACAGTCATTTAGCAAATGCAGAACAAGAAGCAGAAAATGTACATATCCTTACAAGTGGAGTTAACTCAAAGATTTAGACTTTAAACTAGAAAGACATCACCGCAGATGGGGTATTTCCAAATCTCAATTGCACAGTTGTCGTCCTGGCAAACAGAGTGGTCAAGGAGACAAATAATAATAAATTAATAATATTATAGAGGGAAACTTCCAGGGTGATAATCAGCAAGTCATTTAAGAGAAATAGGATTGTTTACAGCGCTCAGAAAAAATTACGAATATCCAACAACAGAAGAAAAAAAACAAAGAACAATATTTGGTCTGAAGCAGGATCGAACTCGTACTCAGTGGCACAGCGCCTTGCCACGAAAAGCCAAATGCTAGGGAACACTGCCAACTCCTCTAACTAAAAAATTATCTTTCATTGGCGATGTCTTTCACGCAGGTGTTCTCATGACTATAGCATAGGGCTGCGATCACAGCTCTGAAATAAATTGTGTATCTGTCATCATTATATGCCACGCCGGTTGGCGTTGGCGATCATGTCCTTCCACAATCTTCTATATACAGTGCATCGTATCAGTTCTGTCGTTGACTGTTTTCCATGCCATGACACCAAGCTATCCAGTATTTTCTCTCCTTGTCGTCCGCGATCTCTCTTTCCTTTTATTTTGCCTGTTGTAACCAAGTATTCCAACTTTCCTCTTCTCATTATATGCCCGAAAAATGTTGATTGTTTCTTTCTGATGTTTTTTAGGAGTTCCCTTTTTGTGTTGGCCCCTTTGAGAACTTCCTCATTGGTCTTTTTATCTGTCCAGGGAACTTTCAACATTCTTCTGAGAAATCCCATCTCTGTGGCCTCTAATCGTCTTTTCATTTGTTTGTTTACTGTCCATGATTTGCTTCCATATAGGTCCGAATTGGTTCTATATAGCACTGATGAACTCTCTTTCTCAATTCTATTGACATAGATTTGTTGCATAAGATATTTTTCATTTTCTGAAATGTTATTTTGGCCTGAGCCCTTCTCACTTGTGTATCTGCATTTTTCCTATTAAGACAAGTATCTCCCGGATAGGGTAGGGCTGAATGAATAAAGAGTAGACTGATCATTCATCTGCATATGGCCCTTATTGTCTTGTCAGAAAGTCTAGCAGAGGTTATCGTGTATTTTTTTTTTTTTGTCGAACAGCTTCTCTCGTGGCTAATTCTACCAATGTTTGATAAACACAAGCGGTCAGAGAATGAACAAGTAGTCAGGCCCACTGGGTTTTCCATCCTTTTTTATGAGTCTTTTCTCTTCTAAATTTTGCCTTAGCAGTCTCAAATGATGCTATACCATTCATTATACATGCTCTCCATGATGCGTGATCACTTGCTAGATGTTCCCAGTCATAGTCACATATGGAGAAGTCTTTCAGAGATGATTTACAGATATCTCTATATAAATTACTCTCTCATTCATACTGTTCTAGTGAATAAGTTGTGTTATGAAGTCATGCAGCTCATGATGCACACTTCCAGGTCGATGTAATAGCCATAATGGGCCGCACAAAACTCCATGTGCCAGTGCCAAATCTGTGTCGATTTCATGAACAGGAAGGGTTTCCTTAAGAATTTCTGTCCCAACAAATGGAGTCTGGCCTCTACTTCTGTGAGACATGCAATCCAACAGGCTGGTGGCACATTTGCAGTAGAATACAGATAACACATCCCATCACAGGTCACAGCCAGGGTCTGGTACCATTTCACTTCAATCAACCGGTCCATTGCCAGCAGCACAAAACTCTGCCACCACAACCATGTTGACTTTGTAGTCAGGTAGGTGAATGTGACCAGCCCACTGCCGTCTCCATAAACAAAAACCCAGACCAGAAAGAATAATTTTAAAACACAATGCAGCAATAATGCCATCAGTCCTGAGCCTGATTTGACTAGGTGGCCATCTTGGCCTGCAGCACTAACTGGTAGCCTCTGTTAGTCATAGCTGACTATGGATTTTGCAGCGCCCCTAGAAATGTTATACCTTTCTTTTCTTTCACCATATATCCTCTCCCTGGCACGAGCCTGTGCAGAAAAGAGACAAGTTCTTGCCCCTGCAACATGTTTCTTCTCTCCGCACAATCAAGCGATCCAAAGGTCTAGCAAGGTAGAAACAGTTTGGTGCCAACTGCATCACAGGAGTTGCCAGAGCAAAATTGAAATAAACACTGAACTGCATTAGGGACTCCATCTCCGGATTTTTTCCTCAGCGTTTACTCTCAAAGTCTATTCCATGAACAGGTACCCACTGGACAGCGGGGTCTATAATCAGAGTTGACCTTCTCCTAGATGGATTGCCATTTTCAGTAATATGCACTGATTACACCCTTGTTACCAGCATCTTCTCTTGTCCCTCTGATACCCAGTCAGTTCACTTTTGAGAACAGACTCATAGCCCATTTCGGCATTCTCCATCTCAGAAATTTAAACTCTTTTCACTCTTTTCTTTAATTACTGGTTTCCTCTCCCATTCTTTCCTGTTCTTCTTCACCCTTTGCAACCCATCTTCTCTATTTTCCCCTCTCTTTCAACCCACCCTATGGACCAATCCTTATGAGATCCCCTTTCTTCTTCTTCTGCGATCATGGCTCATTCAGAGTATGATTCCGGACTTTCTTATGAAGGCAGCTGTCTAAGTGATTCGGTTGCCCCGTATAGTTTGTCTTCCGTACTTTGCTAATGACGTCCTGGTATGTTTTCTCGTAGTGGAGCTTTCTTTCCTGGCTTGCAGTCACAGTGGATTCCCTTTCTAATTGTTCACTGTTTGACTTTTAGGTTCAATTAAATCCTACCTACCATATCCTCTATTAATCATGGGATCAATAGCTACTTAACTCCTGGCCACCGTTTCTTTCCACCATTCTTCAGATCAGCGTTACTGTTTAGGTTTCGTGTTTGGATTTCTGTGTTTATTTTAGGATAGTATGTGTTTTGTACATGATGAAAGCTTTTGCTAAAAATGTCAAGTCTCATCTCTCTATTAGATTAGCTGCTTCATATCATTTTGTTTTTATTTTACATTGTCTTCTGCAGATCTACTTACCGCCCCGCAATAGCATTTAATATTCTTTTTATTTTATATCTGTGCTTATCTCCATCATCAACATCATTGAGTGCCATCTCCGCATCGAAGGTTGGCTACCATGGAGCGCCATTCACTCTGTCTCTTGCTTTGATGGTGCAGATTGTGAAAGGTTGACTTGTCCATCTTTTGATGTTACTTGTCCATGTTAGTCTTGGTCTGCCTCTTTTACCTTTGTATTTTCCCTTCCAATATTACTTTTATTAGGCTGTTGTGTCTTTTAACATGCCCCAAAAATTTCATTTGTCTTGTTCTAATTGTGTTTAGTAGTTCTCTTTTCATTTTTAGCTGTTTTAAAACTTCATCATTTTTTTTTCTTTTATTCCCATCCAATTCTGCCTGTTCTTCTATAAATCCACATTTCAAAGGCTTCAGTTTTCTGTTCTGTTTTCTGATCTAATGTCCATGTTTCTGCACCATACAGGAATATTGAGGAGATGTAACATTTTTCTATTCTTAGTTTTAGACCCGGTGATATTTGTTCTGATGTTAGTATATTTTTCATGGCATTAAAATTACTTTTTGCCATATCTATTGTTTTGTTTATTTCAGTTGTACATTTTCCATCACTGGTTATAGTATGTCCCAGGTAGTTATAGTTCTGAACTGTCTCCAGATATATTCCTTCAATTTTGATATTTAATTGTAGGTCTTGGGAATTTTCTTTGTTTATGATCATAGTTTTAATCTTTTTGATATTCATATCTAGTCCATATTTTTTGCTTGTCATGTTTTTACATTATGTAATGCTTATCTCCATGGTCATATTATTTTGACCATTGCTACATTATAGAGTATTTGCCTTTTTTTACGAGGGGCCTTGGAAACAATAAAAATTATGACCACTAACACCATATTCCCTATACGCCACTTGGCATGACGGAGCACTTTACTTTTTTTTTTTTTTTTTTTTTTAAACTTGTGCATTCACTCGTCAACTACCCCTCTTCACTGTCTGCCCTGCATGGGATATTAAATGGGTTTAGGTGCATTATCACAACTGAGGACCTACAAGAACATATCAACAGGCTAAACAACACTTGTAAACAATACAACATGAAGATCAACATAAGCAAAGCCGAAGTAATGGCAATAGCGAGAAAGAAAGAAAAACTAAACATCATAATAGATAATACATCTTTGAAGCAAGTAGACAATTTTAAATAGCTGGGTAGCACGCTAACACAAGACAATAACCAAGAAACAGAGATAGATGTAAGGTGTAACAAAGCAGGCCAAGTTATAGGCCAAGTATCAACACTATTGAAAAACAAAGTAATAACTACGGAAGCAAAAAGGGCAATATACAAATCAATTTTTCTACCAACTCTGTGCTATCAGTGCCAGAATTGGACGCTGGACTCTAGAACAATAAGAAAGATAACGACCACCAAAATGAAATGTGTCAGAAGAATGACAGGATACAGCTTAAGGGACAGAGTAAGAAACACTGACCTGAGAAAGAAACTCGAAATTGAACCAGCCATCGAATACATAAAGAAACAACAGATAAATTGGTTCGGCCACATAACAAGACAGAAAGAACTAACAATGAATCAAAGAACCATAAACAAACGCTACGAAAACGCCAGATTAAGAGGAAGACCGAGAAAGAGATGGATAATGGGAATACTAGAGTCACTAGGAGGAATAATATCAGAAGAGGCCAACAGAAGAGCAAAGAATCGCAGATTGTTTCTCCCCTCGACGCCAACGGCAGCAGAGGAAGGATAGAAGAATAGAAGAAGATGCATTATGTCACAAATTCAAGGCCAGCTGTCTGCACTTTTGGCCTGACAAATCCATCATCAGCTTGACATTTTTGAATACGGAGTTGCCTTCCCTCTTTGATCTGTGCTCGTCTGGCTGGTAAAGAATTGTGGGCTGAAACTTTCTTATCAGGAACTCTGGTAGCTTAGAAAAATGAGTTAATATCACATTAGTCACATTTAATAGCTGTAATTTAATAGAAGTAAGAACAACTTTAACAAGAGAATCTCAATCAAAGCCCTCAAATGGGAATCTTCTTTCCTTCCTCATCTGTCTTTCAGCGTAGAGGGGAGATATAATTTGTGGTCTTTTGCTCTTCTGTTCGCCTCTACTGCTGTTATATTTCCTAGTGCTTCTAATATTCCATCGATCCATCTTTTTCGTGGTCGACCCTTGGGTCTTGTGTTCTCACAACGTTTGCTGAAGTCTCGTTGTGTTGTGTTTTGATCTTTCTGCCGTGTCACGTAGCCAAACCAATTTATCTGTTGTTTCCTTATATATTCTATGACAGGGGCTATTCATAGCTTAAACATTTTTTTTTTAATGGGAATCAGAGGGTTAAAGAAAAAGAGGCAGACCTAGAGAAACACTAAAAAAAACCACTGAGATGAGTCAACAACAGTAGATGTCAGCTCCCTTGTTGAGACTGACAAGTTTGTCCAAAAGAGGGTTGTTTGGCGAGAGATATTGCTGGTTCTATTCAAGGTCTGGAACTTGATAGTAAAGTTCATTGAGCATGGCGAGTCTAGAATTTCTTCTCATGTGCTGTATTTGGCTCAAAAGGATAATAGATGGTGGATGGATAGGTAGACAGATTAGGTAGGCAGGCAGGTAGGTAGGCAGACAGGAGGCGGGTAGGTAGGTTAGTTTGGTAAGCAGGCAGACAGGTAGGTAGGTATGAAGCAGTGATTATAAGGTGGAGGACAAATGGGAGTGTGTGGGAGAAGTCGAGGGGAAAGTGAGAAGGGTTAACTAAAATAGAAGAATAGAAACACCTAAATTTGTTCGTTGCTTCTGAATTCCACAACTACAGTAAAATATCACACTCATCCTTGAGCTACGAAAGCTGTCTTTCTCCCTGTCACCTAATTTGTTCATTGTTGCTAAACTTCACAACTACATTATAATATCATGCTCCTCCTTGAGCATGAATCTGCGAAAGCTGTCTTTCTCCCTGTCACCTAATTTGTTTGTTGCTACTGAACTTCACAACTACATTATAATATCATACTCCTCATTGAGCATGAATCTGCGAAAGCTGTCTTTCTCCCTGTCACCTAATTTGTTCGTTGCTACTGAACTTCACAACTACATTATAATATTATGCTTCTCATTGAGCCTGAATCCGCGAAACTGCCATCTCCCTGTCACCTACACTGTTCGTTGCTTCTGGGTTTCATAACTCCTTATAATATCACAATCATATTTGCACATGAATCTGCGAGAGCTGTCTAGCTCACTATCACCTACACTGTTCGTTGTTTCTAAGTTTCATAACTCTTTAGAATAACACAATCAGTATTGCACATGAATCTGCGAGAGCTGTCTAGCTCACTATCTCCTACACTGTTCGTTGTTTCTGAGTTTCATAACTTCTCTGTTTGAATTTACACTGGTACACAAATCAACTTGGCCTTGATCCAGGAGCATGGTGCGTTTCACTCAACTGCCACAACTGACTAACTCTACTACACTATTAGGTACTAAGCTAGCTATGCTCACAGTACCAGTTGCCAACAAACCCCCGTCCGCATTGAGCCCTCGTTTCATCTCGACTGACCTTCTGACTTATCGTTCTTCCTCACTTCCCAACCAATCATATCTCGTCTTACATTTCTGCCTCACTCCTAATTGCGTCTTATTTTCCCTGGGAGACTCGATGTTTCTATTCTCCTTACTGCTTATCACTTTACCCCGTGGACTCGGTGATTCTATCTTAGTTAACCCTTCTCACTTTCCCCTCGACTTCTCCCACACACTCCCATTTGTCCTCCACCTTATAATCACTGCTTCAGGTAGGTAGGCAGACAGTCAGGTAGGCAGACAGGTAGGTAGAATAGAGTAGTAATCTAATGGCAGTGATAGTAATCTAATAAAAGTGCAAGTCACTGGCCAGTTTAGCGAACATTTCCTTCTTACTTGTACCAATGAGTATAGTCATTAGTAAAGGTAAAGTACGAGACTTGAATCGTTGTCTTAGCACAGGAGTTTCCACCCATATGTGCTTGGCCGCCTGTCCAGGCGTGTTCAGAGACTTCTGGATAGTGTCATTTCAAACATCGGAACTCACGATGCGAAGTGACATTTCTCACCTTCCCAGAGTAATACCATGGTAACCATTTCTGCCAGCGGCTGAGTCGACCATGGGAGTATTTTTTTTTTTCCAGCCATGAATGCAATTCACACTGCTTCCATCGGAAATCGAACACGGGTTGACCAAACGTTTGTAGACCAGTTAGGTGGTTTTCCCAACTAGGCTAACGAGGCAGCCATTAATCATTAGTGTCCAACATGACTTCAATAGCAACAACAACAAACATCTCCTTCTAATTAAGTACATTGACTAGTAACGCCATTCTATTCTATCCTTTCATGCAAATAGTTTCGTTGCCATCAGGAAATTCCCATATCCACTCCACCAATTATCACAGTCATTCAAGATAACAGCTCACCTCATAATCAGGTTCTGGTTGTACATTTCCACTTGGCTCCATGTTCTGGGTTTCCATATTCGAAGCAGTCTGAGAATAAACAGTAAACTCCACATTAAGAACAGAAAACATTTGAATAATGAAAACAAGAAGAGATGCTATAAATATCACAGTAATTCTGTGATCATAATTCACTCAAGACTGGGATTCCAGACAGACTTATGAAGTTTGATGTCTGCTTCAGGGTTTTCAGTTGTGTCATACAGTTTCTCGTCAAGGTAGTGGGTGTGTGCCATTTATGAAAACACTGATAAACATTTTTGAGCTCCGGCTTGACCTATTAACCTTCCACAGCACAGCTCTCAAGCCGTCCGCCTGTGTAAGTTTCACTTCTCGACTGACTGTACTTTTTCCTATATTTTTTACTATACCTTTCCCCTCCAGCCAATCATAGATCTTTTTACATTCTTCCCTTTCTCGGATTGGCTCTGACAGGAAATTCAATATTTTTGTCTGAGTTAAACTTCCACCTCCTTCCCGTGATTTCACTCTCTCGCTCACTTATTGTTATACATTCTCAATTCACTGCTACATTTTTGCTCCTCAATTTTGCACACTGGAGAGACAGTCATGTAGGATGTTGTCATGTCTTTGAGGGTGCAGTAGAACAGGCCGGTAGTAGCTATTTTGAATTTGGCATACAACTGTTGTCTCAGTCTGTTGCATCTTGCATGTTGTTAACTATAACTTGGAGTCTCTCCTGGACAGTTGGTAACACCCATCCTCCATGCATTTGGCTTTGTTCCAATGAATTATACCAGGTTGTCATTCATGAATTATGAATATGTTGTCCTTCATGAATTATGCCAGCGTGTCCTTCATAAATTGCGCCAGGTTGTACTTCATGAATTGTGCCAGGTTGTCCTTCATGAATTATGCCAGGTTGTTCTACATGAATTGTGCCAGGTTGTCCTTCATGAATTATGCCAGGTTGTTCTTCATGAATTGTGCCAGGTTGTCCTTCATGAATTATGCCAGGTTGTCCTTCATGAATTGTGCCAGGCTGTCCTTCATGAATTGTGCCAGGCTGTCCTTCATGAATTGTGCTAGGTTGTTCTTCATGAATTATGCCAGGTTGTCCTTCATGAATTATGCCAGGTTGTCTGTCCATAAATTGTGCCAGGTTGTCCTTCTTGAATTATACCAGATTGTCTTTCAAGAATTATACAAGATTGTCCTTCAAGAATTATACCAGCTTGTCCTTCATGAATTATGCCAGGTTGTCCTTCATGAATTATGTCAGTTTGTCCTCCGTGAATTATGCCACATTGTCCTTCAAGAATTATGTCAAGTTGTCCATGAATTATGTCAAGTTGTCCACGAATTATGTTAAGCTGTCCATGAATTATGCCAGCACTCTTTTTCCTTCCATCCAAAGTCATGTACATTTTGTTGGTGAAACAAGCATCAGAAAGTAAGCACAAGCAATATTAGTTCATAAAACTGTTTGTCTTGTGTCAGTTAGGTAAGTACAGCAGTTAATAATGGCTTGTAATAGTACAGCAGTTAATAATGGCTTGTAATAGAACAGCAGTTAATAATGGCTTGTAATAGTACAGCAGTTAATAATGGCTTGTAATAGTACAGCAGTTAATAATGGCTTTTAATAGTACAGCAGTTAATAATGGCTTTTAATAGTACAGCAGTTAATAATGGCTTTTAATAGTGCAGCAGTTAATAATGGCTTGTAATAGTACAGCAGTTAATAATGGCTTGTAATAGTACAGCAGTTAAATATGGTTTTTTTTTATAATGCAGCAGTTAATAATGGATTTCAATACTAAATAATCAACTTACTTCATAATCTGGTTCCTGTTTTATATTCAAAATTGGTATCACATTCTCTGTATCCATATTTCTGACTGTCAAAGAGTAAAGAGTATCACACTTTTAATAACATGAGATAATGTAATAATGAAGTTCGTGAGAAATGATAATAATAATAATTACATGAATAAACTTTTCAAGATAATGAGCTGTGGATATGGGTGACTATGGTAACATTCAGCAACGGAGCTGAAAGCTGCCATCAAATCATAGCAGATGTCTTGTTCCTGGATCGGTGAACCCGAACTATCCAGATTCTGTTCCACCTCTTCATGGTGCCCTTAGAAACAGACTAATAAGTTTAGTCTGGCCAAGTGATTAAGGATTAACAATGAAGGCCAAATATCACAGTTATACTGCAAACTACAACACAACACAGACACACCCACTTAATGTCCTTTTAAGGGTGGATGATGAAGAGGTGTATACTCCTTTAGCCATCGGGTGAATGCAAGCAAACAACAGTGAAGGCAACCTGGTGCTCAAAAATGCAGTGCTGAAATCGGATATGTTGGGTCGAACAGAACAAATATCTTTCTTCTTTTCTCTGATACCTAAAAGGTATCGTGGTTATATGATTTGTCATTCTTGAGCTGCTCGAACTGTCTGAATTAGTGATTTTCCTTTGTTGTTACATGTCTCTGTCACTGCATCTATCCATCTTCTTTTAGGTCTTCCTCTTGGTCTTTTCCCATGCATTCTTAAGAAGAACGCCCTTGATGGTGATTGGTGAGGATTCATTCTGACCAGGTGGCCAAACCATTTAAGTTGTTGTTCTATATATTCTTGGCAGAGTTTTGTTCTTACTATTTTTCTTATGGTTTCATTTGGTATTCTATCTCTTCTTGTTTTGTTTGTTACTTTTCTCAAGCATCACATCTCACATATATTGATCTTTCTTAAATGTGATTTAGAAAGGGTCCATGTTTGACTTTCATAGCACAAAGTTGGTATGAAAATGATATTTATTATTTGTTGTTTAGCTGGCATAGAAACAAATATCAGGGTTATCTAATCCACAACACCATGCACACTGAACTCTTTCCATGCGGAAGCTTTTTATCGATGCGGCGGAAAAGATTTCAGAGACAAAATTTTTAATGGTTTTAAGAATCAATCTACATATTTATCTAACATAACATAAATGAATTTTTAGATAACTCAACAAAGTATTAGATTTCACTAATACCACGATGATACAAGACTTGTAAAAAGAATATGTTTGATGATGTTTCACACTAATCAAATTGAGAGTGTCGCACTATGTGGCGAAATGTACGCAGCCGAAATCAGTATGGCACTCAGTGCATCAAAACGTACGGAAAGAGTTAATGTCTATGTAAGGTAGGATTAGAAAGAGGTCTATATCTTTAGTGATTGGGTGAAAGTAAGCTATTTGTGGATATTCGGGACAATTATTTATTTTTAAAATTTAGTTTGAGATTATAAATTAAGAAAAAACATATGCCTGGCTATCTATCTATTGACCTTTTGAGCCATAGCCGGCCCATAGGGCATCGACCCAGATACTCCTCCTCTTATCTAAATTATTATTCCAGCAGTTTTCATTCCTTCTAAAGATATTTTATCAAATCTCACCATTTGTCTCTGTTTTGTGCAAGCAACTTTTATCTCATTTAGGGAGCCGATTCCTGCTGTTCTTGCCTCTCTGATCAATGTTCTTCTCAGTGTCTCTCTGGGTCTTCCTCTTTTCCTCTAACCTGTTGTTTCCCACATGAAGGCTTGCTTTGATATTTGGTTATTATCTCTCCTCATCACGTGTCCAACATATGACCATCATCTTTTCTTGATTAATGAAGATATTAGTGGTTATCTAAGAGCTTATAAAATGTATCATTTAGTTCAAGATCTTAAATGAAGAATAAACATATGCCTGGCTATTTGAGAGCTTATAAAATGTATAAGAATAGAAATACTAATTATCAAAATATTTTGACACGAATTTACAAAACAAAGTGCTATCAAATAAAGACTCATAATTTTCTACCCCCAGTAAAATAGTGTAAACTTCTCCCGATCAACAAGTGAAATAGTTTCTTATATAATTACTAGCACAAGAGGTTCTGCTAGCTGTCAATGTGAGAATATCATCATCTAGTGCCTGCTGGCGTAGGTGATCATGTCTCTCCACAACCTTCAATCTCGATAGTTATTTATCATTTCTGTTGTGGACCTTCTGCTAAGACATTATCTTAAGCTAACTGGTATCTTTGCTCGTTGCTTCCCTCTATCTCTTCATCCCTTAATTTTCCCAGTTGTCACAATATATTCCAGCTGTTCCCTTCTCATTACATGGCCAGTGATTTACTTAGTATTTCTCTAAGTCATCCTCATTATCTTCTGCCCGCTATTTCCCATTTCAGGTTTCATCATATTAAAGTTGGTAGCAAAGGGAGAGAAATTAAAATAATGTATGTCTGCAGCAAAGTTGGTTGTAAAGGGAGAGAAATTAAAATAATGTTATGTCTGCAGCAAAGTTGGTTGTAAAGGGAGAGAAATTAAAATAATGTATGTCTGCAGCAAAGTTGGTTGTAAAGGGAGAGAAATTAAAATAATGTATGTCTGCAGCAAAGTTGGTTGTAAAGGAGAGAAATTAAAATAATGTATTTTTATAGCAAAGTTGGTAGTAAAGGGAGAGAAATGAAAATAATGTATTTTTATAGCAAAGTTGGTAGTAAAGGGAGAGAAATGAAAATAATGTATTTTTATAGCAAAGTTGGTAGTAAAGGGAGAGAAATGAAAATAATGTATATGCCTGCAGCAAAGTTGGTTGTAAATGGAAAGAGAAATTAAAATAATGTATGTCTGCAGCAAAGTTGGTTGTAAAGGGAGAGAAATTAAAATAATGTATGTCTGCAGCAAAGTTGGTTGTAAAGGGAGAGAAATTAAAATAATGTATTTTTATAGCAAAGTTGGTAGTAAAGGGAGAGAAATGAAAATAATGTATTTTTATAGCAAAGTTGGTAGTAAAGGGAGAGAAATGAAAATAATGTATTTTTATAGCAAAGTTGGTAGTAAAGGGAGAGAAATGAAAATAATGTATTTTTATAGCAAAGTTGGTAGTAAAGGGAGAGAAATGAAAATAATGTATATGCCTGCAGCAAAGTTGGTTGTAAAGGGAGAGAAATTAAAATAATGTATGTCTGCAGCAAAGTTGGTAGTAAAGGGAGAGAAATGAAAATAATGTATGTCTGCGGCAAAGTTGGTAGTAAAGGGAGAGAAATTAAAATAATGTATGTCTGTAGCAAAGTTGGTAGTAAAGGGAGAGAAATTAAAATAATGTATATGCCTGCAGCAAAGTTGGTAGTAAAGGAAGAGAAATGAAAATAATGTATATGCCTGCAGCAAATCTGGTAGTGGGACTAAAATTGTGAGAATTAATACAGTTGGCAGTGGCCAAATGGAACTAGGAGAGGTGCCTCTACTGGGCATGCGGTTTTGCATGTATCTGGGCAGTGGTGTAGATGGAGAGGGAGGGGCAGAGAGTGATACCAGAGTGGGGATATCGGGGGGCGGGAGGGGCTTTCATTGCGCTGGGAAATATATGGAAATCCAAAGAGGTTAGGTTAAATGCAGAATAGAAATTTTCAGCTCAAATGTTGGGTGGGTCCTATTTGTATGGCTGTGAGACATGGCGAACAGCAAGATTGACTGTCGCGAAGATGCAGACTTTCATTGATGGATGCTTACGCAGAATAAAAGGATGGAGGTGGCGGGACAGGGTCACTAACATAGAGTTGTGGAAATGTGCCGATCAGGTCCCAGTGGATGGGGAGATACAGCAGGGGCGATGGCGCTGGATGGTACACATGCTGGAGAGGCCAGCTGGGAGTGTTACACAGCAGGCCCTATTTTTGAATCCCCGGGGAAAAGACAAAGAGGAAGACCAGGGAGTTCTTGGAGGGGACGGATGGAGGCAGGGATGAGGGTGTTGGGGAGGACATGGAATGATCATAAAAGAATGGCAAAAAACAGAATGACTTGGAAAATGTTTGTTGAAGACCTATGCTCCACTGGGAGCTAAAAAGTTAGAAGAAGAAGATGTCTTGTATCATCTTGATATTGATGAAATCTAATACCTTGTTCAATTATCTAAAAATTTATATATAATATGTTATATGTTAGGTAAATATAAATATGTCGATTGATTCTTAAAACAATGAAAAATTGTTTCTGAAATCTCTTCCGTTGGTCGATATAAAGCTTCCGCACGGATAGAGTTTTTTTTAATCTCAAAACTTATAATGCAAATAACTAAGATATTATAATATAATTATAATCATGTTAATTTAGAGCAATAATTAAGGAACTATTTTACATAGTGTAAATTGCTGTCAGTGGAAGAGATCACTTTATCTATCTTGGAAGTCACATTGATCGAGAAGGGGATACAAGCAAAGAAATTAGAATCAGAATAGCTGAAGTAGCAATGTCTTTCAGAAGCCTTGAAAAGTTGTGGAAATCAAAACTCATCAGCACAGACACAATCAAATCAAATGCACTATCAACCATTACGTATGCGTGTGAAAGCTGGAAACAACAAGAGATATAGAAACAAAGTTGAACGCATTCAAAAATAAATGTATAAGGAAAATACTTGGTATAGCGTGGAACGAATTCAAAACAAACGAGGAAATTAGAGAAATTGCCAATAAACCACTAATATCTTCAGTAATAAAGAAAAGACGATGGTCATATGTTGGACATGTGATGAGAAGAGATAATAACCGAATAGCAAAGCAAGCCCTCATGTGGGAAACAATAGGTAAGAGGAAAAGCGGAAGACCCAGAGAGACACTGAGAAGAACATGGTCATATGTTGGACATGTGATGAGAAGAGATAATAACCGAATAGCAAAGCAAGCCCTCATGTGGGAAACAATAGGTAAGAGGAAAAGTGGAAGACCCAGAGAGACACTGAGAAGAACATTGATCAGAGAGGCAGAGCAGCAGGAATCGGCTCCCTCAATGAGATAGAGCTGCTTGCACAGAATAGAGACAAACGGTGAGTTTTGATAAAATATCTTTAAAAGAATTGATAATTACTAGAATAAAAATTCAGATGGGAGAGGGAGTATCTTGGTCTATGCCCTTACGGGCAGGCTATGGCTCAAAAGGTCAATAGATAGAAATTGCTGTAATGTTGCAAATTATCAGGTTAAAGGATAACCTACAGTTCAGTCTCACTTTCTGGCCCTCTCAAACTTCAAACCCACCATCTGTTGCTGGTCTGAACGCATATTAATGACAATAATATGTAATTGATAATAATTATTCTGGCCAAACAAATGCAATAAAGAAGGAAGGCGAGTCAATACCTACAAATGCCCTTGTTGAAATTCTGACACGATGGACCAAAAGAGGCAGATTTTCTAGCTGCCTGTGTATCCGGGGAAGTACCTTCTTTTTTTTTTTATATTTTATTTTATAATAGTTGTAATCTTGATATAATGATCGTTGTTATAGTGATCGTCGTTCTATGCATGTTGCATTAAGCTTTATGAAATTGAACTGACATGCACTTGTTAATGATACCCTAAGGCCATTATCGTCTCGTTATTGTGTGTTAAGCTAGGTCAGCTGTTAGCCTGTGACAACACGCCCTTCCAGTCCCTGTCAGTTCTGTCCCCGTGACCTTCTCCGGAATGTGGCCCTCGTGATTGCATTGAGGCCAACTCCTGTCTGGGCTCACTGGATGCTGATCGTCGAACTCATGTTACAATGACTTACTCATGTTGTGTTTTGCCACGACAACTTGTTTGGTTATTCTAGTTCGTGCCCAGTAGGGTGACGCAATGCAAGATGTTTACACTGGAATAACATTGACAAACGCTTGAATATAAAAGTTAGTCTGACTTTTATACCGTCACCATGTATTATGGTTACATACACAATAGATTGCCACTTACATACTTGGAGTGCACTCCTCTTGGGATCCACACGCATTCATACTAAATGACTAATTATATGTGAACCGACCCAACATCAGCACACCCCTAAAGTTATTCTGGTTCTTGTGCTATCTAATTATATGTGGACCGACCCATCGTTAGCCCACCCCTAACCTAACCTAACCTAACCTATCACTATTTGGTGTGGTGGTCTTCAGTCCACATCGTCTCACTGTATCTGCAAGTCTGCTACTCCTAACTATCGCGTGTCTCTTCCAGACTGTCCATAAGTCATCTCTGCAACCATCCCCCTTCGAGTGCTCACTTCCAGTGCTTCTCTCTCAAGTACCCTAACTTCATAACTATTTAGTTAACTTGCGTTCTATTCTAACGCTACCAGGTTCTGATCAACCTGTTTACGGGTCGACCACTTGGTCACCCGGCGGTTACTAGCATATGTGCGCTGTCTCCGAGTGCTTCTCTAAAGTGTTTCTCTCTAAAGTGCTTTTTCCAAACTTTAATGTTCACCTCTTAAATTTGGCCCTTGCCAGCCAATCAGAATCTTACTTCCCACACATGTCTGACCACCCACTTCCTAGGCATGGCCGTCACCCTTTTTCACGTGAATCTCAATCCCTTGTTTCCTTTTTCTCCTGACCTTGTCTTAATGTCTGTTTATTTCTCCATGGCTGTCACTTTGCACGTGTTTTCCTGGATCATCCTCTATTTTTCTGTGACTTCTCTTTATGTGTTTTTTCCTTTTGTTTAACCTGGTTCTTTCGTCTCCTATCTTCCCCCTCACTTCTAGACTGTTCTCTATTCTCTACTTTCTCCTTCACTCTCTCCATCCTTTTCTTCCTCCTCTTCTATACCTGTAACGACAACAGTGACGAGGCACCTACAATCTATTGCTGATTTTAACATAATTTCAAGGGCAGATATTGGATAATAAAGACTAAGGGCTGTGCAAATGCAGAAGAAAGTTGGCAGGGCTAGACTGTCTAATCCAACATTTTGATCGTGCTTTCAAAAAAAAAGATCTTCAAATAGTGACAAAGTCACAAATTTATTTACAAACAAAACTACAAAAAGTTAAATATGACAAGAGCAAGGTACTAGATTAGAGGGGTTTTGAAGAGGACAACAACAATAATGATAAGTTTATAAGATAATACAAATCTATTACAAGTATTATCCTTATAGTGATTTCAAGTTTAATTAATTCTCCTGTGTTACCGGGGTCTCGTTATGAGGGAAGTAAAGAATAAATAGTGACACTGCGACCTTCCAGGCATGTTGTAAGAGGCGACTAAGATTGATAGATGGCTTTACAAGCTGTCATTGTAAAAATTATTGTTATGGTAAGAGCCATAGATTTTAGAAGTAGAAGCAGTGATCTCTGATATGTGCCATTTTGGCACGCAAGGTTTCTGTATTGGAGATTGTGGTTCTGCCCTCTATGTGCCGTCTTGGGCTCGAAAGGACAATGGACAATAGATAGATAATCTATTAATTATATTATTACTAAGTGACCAAGACTGACTAAAGAAGACTGTTTGGTGGTCAGTACTTCATATTTCATGTAACGTAACAAATGTTTGTTTTACTGGTACAAGATCAAGTTAAAGTAAGTTTAGTCTGTTTAGTAAGGCATAAAGTTTTGTTTAAGGAGTTTAAGTTAAGGACTGCTGCTGCTGGCTTCAAAATACTTCAAACAACAGTGGTTCTTTAAAAATTCGAGGGTCAAGTTGGTCGATATGATGCTGGTCTTTTCTAACTCCGATAATAATGTCACAGATGTGATATTGGTCTTAGTATTGTCTGTTGCGTACTGCGAATTAATTAATTTTATTTTTCTAAACTTGTTTTCTTCTCTTTCATGATCCATCAAGATTCTCACAATCTCGGTCTCGTCCCGACGTCCGTCCTATGGCCTGGTACACTACACAACAGCGACATGTTTCAATTATTTCATGAGCCAGCAAGATTCTCACTAATCTCGTCCTATGGGCTGGTATGCAGCGACACGTCTCAATTATTTCATGAGCCAGCAAGATTCAGTACTCACCAATCTCGTCCTACGACCTGCCTTAATTTCCTTAATACACAGGGGCTGTATGTAGCAGCAGCTTGTTGTCGGCCTTCTTACAGGAAGTGACGTAATTAACCGGACTACCAGGTGACATCACAAACAAGGCCAATCACGGCTTCAGAAAAGCCAGAATAAAGCCAAACAGTTAATATCAACATTTTATTTCTCTGACGTGCATCATCTGACGTGAATACTGAATAGCTGCCGAGATCGAATGTTGTGGCGAGACATGATCACCTACGCACTAGGCCCGGTACTTGATGATGATGATGATGATGACGTGCATCCACGTGTTGTAAAAATAAAAATAAATGGACACGATCTAGAAATAGTTGACAATTTTAATCACTTAGGGTTAATTTTTAGTGACGAAGGTTCAAAATAAAATCGGACACCAGTAATATTCTTTATCCCGTGAAACAGTGGGCGGAGATGAGAGAAAATTTGAGAGTATTCGAATTGCGCGGCACAGACAAGGAGACATTTGTTGATTGTTTGATTTGGATGGCAGAACACACGACCGCCATATTGGCAGGTTTGGAAGAGGGTGGATTTTTGTCATGTTTTAGACAGCTCCGCATGACAAAAAGGGGAGAGGCGGGATTTATGTCATGTTTAGGCAGTCCCACTTGACACAAAGTTGGGGTACTCACATGTTTTCGGCAACTTCACTTATTACAAAAGTGGAAGGGGGTGGAGGAGGTTTTTGTCGTGTTTTAAAAAGCTCAAAAACAACTTATGTCATGTTTTTGGCAACACCACCGGACACAAAAGTGGGGATCTATCATATTTTAGACATCCCACTAGACACAGAATATAATCATTAACGCCAGCTTTGACTCTACAGCATTGGAAACTCACTTAATTACTGTCTCAATCTCTCGTTAACTTCATGAGTTTTAATAATTTGTTAACGATTAGTGTTAGCCTGATGACAGATTCAAGAATACCTGAGGTACCAACAATCTTAAGCGTAGCGAGTGTCCTGAGTCAACATTTGACGTTCCATAAAGTGTTTCAAATTCTGCTACTATTTGAGAGATGGTGAACGTTGCAACAGTTGTCGCTCTCTCTGAGGCTCTAACACTCTTCAACCTTTTAGCTCCCAGTGGAGCATAGGTCTTCAACAACACTTTCCAAGTAGTTCTGTTTTTTGCAATTCTTTTAAGATCATTCCATGTCTTCCCCGTCATCTTCATCTCTGCTTCGATCTGTCTTCTCCAAGAATTCCTTGTCTTCCTCTTTGTCTTTTCCCCTGGGATTCCAAAAAAGGGCCTGTTGTGTAATACTCTCAGTTGGCTTCCGTAGTATGTGTCCTATCCATCGCCATCGTCTTCGCTGTATCTCTTTATCCGCTGGTATTTGACCGGTACATTTCCATAATTCCACGTTAGTGACTTTGTCCTGCCATTTCATCCCTTTATTCTGCATAAGCATCCATTAATGAAAGTCTGTAACCTTCGTGATTGTCAATTTTGTTATTCTCCATGTTTCAAAGCCATATAATAGGACCGACTTAACATTTGAGTTGAAAATGTTAATTTTTGTATTTAACCTAACTCCCTGGATTTCATATGTCTCCCAGTGCAATGAAAGCTCCTCTTGCTTTTGATATCCTTATTTTGGTATCATTTTCGTTCCCCCTCTTTTCTATATCACTGCCCTTATATGTAAGATTGTACGTCTAGTAAGGTATTTCTCCTAGTTTTATTGGTTATTGCCAACTGCATTAATTCTCATAATGTTGGTCTTATCTCTATTAATCTTTAGTCCTAGCTGTTGTGATCTCTCATCTAATATACTCATTTTATCCTGCATCTGTTGATGGCTGTGTGCTAGGAGAGCTGTGTTATCAGCAAAGTCTAAATCATCAAGTGTTTGGTCAGTGACCACTGATCCATTTCTGTTGTTTTGAGTTATTTTCATAATCCAATCTATGGCCAGTAGAAAGAGAAATGGGGATAGATGGCATCCGTGCCTTACTCCTGTTCTATTTTCAATGCTTCTGTAGCTGTCCTCATACACCACACACTACATTTTGTTCCTTCATACATTGTTTTTATCAGGTTTAATAAACTTTATGGCAAAAAACAGAATGATTGGAAAATGTTTTGTTGAAGACCTATGCTCCACTGGGAGATAAAAAGGTAGAAGAAGTATCATCTTGATATTGATGAAATCTAATACCTTGTTCAATTATCTAAAAATTCTATATAATATGTTATATGTTAGGTAAATATAAATATGTAGATTGATTCTTAAACAATGAAAAATTCTTTATCCCGTGAAACAGTGGGCGGAGATGAGAGAAAATTTGAGAGTATTCGAATTGCGCGGCACAGACAGGGAGACATTTGTTGATTGTTTGCATTTTATGTCAGAACACACGCCATATTGGCAGGTTTGGAAGAGGGTGGGATTTTTTGTCATGTTTAGACAGCTCCGCATGACAAAAAGGGAGAGGCGGATTATGTCATGTTTTAGGCAGTCCACTTGACACAAAGTTAGGGTACTCACATGTTTTAGACAGTCCCACTTGACACAAAGTTGGGGTACTCACATGTTTTAAACAGTCCCACTTGACACAAAGTTGGGGTACTCACATGTTTTCGGCAACTTCACTTATTACAAAAGAGGAAGGGGCTGGGGGTGGAGAGGGTGTTTTGCCGTGTTTTTAAAAGCTCAAAACAACTTATGTCATGTTTTTGGCAACACCACCGGACACAAAAGTGGGGATCTATCATATTTTAGACATCCCCACTAGACACAGAAATAATCTTTAACGCCAGCTTTGACTCTACAGCATTGGAAACTGTAATTAACTGTCTCAATCTCTCGTTAACTTCATGAGCTTTAATAATTTGTTAACGATTAGTGGTTAGCCTGATGACAGATTCAAGAATATCTGAGGGACCAACAATCTTAAGCGTAGCTAGTGTCTGAGTCAACATTTGACGTTCCGTAAAGTGTTTCAACTTTCTGCTACTATTCGAGAGATGGTGAACGTTGCAACAGTTGTCGCTCTCTCTCTGAGGCTCTAACACTCTCTACCTTTTAGCTCCCAGTGGAGCATAGGTCTTCAACAAACACTTTCCAGGTCGTTCTGTTTTTTTGCAATTCTTTTAGATCATTCCATATCTCCCCATCATCTTCATCTCTGCTTCGATCTGTCTTCTCCAAGAATTCCTTGGTCTTCCTCTTTGTCTTTTCCCCTGGGGATTCCAAAAAAGGGCCTGTTGTGTAATACTCTCAGTTGGCTTCCGTAGTGTGTGCCCTATGCATCGCCATCGTCTTCGCTGTATCTCTTTATCTGCTGGTATTTGACCGGTACATTTCCATAATTCCACGTTAGTGACTTTGTCCTGCCATTTCCATCCCTTTATTCTGCGTAAGCATCCATTAATGAAAGTCTGTACCTTCGTGATTGTCAATTTTGTTATTCTCCCTGTTTCACAGCCATTTATTGGCTTACTTGACCTAACATTTGAGTTGAAAATGTTAATTTTTGTATTTAACCTAACTTCCCTGGATTTCCATATGTCTCCCAGTGCAATGAAAAGCTCCTCTTGCTTTTGATATCCTTATTTTGGTATCATTTTCTGTTCCTCCCTCTTTATCTATATCACTGTCCCAGATATATGTAAGATTGTACGTTTAGTAGAGTATTTTCTCCTAGTTTTATTTGGTTATTGCCAACTGCATTAATTCTCATAATGTTGGTCTTATCTCTATTAATCTTTAGTCCTAGCTGTTGTGATCTCTCATCTAATATACCCATTTTATCCTGCTCTGTTGATGGCTGTGTGATAGGAGAGCTATGTCATCAGCAAAGTCTAAATCATCAAGTTGTTTGGTCAGTGACCACTGGATCCATTTCTGTTGTTTTGAGTTATTTTCATAATCCAATCTATGGCCAGTAGAAAGAGAAATGGAGACAGAAGGCATCCTTGCCTTACTCCTGTTCTTATTTCAAATGCTTCTGTAAGCTGTCCTTCATGCACCACACTACATTTTGTTCCTTCATACATTGTTTTTATCAGGTTAATAAACTTTATGGGATTCCGTAATGCCTCAGCAACTTCCAAAGCATTCTTCTGTCTAACTATCAAATGCTTTTCGTAATCTATGAATCCATTATAAAGGTGGATTTTAGTTCTAGACTTTGTTCAACTATTATACGTAGCGTAGTTATTTGATCAGCACATGATCTGTTCTTCCTAAACCTGCTTGTTCATCTCTCAAGTGTTTCTCTATAGCCTCTTTTAGTCTCTCCAGAATGATTCTGCCTAATATTTTTCCTGGCACTGATAGTAGCATAATTCCCCTATAATTTGTGCACTCCTGTAAACTTCCTTTCTTTGGTAGTTTGATCATATAACCTTCTCTCCAGTCTTTAGGTATTTCTTCCCTCCCAAATTTTATCCAATAGATTATGTAACATCTTGGTAGAGGTGATAATATCTGCTTTGATGGCTTCCGAAGGAATTTCATCTGGTCCTGTGGCTTTACCATCTTTTAACAGTTTGATGGCTTTCATTATTTCTTCTTTGCTTGGTTTTCCGCAGTTAACGTGTAATTCTTCTTCTGCTGGTAGTATATCTGGAGGATTATTTGAGCCAGGTCTGTTCAAAAGTTCTTCAAAGTGCTCCTTCCATCTCTCCATTTGTTCCTTTATATTACTAAGCAGATTTCCTTTCTTATCTTTGATAAAGGCGTTGATCTGTTTGTATTTTCCACCTAATTTCTTTGTGCTGTTGTACAGTTCTTTCATATTCCCTTTATTTGCTGCTTCTTCTGCCTCTTTAGCTATTCATCTATATATTTCCTCTTATCCCTTTTAATGCATCTTCTCACTTCTTTGTTCACCTCTGTGTAAGCTTCCTGTGTCTTGGCTTTATTACTTCTTGTTTTGCTTTTATTTATGTCTGCTTTTTTGTTCTTTCTTTCTTTAATTTTATCCAGGGTCTCTGCTGTCATCCATGCCTTATTCTGGCGTTCTCTTTCCCCAGTGTTTCTTCGCATGTCTCTTTCCATATATTTTTTACCTGTTTCCAATGATCTTCTATATTTATTGTATTTTCTAGTTGTTGGAGGACTTGGTATTTGTTTGATATTGTGACTGCGAATTTATCTTTAATTCCTTATTCTTTAAGAAACCCTACATTGAAATACGTTCTGTTACCTTAGCATTTAGGTCTCCCATCAAGATTATAATATCCTTGGCTCGTCTTGCATCCATCTGGCATTGTAGCTGTTTATAAAAATCATCTTTAACTGAGTCATCTTTATCGTTGGTTGGTGCATAGCATTGTATAATGTGTAATTTTATTTTGTTTTTGGTTGTTCTAAATGTTGCTCTCACCAGTCTTGGTCCCACTGCCTCCCATTCTATTAGTGTCTTCTGTGCATTCTTTGATAGCATTATAGCTACCCCTTCGCTATGTTGTGCTCCTGGTTCCTGGTGTCCTGATGATAAATCATCTCCCCTGTATTCAATTTTATTCTCTCCGCTCCCAGCCATCTTGTTTCACACATTCCCAGAATATCTATTTTGTAGTTGTTCATTTCTGCTGCCACTTGTGCCGCTTTTCCCTGTTCGTTAAGGGTACGAACATTCCAGGTGCCAATTCTGGATGATTTCCTGTAGACAAAGGGTGAGTCGGCAACCCGGACTCCTAGTGCGTCATAAAGCCCTTTAATCGTCTGAATGAGCCTTTCATTGAGTCAAAAAACCTTTGGTTAGGCTTCATGTTTCAGTACTGCTGGCTGGTTAAACTGTTTTAGCAAAGCACAACTTCTGAGGCTGGCAAAAAGTGTACGCTTCAAAACCTAGCATAAGATTCGGACACGCCCCAGTGGAGTAGTGAAGTGACGCATTTTTATTCGTATTAATGTTCTTTTCTGGCTTACGTTCACTCACGTAGTGCACTTGTGATCCCAGAGTTATCTGTTTAGCAAAATTAGTAGCCTTGATTGAAACATCATTGTTTTTTTTAATCTGTGGTTTGTTTTAACGATTAATGTAAATAGATGGGAAACATGATTTTTTAATAAACGAGAAAATGTCTTCAAAGCTAAACTATAGAACATCAATCTTCATTGCATTAAGGATGATAGTTTCACAAGAATTGCTACTCGATGACGTCAACGTTATTGATTTCCTACTAATATCCTCTACACTGTAGACGACATGACGTATTTAGTACCTTCTGTGTTGGATAACACAGCACATGTATCATGTCCATGTTGTGAAAAAAATAACTTTACCAGTTGAACATTCAAAAGAGAAGGGTGTATGCCACTGCCCATTAAAATAAAATAAAAATATGTCTGAGAATCCTATCAGATAATGCTATCATCTTTAAGTCATGTTTACTTAATTGCTCCAGAGACTGCCACCGGTATAGCGGTGTTCTTAATCTTTCCTTTCTCATCTGCCTTTCATCGTCGAGGGGAGATATAATTTGCGGTCTTTTGCTCTTCTGTTCGCCTCTGCTGCTGTTATGTTTCCTAGTGCTTCTAATATTCCATCGATCTATCTTTTTCGTAGTCGACCCTTGGGTCTGGTGTTCTCACAACGTTTGCTGAAGGCTCGTTGTGTTGTATTTTAAACTTTCTGCCTTGTCACGTGACCAAACCATTTTATCTGTTGCTTCCTTATACATTCTATGGCGGGGGCTATTCCTAGCTTTTTACTCAGTTCTTCATTTCTGATCTTGTCTCTCAGACTGTTTCCTGTCATTCGCCTAACACATTTCATCTCAGTGGAGGTTATTTTTCTTATTGTTCTTGGATCTAGGGTCCAGGTCTGGCATTGGTAGCACAACGTTGGGATGAAGATTGTATTGTATAGTCTCGTTTTGCCTCCAGATTTACTTCCTTGTTAGACAATAGTGGTGATAACTGTCCAATGATTTGACAAGCTTTGTTGCATCTTGATTCTATCTCTGCTGTTGCGGTGTTTGTTATCTATAATAAACATTTCCTGGGTAACGAGACAAGAGATTGGAGTATATGTGGGTTCTGGCTACGTAAAATTGTAAGTAAAGAGCCCGTCACGTGGTATATAGGAATTTGGTGTTAGTGATCCTAATTTTACACACCTTTAGCACATTATTTTTGGGATAATATGGTCAGCATTACACCCGTGCCGCTTTACTTTCCTAGAAAAAAAATACGATACCCATTTAAGGCTGGGTGAACCTGGAAGCCGTTGATCAGGACTGAACCTAACCTCTTGTCCTATGTAGTCCATTTTATTATCCACTGAGCTATCGCGTCTACCATTAATTCTTGTAGTAGGTGTTCATTCTGTCATACCACCCGCCGATGCTTGTGAAATGTATTAAACTGTCCCAAGTGAAATATCTGGTCAGATCTAAATGAAATATCTGGTCAGATGTAAATGAAATATCTGGTCAGATGTAAATGAAATATCTGGTCAGATGTAAATGAAATATCTGGTCAGATGTAAATGAAATATCTGGTCAGGTCTAAGTGAAATATCTGGTCAGATGTAAATGAAATATCTAGTCAGAACCAAATGAAATATCTGGTCAGATCTAAATTAAATATCTGGTCAGATCCAAATGAAATATCTGTTCATATACAAATGAAATAACTGGTCAAATCCAAAAGAAATATCTGGTCAGATCCAAATGAAATATCTGTTCATATCCAAATGAAATATCTGGTAAGATCCAAATTAAATATCTGGTCAGATCCAAATTAAATACTTGCCCATATCCAAATGAAATATCTGGTAATATACAAATGAAATATCTGGTCAGATCCAAATGAAATATATGTTCATATCAAAATGAAATATCTTGTCAGATCCAAATGAAATATACTTTCATATCCAAATGAAATATCTGGTCAGATCCAAATAAAATATTTGTTTTTATTCAAATGAAATATATGGTAAATCCAAATGAAATATCTGGTCAGATCCAAATGAAATATATGTTCATATCCAAATGAAATATCTGGTCAGATCCAAATGAAATATACGTTCATATCCAAATGAAATATCTGGTCAGATCTAAATAAAATATATGTTCATATCCAAATGAAATATCTGGTCAGATCCAAATGAAATATCTGATCAAATCCAAATTAAATATTTGGTCAGATCCAAATTAAATATTTGGTCAAATGCAAATGAAATATTTGGTCAGATAAAAATGAAATATCTGGTCAGATCAAAATGAAATATATGTTCATATACAATGAAATATCTGGTCAAATCCAAATGAAATATCTGGTCAAATCCAAATGAAATATCTGGTCAGATCCAAATGAAATATCTGGTCAGATCCAAATGAAATATCTGGTCAGATCCAAATGAAATATCTGGTCAGATCCAAATGAAATATCTGGTCAGATCCAAATGACAATAACTGTTTTTTCCCTTTTATCGTTCGCCAGCTTCACCTCTGGGGAATACCCTAGAGACCAGAAACTGTATTTTGCGTGTTAATCCATCTTTCCCTGGCAGTCGTGTACAAAGGAGTCTCTCGCCACTTAGGCAGATAAATCCGACTTCGGAGATACTCATATTTTTTTCAGTGGATGAGTAATTGACATTTCATCCCGGGTCTCGTTGCTGTGACCAATGGTGGTTGCCGTGGAGATAAATCGCAAGTACAAATCTCAACCAGTTTAGCCAGGATTTGAACCCACAACCTCTCTGTCTCAAGACCGGCGTCTTGCCTCGAGACCAACCAGTCCCCCATAAATGTTTCAAAGAGTTTAGCTCAAATTGTCGATTTCAAATTTAAAGAAAATAATTTAAATAAAATTTATAACATTACATTTTAGTTTAAAAATTAAAAGTATAACATAAGCAAACACTAACAATAAATGTTTCTTCCTCTTCTTCTTTATTGTTAATTTTCCTGTGTTCAGAACATCACACAGAAAGACTAGCCTCTTCAAGTGTTTGTTAGTAGGAGCTCTCATAAATACCTCACATTTTAACTACATGGTCAAATAAAACTAAAAACGATATCCAATAAATTACTGTCAATTAAATTCTAATATTTAAAACGAAGTTATTCCAGCTATTAATTTAATATAAATGTTACAACTTAAAATAACCTTAATTCTAGGAATTAATAAAATATAAATGTTATTACTTAAAAATAATGTTAATTCTAACAATAAATATAATATCCGGTGAAAAATTTCAACCAAATTTTGCAACTAAATTAAAATAATATTTAACCATCTCAAAACCAACAATTTGTAAATACAAACAAAACATATTCTATTAAAATTAAACATCAGATATAATCTCTAATATAAACCAAACTGTGTGTAAAATATAAACTATTCAAAACCACATAGACCAACATGTATTGCTGAAGTAATTTTAGTATGCCTTCCTTACCGTGCCTTCAGCTCAGCTGTACTCTTATATGCGTCCTCGCTTCAAGTCTTCATATAGGCGTTCACTTGAAATTGAACGCAAGCGGTGACGATAAATACTCGTGTGTATACGGGAATAAAATTGTGAAACGGGATAGGCTTAATGAAATGGGTATTTTTTTTTCAATTAATTGGTGTCAACTTAGCCTTTTTTTGTTTTGTTTTATATCTTTACTCGTGTGAATGCAATACTAGCTTAGAATGTGTTTTCTACTGTATATATATTGTATATATATATATGTATATATCTATATATATATATATATATATATATATGAGGATATGTAAACAAATCTAACTACATAGCTCATATCCTTACATATATTTGTGTGTTGTTGTTTGTAGTTCAGCTGAAGGCCTACATGGCCTAAACGTCCACTTTTATTTATGTTAATTACCACGTAAAGCTGCTACCATACCATTTTTTTTTTCAAAATTGTCGTTAGAATGTGTGAGGTGTTTAAAGTTTGCCTGTGATATATGGCTGGCAACCGTCCTAGAAGAAGGGAAACTTCGACCACAAAACCCTCCACTACCTTGTGGACTAGTTTCTAGTTAGAATCGAAGGTTATGGGAGTACACCCAGAGTAAAAATCCGGAGGGAGGGACCCTAAGGCAGTGGACGGCGTTAATCGTCTTTCTAGCATCCCCTGCACCTTCTTTCAATTCCGAACGTATGGACTTTGTCCCTCCTTCGGAAATCCTTGAAACGAAGTCGAGAGGGGATAGTGCGACTGGGTAAAGCACCATCTCCATATCCTGTGCCCAGGCAGAGTAGGCAAAGTGAAATGAGGAAGAAATTACCAATGTTTAAACTTGCACATGGAACGTAAGGACCATGTGCCCTGGTTTTTTCTTTTTTCTCAAACATTGGTAGAATTAGCCACGAGAGAAGCTGTTCGGCAAAAACAATACCTCAAAAAATACGCAATAGTCTCCACTAGACCGTCTGACAAGACGAAAAGACCATATATATTTATACATATAAAAGTAAAGAGCCCCCGTCACGCCAAGTGGCGTATAGGGAATATTGGTTAGTGACCATAGACTTTACAGACCTTCGGCACACGATTATTTGGGTACTGTGGCCGGTATTACGCACGTGCCACTTTACTTTCCCAGAAACAATCCGGGGCCCATTTAAGGCTGGGTGAACCCGGAGTCTTCGTTGGGATCGAACCCTACCTCTTGTCCTTTGAAGTCCAGTTCACTAACCACTGAGCTACCGCGGCTCCCTTCTGTGATATATACCTGTCGTTAAATGAAAGGGTTAGGTTAGTACACATTTTCACCATTATTATACATCATATCATTTTAGAGCTGAGGAGGAGACTGAACTTCATCGGTCTTCCCCCCACCCACTCTCCCCCTTCCCACCACGCTCACACCCACTGCTTCATGTTGTTTTTATGTAAAAATGGTCTTTTAATTCTGATTGTGAGAATGTTGCCCATTATTTGGAGCTGTGCTTGCGCGATTGTTATGTGTACTACGTCATCGTAATGGCTCATCGTAAATCCCTAGACAGACGTTACGATAAACTTAAGGTCTGTTGTTTGATGTGCGGCAGGGACAATATGACGACTAACAGTGTGTTTATATGTTCGAAATTGGAGTCAACAACGATGGCCTAACATCTTGCGCTATACATTTTTAAAGAAATATGACGATCATCACTTTCGAGAGGACGTGAACTTCTGGTATATGGTGGATAGCCGGCAAGAACCATTGCAGGCTATACATGAAAAGTATTCCTTGTTGCAGTTTCCTCATATTCCAAGTCCACGGGGGACTGGTTGATCTCGAGGCAGGACGCCGGCCTTGAGGTTGTTGGTTGTCGGTTCGAATCTCGGCTCCACCGCTTGGGATTTTTATTTATGATTTCTCTGCGACAACCACCCCTGGTCTCAGCAGCGAGGCCCGGCTTGAAACGTCGGTTACACATCGACGGAAAAAAACCTGAGCACCTCTGATGTCGGAGTTATCTGCTTGTGCGGCGAGGGACCCCTGTGCACACGGCTGCCAAGAAAAAAGGGATTAACACGAAAAATAGTCTAGTCTCTAGGGACTTCGTCAGAGTGGACGAAGCTGGCGAACGCAACACACAACAACAACAACAATAACAACAACTCTTTTAATTAATTTTCAATTTTTCATACATCACAAACATGTTACATTTTCTAACTTGTTTTATTAATTTTGTGGTGTTAGATAAATGTTAACAGATTAATGTTTATAAGAAGTAATACTTCAAAGAATAACAAATGTAACATTTTCAGAACTGACATATTAACATTTCCAACACAAATGTTAAGTTTGTTGCACAAATAATTTCAGTGAAATATGTGTATAAAGATATATCTACATAATAGACGTCTTAGTCAGAGCCGCTATAGCTCAGTGGTTAGTGAACTGGACTACAAAGGACAAGTCTTCGGGGTCGAGTCTGAAAGACGGCTTCCAGGATCACCCAGCGTTAAATGGATGTCGAACATTTTCTGGGAAAGTAAAGCGACACTGGCGCAAAACCGACCACTTTACCCAAAAATCATGTGCTGCAGGTCTATATGGAAGCGAATCATGGACAGTAAACAAAAAATGAAAAGACGATTAGAGACCACAGATTTTGGATTTCTCAGAAGAATGTTGAAAGTTCCCCGACAGCTAAAAAGACCAATGAAGAAACGTTCAAAAGAGGCCAACACAAAAAGGGAGCTCCTAAACAAGGTCAGAAAGAAACAATCAACATTTTTCGAGCACATCATGAGAAGAGGAAAGTTGGAATACTTGGTTACAACTGGCAAAATAAAAGAGATCGCGGACGACAAAGAGAGAAATACTGGATAGCTCGGTGGCGTGGCATGGCATGGAAAACAGTGACCAAACAGAACTGATACGATGGACTGTAGATAGAAGACTGTGGAAGGGCATGATCGTCTACGCCAACCGGTATGGTACATGATGATGGTAATGATGACGAAGGTCTATAAAAAAATATGGTCACTAACACCATATTCCCTATAAACCACAAGGCGTGACGGGGCTCTTTAATTATTTCTTTTTTTGGTTTTACACCTGTAAAAGAAACAAATAATAAAGATGACGAAGATAGTACTAACAAAACGAATGGAGAAACTGTATTTTACAAGTGGCAAAGCAGTGTAAATTATACATCAATTTTAAATATGGTATCGCTGTACATGTAAAACTATAAAAAAAAACTGGATATAATTATATATAAAATTAGTAAATAATAAATATAATGAAATATAGAATATGTATATACACTAACGGTCGATATGTTAAGAGTAGTTTCCCCCTTCACTAAAGTGAAGAAACCGCTGGAAAGATACACAAGATATTTATATATGTATCACCATATTATATGTCTCTTCCAGATCGTTGCAATCACAACAGCCTGTCTGAAAGAATCTCTTTTATTATTGTTGTCTTAACTTTTCTTAACTTTATCTTACCTTTACCGTATCCTTATCTCAACTTTATAATATCTTATATTATAGATACGGTTAGCGGGGTAGAGTTCTGCCCTACCAAAGGAGGCGTAAGACGTCTCCTTTCCTGCACTAGTCTTCGGGACACCCCTGGACAAGGTGGAGCTCCGGTTTAGCCCCCTATCAGGGTTATGTGAAGTCATTGGAGCAGGTGGTGGATGGTGTTGTGGGAGCAGCCGACAAGTAATGCCGGTTATGGTCCCCACACCGCGATAGCAGGCAGAGGATCTCAAGTATAGAGACAATGGCTGCGATCTCCGACTAGTACAGTCACGGCCAAGAAGGAAAGGAATGGCAAACTACCTTGTTAAATTGCCTGGAATAATCATGACAAATCACAACCTTATATTTACAGCTAACGACGTTAATGGGGACTTCACAGCCACCTCGTCCGGTAGGGAGCATCATGTACTACAGGTGACACCCGATCGTCATCAAGCAACTGTATGCAAGATCAAAATAAAGAGACACTAGAAACTTGGAACATTAACAATTAGAACTAGATATGCTAAGAGTAGATAAACAGAGATGAGTGATAAGTACAGCACGATAGTACAAAATTGATATAATGCTATTGAGAAAATACGGGACATCCAGGAGCAGTGGGAAATGCTCAAACAATCGATTCAACAAACATCAAAAGAAGTAATACCAGTGAGTAAAAGAATCAACAAAAAGAAATGGATGACAGAAGAAATATTACAACTAATGGACGAAAGAAGAAACATAAGAAAGAAGAACGGACATTCACAATATTGCACAAAGAGATACAAAACAAGTGCAGTGAAGCAAAGGAAGGATGGTTAAAAGAGAAATGTGTAGAAATGGAAAAACAACAAAAGAAAGACTCAAAATTTATGCACAATCAGTAAAATGAATTAACAGGAAGAAAAGAAGTCAAAGTTTCAGGATGTGAGAAATAAAAGGAAGGAAATATAATAATGGGACTGGAGAAGACAATGGAAAGATGGACATAATATATCAGTCAACTCTATGGTGATGAAAGACCAGAATTAAACAATACAAATGAAGACACAGAACCACCAATAATGCAGAGTGAAGTGGAGGACGCAATTCAACACATGAAAGAGGCAAAGCTCCAGGTCCTGACAATATAACAATCGAAGAGATAAATGCATTAGGAGAGCTGGGAGTACAAGTCATAACAAAATTACTCAATGACATATATAACACTGGACACATACCCGAGGATCTACTAAAATCTATCTTTGTAGCCATACCGAAGAAGTCAGGAGCCACTGATTGTGAAGACCATCGCAATATTAGTCTCATGAGCCATAAGACTAAAATATTACTGAGAATAATCTTGAGACGTGTAAGGAACAAAATAAAACCAGAAATAAGTGAGGAACAATGTGGATTTGTGGAAGGAAATGCACCAATAATGCAATATACATCTTAAGAACATTGATAGAAAGATCTATAGAGGTAAAGAAGGAGATATATATATATATAGAGAGAGGGAGAGATTTTTTTCGTTCGCCAGCTTTTACCTCTGACGAATTCCTTAGAAACTAGGAACTGAATTTTGCGTGTTAATATATTTTTGCCTGGCAGCCGTGTGCACAGGGGTCCCTCGCCGCACAAGCAGATAACTCCGACTTCAGAGGTACAATATTTTTTTTTCTTCGATGATTAATTGACGTTTCAAGCCAGGCCTCGCTGCTGAGACCAGGGGATTTTCAGATTAATCCCTTTCTCAAAGCTCAAACCAACAAGTGGATATCAAAAATTAAAGGAATAGATCTGGAGACAGTTCAGAACTACAACTACCTTGGACATACTATAACCAGTGATGGAAAATGTGCAACTGAAATAAACAAAAGAATAGGTATGGCAAAAAGTAGTGTTAATACCATGAACAATATACTAACATCAAAACAAATAACACCAGGACTAAAACTAAGAATTGTAAAATGTTACATATTCTCAATATTCCTGTATGGTGCAGAAACATGGACTATAGACAAAAAAAACAGAACAGAGAATTGAAGCCTTTGAAATGTGGATATATAGAAGAATAGGTAGAATTGGGTGGAAGGAAAAGAAAACAAACGATGAAGTCTTAAAACAACTAAAAATGAAAATAGAACTACTAAACACAATTCAAACATGACAAATGCGATTTTTTGGTCATGTCAAAAGACACAACAGCCTAATAATAGTAATCCTGGAGTGGAAAATACAAGGTAAAAGAGGCATAGGCAGATCAAGACTAACATGGACGAGTAACATCAAAAGATAGACAAATCAGCCTATGACAACCTGCGCCATCAAAGCAAGAGACAGAGCAGAATGCCACTCCATGGTTGCAAACCTTCGTTGCGGAGACGGCACTCGATGATGATGAATCTCTTTCATTTTTATGCTGCATGATTGTGATGACTCTTTCTTCTATATAACCATTACTTTTGTTTTCACACTGATACCTTTTGTTTAACTTTCTTTTACTGTTATGTCTATCATTTCTTGTAGTTCATTCTTTGTCTCTGATACTAAGACTGTGTCATCAGTATTATCTTAAATTGTTTATGTTGTGACCGCTGACTTCAATTCCTGTTTTTGTCTACTATTGATCTCATCACATTTTCGCTGTAAAATGAAAACAAATATGGCAAGAGAACACAACCTTGTCCGACTCATTGTTTTATATATTGGAACTCTCCTGTTTGGTTGCCAATTATTATGGCTGCTATTTATTGCCAATATTTTATTTTATACCAAAGATGTTTTTAGTTTCTCCAGCAAACTGAAACATCTACTTTTTGGTAATGTACATGTAGGCAGCAGTCACACATGAGATGGAAATGATAAACATAAACTTTTTCTTGTTTCGGGCCAAAATGTTTTGGCAAGGCTGTGGCTTATGGTCAATGTGTCTAATAGAACTGTAGCGATCTTCGTAAAGTGTGTAGCAGGTCTGTACCGCTTCATCCCATTGGCTGTCTGGGCCCAGTAGTCGATACTGTGCGCTAAGAATAGGTCCGTACCAATTCCTTAAAGCCAGTCTCGGATCTCTCAAAAACACTTTCCAAAATGTTGGATAGCAGCCGATCTCTTGAGCAATCGAATCCAACAGAACAGCCAAATTACCTGGAAATCAATACCACACATTATTTATTATATAATATTTATTAAAATTTAATACATTATAGCAACGAATAACATTTTTTATGTTAATTTTTATACCAGTCATTATATGCCGTGTAATTTTGTTAATAATAATACGTCATAAAGAAAATGTAAATTGTAAATGCCATATCAATATACATGTACACAAAAATAGAAGGCGCACACAAGCCATATCTGGATTCAGGAAACAAGTAGAGAAAACAACATATAATATAAACAAAAATAGTATACGTATAGCATTTGTGGACCTTCAGAGAGCTTCCGATAGTGTGGATATAAATATACTGCTGCAAATATTGGCTCATTACGGAGTAGATGACCACATTATTAGATGTCACAAGAGCTTATATAGTAGCTGTAGAAGTGTGATTAGAGCGAGTAGATGACCACATTATTAGATGTTACAAGAGCTTATATAGTAACTGTAGAAGTGTGATTAGAGCGAGTAGATGACCACATTATTAGATGTTACAAGAGCTTATATAGTAACTGTAGAAGTGTGATTAGAGCGAGTAGATGACCAAATTATTAGATGTTACAAGAGCTTATATAGTAGCTGTAGAAGTGCGATTAGATCGAGTAGATGACCACATTATTAGATGTTACAAGAGCTTATATAGTAGTTGTAGAAGTGTGATTAGAGCGTGTAGATGACCACATTATTAGATGTTACAAGAGCTTATATAGTAACTGTAGAAGTGCGATTAGATCGAGTAGATTACCACATTATTAGATGTTACAAGAGCTTATATAGTAGTTGTAGAAGTGTGATTAGAGCGTGTAGATGACCACATTATTAGATGTTACAAGAGCTTATATAGTAGCTGTAGAAGTGCGATTAGATCGAGTAGATGACCACATTATTAGATGTAACAAAGAGCTTATATAGTAGTTGTAGAAGTGTGATTAGAGCGTGTAGATGACCACATTATTAGATGTTACAAGAGCTTATATAGTAATTGTAGAAGTGCGATTAGATCGAGTAGATGACCACATTATTAGATGTTACAAGAGCTTATATAGTAACTGTAGAAGTGTGATTAGAGCGTGTAGATGACCACATTATTAGATGTTACAAGAGCTTAAATAGTAGCTGTAGAAGTGCGATTAGATCGAGTAGATGACCACGTTATTAGATGTTACAAGAGCTTATATAGTAGTTGTAGAAGTGCGATTAGAGCGTGTAGATGACCACATTATTAGATGTTACAAGAGCTTATATAGTAACTGTAGAAGTGCGATTAGAGCGTGTAGATGACCAAATTATTAGATGTTACAAGAGCTTATATAGTAACTGTAGAAGTGTGATTAGAGCGAGTAGATGACCACATTATTAGAAGTTACAAGAGCTTATATAGTAGTTGTAGAAGTGCGATTAGAGCGTGTAGATGACCACATTATTAGATGTTACAAGAGCTTATATAGTAGCTGTAGAAGTGTGATTAGAGCGAGTAGATGACCACATTATTAGATGTTACAAGAGCTTATATAGTAGTTGTAGAAGTGCGATTAGAGCGTGTAGATGACCACATTATTAGATGTTACAAGAGCTTATATAGTAACTGTAGAAGTGCGATTAGAACGTGTAGATGACCACATTATTAGATGTTACAAGAGCTTATATAGTAGTTGTAGAAGTGTGATTAGAGCGTGTAGATGACCACACTATTAGATGTTACAAGAGCTTATATATTAGCTGTAGAAGTGTGATTAGAGCGTGTAGATGACCACATTATTAGATGTTACAAGAGCTTAGATAGTAGCTGTAGAAGTGTGATTAGAGCGTGTAGATGACCACATTATTAGATGTTACAAGAGCTTATATAGTAACTGTAAAAGTGCGATTAGAGCGTGTAGATGACCACATTATTAGATGTTACAAGAGCTTATATGGTAGCTGTAGAAGTGTGATTAGAGCGAGTAGATGACCACATTATTACATGTTACAAGAGCTTATATAGTAGCTGTAGAAGTGTGGTTAGAGCGAGTAGATGACCACATTATAAGATGTTACAAGAGCTTATATAGTAACTGTAGAAGTGCGATTAGAGCGTGTAGATGACCACATTATTAGATGTTACAAGAGCTTATATAGTAACTGTAGAAGTGTGATTAGAGCGAGTAGATGACCACATTATTAGATGTTACAAGGGATTATATAGTAGCTGTAGAATTGCGATTAGATTGAGTAGATGACCACATTATTAGATGTTACAAGAGATTATATAGTAGCTGTAGAAGTGTGATTAGAGCGAGTAGATGACCACATTATTAGATGTTACAAGAGCTTATATAGTAGCTGTAGAAGTGTGATTAGAGCGAGTAGATGACCACATTATTAAATGTTACAAGAGCTTATATAGTAGCTGTAGAAGTGTGATTAGAGCGAGTAGATGACCACATTATTAGATGTTACAAGAGCTTATATAGTAACTGTAGTAGTGTGATTAGAGCGAGTAAAGGACATCAAAACCATTCACAATAACATCTGGAGTAAGTCAAGACTGCGTGTTGTCTCCACTATTGTTTATCACTTACACTGACAAAATGTGCAAGGATACCAAATCACAGTGTGGAGATATAAATAAACTGCTTTTTTTGACGAGCAGACCATAATAGCTTTTGAAGAAACAAAGCTTCAAAAACATGTAATGTAATTGTAAAAAGAATGTACAATGAACATCATGAAAATAAGGTACTAAAAAGAAACAGAAGTTATATCAATAGGAAGACACAAAACAACATGAAACATAGATATATAATCATCATCATCAAGTACCGGGCCTGCAAGCGTAGGCAATCATGTCTCTCCACAACTTTCGATCTCGGCAGCTATTTATCATTTCTGTTGTTGACCTTCTGCCAAGCCATTCTCTTAAGCAATCTGTTGTTTTCTCTCTTTGCTTCCCTTTATCTCTTCGTCCCTCAATTTTTCCAGTTGTTACAATATATTCCAGTTGTTCTCTTCTCATTACATGACCAACAAATGATGAATGTTTCCTCCCAATATTGGAAATTAGCTTTCTTTTTATGTGGCCTATTTCAGAACGTTATCATTATTTTTCTTAGCTGTCCATGGTATTCTCAAAATTCTTCTGTAAAACCTCATTTTTACAGACTCCAGTGATTTTCTTGTCTGTTGTCCCATTGTCCATGATTCACATCCATATGTTAAGACTGGCTCTACATAACATGTAAAAACTATTTTTCTTGTTTGATTGTCAACAATTGATTGTACAGTATCTTCTTCACTGTTTGGAAAGATGTTATTGCCTGAGCTATTCTGCATTTCAGGGACCCGCGAATGCTCAGTGGCTAGTGAACTGGACTACAAAGGACAAGGGTAGGGTTCAATCCCAACCGACGGTTTCCTGGCTCACCCAGCCTGAAATGGGTTCCTGATTTTTTTTCTGGTAAAGTAAAGCGGCACGGGCGTAATATCGACCACATTACCCCAAAAATCATGTGCTGAAGGCCTGTAAAATTTATGAGCACTAACACCATATTCCCTATACGCCACTTGACGTGACGGGGGCTCTTTACCTCTTTACTTTTTTATTCTGCATTTCACGTCTGTCGACTATTATAATGGTTGTGGTTATGGTTCTGGTTATGCAAAAGACCCGGTATCACAGCAAACGAAGAGAAATCCATAATTGCTCAACCGCTCGTGCCAGTGGAATCATCCGAATTAACATCTCATCGAATATCCAAACATAGAACATTTCAGACAGTGCCTCAACAGTTCCCTGTCGGCTATCCGCCATATTGATCGGAAGTCACCATCTATAATATAAGATATTATAAAGTTGAGATAACGATAAGGTAAATGTAAGATAAAGATAAGACAACAATAATAAAAGATAAGATAAGACTTTTCTCTCTGTTGGCAATCCGACTCTGATTTCTCACTAAATTTATAATTATGAAAAAAAAATTATAAGATAAAAACTTACATAATATGATTTGTAGTTTCCTTTTCTTGCAAAGCTAAGGTTGTTCCAATAGTCAACGTCAGCCTTCATTTTACGAAACGATGGGAGTCTGTGTCTGCCAGCCATCACTAGAGTTGCCAGTCTGGCCTGTTGCTCGTACAAACATGCCACAGGAAAGTCACCACCAACATTTCCAATTACAGCCAAACTTGTGTGTTTTTGTCTCAGCGGGAAAACCGTTTTGAACATCTCCATTTTCCCGCTTTCTGGACATGAACAAGATAATGAAACGGTTCAATAATAGCAAAATATAATATCGTCTTCTGATTTCAGTGTGCATTCTAATTATGTCAAGCCAAGTAATATAATTATGTCTTCTAATATCATTAGTCTTATAATTTATAGTTGAAAGATAATCAATAACCTAAGATATGCTGACGATACTGACTACTAGCACAAAATCCTAAAGATCTACAACAATTACTTAATGAAATAAACACCCCACGCAAAAATATGGACTAGATATGAATATCAAATAGAAAAACACCAAAAATAAAGAAAATACTCAAAACCCACAAATGGATATACAAATTGGAGGAATAGACCTGGAGACAGTTCAGAACTACATCTACCTTGGACATACTATAACCAGTGATGGAAAATGTACAACTGAAATAAACAAAAGAATAGGTATGGCAAAAGTAGTTTTAATACCATGAAAAATATACTAACATCAAAACAAATAACACCAGGGCTAAAACTAAGAATAGCAAAATGTAACATATTCTCAATTTTCCTGTATGGTGCAGAAACATGGACACTAGGCCAGAAAACAAAACATAAAAATTGAGGATTTTGAAATGTGGATACATAGAAGAATAGGTAGAATTCGATGGAAAGAAAAAAAACAAACGATGAAGTCTTAAAACAACTAAAAATGAAAAGAGAACTACAGAGCACAATTCAAACAAGACAAATGCGATTTTTGGGGCATGTTAAAAGACACAACATCCTACTAAAAGTAATCTTGGAAGGGACAGTACAAGGTAAAAGAGGCAGCGGCGGACCAAGACTAACATGGACAAGTAACATCAAAAGATGGGCAAATCAGCCTATGACAACCTGCACCATCAAAGCAAGAGACAGAGTAGAATGGCGCTCCATGGTAGCCAACCTTCGTTGCGGTGATGGCACTCGATGATGATGATGATAATTTATAATTCTATTATGCCTTCTAATATCTTTACAGCATTTTTCCATTACAGGGGTCTACCGAGGGGAGCTATAGGACCGGAGAATAAAGGCCGCTTGCCCAGTGCAATCTCCACGGACTGTTAGGGTCTCAGTTTAAATTTCAACCCTCTCCTCCCCCCCCCCCCCCCCAACCTCTTCCCCCTCCCCCGAGTTTACAAAAGTTTTGATCCTACATTTCAATGTCTCTTTCCCGATAAAAACTAAGTCTTATATTTTATTATTATGTCTTGTAATTTCAAATTATGTTATGGCTTCTGTTATATTTATATTTTACCCTCTATAGCATTATGTCTCCTATCAAATAATTATGTCTTTTGAAATTGAGGATTAACACTGAAGAATAAGAGTGATGATTTCTCTTTCTCGATGACTAGACAACTGCTTCACTTTATCGTCCGCTCTTAAAGTTGACGTTAAGTGGTTGCAGAAAATATAAAAAATAGTGAAAATAAAACAAGGAATATTTTGTGACCACACTTTGTCCCTAAAGATGATAACTAACCTTCCATAACGTCCAAATCAAGGAAAGATAAATCAGATTTAAAGCCCGTACAAAATATGACAGAGTTGATTCCCGTGACACACTTTCCGTCATGGAAGTAAGCCTTTTCTTTCTTCATCTTCGTGAACCGTCCGTAAGCCCTGACTTTCCCTGATAACATTTTGACCTGAAAAGAAAAAAACCAACACAGGTTTTTGCTCAATAAATGACGTCAGAATTAAAGTCTAATTCTTCTAACTAATTTATTCTCCTGCAGTTAAAAGACAGATTTAGTAACTTAGTAGATACAGTTAACATCTATAAGGTTGCCGTCTCCGCATCGAAGATTGGCTACCACGTAGGTACCATTCTTCCGATCTGTCTCTTGCTTTAATAATGCAGGTTGTCATAGGTTGACTTTGTCAATCTTTGAGGTGGCTCGTCCATGTTAGATTTGATCTACCTTAGCCTCTTTTACCTTGAATTTTCCCTTATAATATTACTTTTAGTATGCTGCTGTTTTCTGTTCTATTTTCTTTCTAATGTCAATGTTTCTAAACAATCCAGGAATCTTCTTCTTTCTTTCCTCATCTGCCTTTCAGCGTCGAGGGGAGATATAATTTGCGGTGTTTTGCTCTTCTGTTCGCCTCTGCTGCTGTTATGTTTCCTAGTGCTTCTAATATTCCATCGATCCATCTTTTTCGTGGTCGACCCTTGGGTGTGGTGTTCTCACAATGTTTGTTAAAGGCTCGTTGTGTTGTGTTTTGTTCTTTCTGCCTTGTCACGTGGCCAAACCATTTTATTTGTTGTTTCCTTATATATTCTATGGCGGGGGCTATTCCTAGTTTTTTTCTCAGTTCTTCATTTCTAATCGTATCTCTCAGACTGTTTCCTGTCATTCGTCTAACACATTTCATCTCTGTAGAGGTTACTTTTTTTTGTTCTTGCATCTAGAGTCCAGGTCTGGCATTGGTAGCACAACGTTGAGATGAAGATTGTATTGTATAGTGCTCGTTTTACCTCCAGAGTTATTTCCTTGTTGAACAATGATGGTGATAACTGCCCAATGATTTGACAAGCTTTGTTGCATCTTGATTCTATCTCTGCTGTTTGAGAATTATCGTTTGTCATTAGACTTCCTAGGTATTTGAATTCCTCTACATGTTTTAGATGTCTGCCTTCTATAGTTATATTGATGTTCTGTTTATTTTTGCGACATTCACAACTTCTGTTTTGTTGATGTTGATTCAGGAATGCTAAGAAGATATAACAATTTGCTATTCTTAGTTTTAGCTCTGGTGCTATATGTTTTGATGTTTGTATATTTTTATGGTATTAATATTATTTGTTACCATTCATATTCTTTTGTTATTTTTCTGTTTTTTTTTATTTTCTATCATCGGTTATATTATATTCAAGGTAGTCATAGCTTTGATACAGTGGATCCATCTTTTTCGTTGTCCGCCCTTAGATCTGGCGTTCTCGCAATGTTTATTGATGGCTCGATGTGTTGAGTTTTGATCGCTTTGCCTCGTTAAGTGGCCAAACCATTTTCCCTGTTCTTTCTTCATATATTCTATGGCGGTGGTTATTCCTAGTTTTTTTCTCAGTTCTTCATTTCTGATATTATCTTTCGGGCTATTTCCTATCATTCGTCTGACACATTTCATCTCTGTAGATGTTATTTTTTTTTTTTTCGTTCTTGCATCTAGGATCCAGGACTGCCATTGGCAACACAACGTTTGAATGAAGATTATATTGTTGAGTGCCCGTTTTGCCCAAAGAACCATTTTTATATTGGATATAAGTGGTGATAGCTGTCCAATTATTTGACAAACATTGTTGCATACTGAGTCTAAACTAAAACTCACCTAACAAAACTTCAACTAACCCAACATAACATAAACCATCTTAAGCTAAATTAAATTAAACTGTACTAATCTAAACTATCACATTAAACTGAACTATCACATTAAGCTAGATTATCACACTAACCTATCACATTAATCTGAACTATCACATTAAGCTAAATTATCACATTAAGCTAAACTACCACAATAAGCGAAACTATCACAATTACTACCGGCAGATCATCGCTAAGACCCAGTGGAGCGATGAGCGGGGTTTTGCCTGGGTTGATACCGACACCATCATGGTCAATCTTGCTCATAGCCTCCAGGATAAGTATTTTGTTGGCTTCCGTGAAGAGGTTCCTGGAGTGAAAGAGTCGGCGAGGTATCAGTACGTCGAGAGCTGTGGCGTTGTGGAAGCATCGCGGTATTATCCACATACCTTGTCCCACTGACATGTACACCTATAAGAGTGTTTGAAAGTATAATAGTTACACACCCCTACTAGACGTACTCACTTTTATATATGTATATATATCATCATCATTATCATCATCAAGTTCCTGGCCTGCTGGCGTAGGTGATCATGTCTCTTCACAACTTTCGATCTCGATAGTTATTTATCATTTCTGTTGTTGACCTTCTGTCAGGCCATTCTCTTAAGCTGTTTGGTATTTTTTCTCTTTCCTTCCTTCTATCTCTTCGTCCCTCAATTTTACCAGTTGTTACAATATATTCCAGTTGTTCTCTTCTCATTATATGGCCAAAACATGATGATTGTTTCTTTCTAATATTGGAAATTAGCTCTCTTTTTGCTTTGACTCTTTCAGAACATTTTCATTACTCTTCTTAGCTGTCCATTGTATTCTCAACATTTTTCTGTAAAACCACAGTTATACAGTCTCTACTGATTTTCTTGTCTGTTGTCCTATTGTCCATGGTTCACATCCATGTGTTAAAACTGGCTCTACGTAACATTTAAGAACTCTTTTCTTATTTCGATTGTCAAAAAAGCATTGCATAGTATCTTCCTCATTTTTTTGGAAAGCTGCTATTGCCTGAATCATTCTGCATCTCACCTCTTTTGTACATCTTCCGTCTGAGGTTAACAAAGTTCCCAAATATTTAAATTCATTTACCTGTTTTAATGTTGTTCCACTTGTCTTTATTTTGCACTGAGGTGATGTCTTTTTCTTTGTTGTTACCATTACTTCTGTCTTTTTGCTATTAAGGCTGAGTCCTTTATTTTTCTTTCTTTCACTATATATATATATTGGGTTATTGGTTTATTTGCGGGTCATTATCATTGCACTCCGAACATGTCCATAGGTGCTCAGATCCACTCCTCAGCAATTCCCTCAGTGTCCATCGAATGACGACTCCAATTCTATGTTGGTTGATAAGTCTTCTTACACGTCCACTAAGTTTCTCATTTCTGGCTGTGCCCATCTTAACTCCCATCTCTTTCATCCGAAGAAGTGAATATATATATATATATATATTTGTGTATGTATTTCCAGTGTGTTACCGGGGCCTCATTCTGAGGGAAGTAAAGAATAGTTACACTGTGACCTTTCAGGCATGTCGTAAGAGATGACTAAAGAGACTGAACGATGGCTTGACAAGCTGTCATTGTAAAAAGTATTGTTATGGAAAAAGAGCCATATATTTTAGAAGCAGTGATCTCTTAAATATGTGCCATTATGGCATGCAAGGTTTCTGCTTCTGAGATTGTTGTACTGCCCTATGTACTGTCTTCGGCTCGAAAGGACAATATATATATATATACCTCAACAACATGAAGGCCAGACAACTAGGCGTAAACTTCATCCGCGATTTCCGAATTCCCACGAAAGTCAGACACTGACGGGTCTATAAAACTGCGTTGCCAATATAAGCCAAGTTATTTCGACTGGAAATCACTCTAACTTGCTAGGATAAACCAAGACAGGTAAATTAAACTTGATTCCAAAGTTTTGTGTATTAAGTGTAGCTATTTTGTGCCGAACATACTGTGTAAGCCTTAGAGGCAGTGCAGCAGGAGGTCGACGCCTGGGAGTCATGACCAAGGCGGCCAACTTCCCCTAGAGTGTCAAGAAGCTAAAGGGCTGAAACACTTGCTCGACGGGGGACTCCTTTTGATGATCAGATTGCCTCCTACTGCGAAACTCTGTACAAAGAGTTTCCTACGATATATAGACGGCAATCTTGACAGAGAAGATGAAACTGAGAATAATTCCAAAATCATCATCAAGTACCGGGCCTAGGCGTTGGTGATCATGTCTCGCCACAACTTTCGATCACGACAGTTATTTATCATTTATGTAGTTGACCTTCTGCCAAGCCTTTCTCTTCATCTGTCTGGTGTCTTTTCTCTTTGCTTCTCTCTATCTCTTCGTCTCTAAATTTTCCCAGTTGTCACAATTCGAAAATAAATATACAAAAAACAATACGAGCCTATATTGCAGCAAGAAAGATGTGGAAATGCTAAGAAATTAGGTTAAATTCATAAATGACAAAAAAATTAAATCCAATGTTGAATCAGTCATATTATATATGATTGTGAAACATGTAAAATTGTGACAATAACAGTCACGAAGATACAGACTTTAGTTAATGGATGCTTGCGCAGAATAAAAGGGATGGAGATAACAGAACAAAAATGACAATTTCGAAGTGTGGGAAATTATCACTCAAAAAACAAGTGGAAAAGTGGGTACGACGAAGGCACTGTGTAGAACACACACTGTGGAAAACCAACTGAGAGTAGCACACGAGAAGCCATTTTTTGGAATCCCCCGGGAGGAGACAAAGAGAAAGACCAAAATATATTTAGAGAAAACAAATCGAAGCAGAGATGAAGATGATGGGGAAGACATGGAATGGTCTTAAGAGAATGACACCAAAGTGTAGAAAATAATTCTTGAAGACCTATCACATGGTCTATCAATGCATCTATCAATGCTCACAGGGAGTTAAAAGGAAGAAGAATGTAGTAGTTTCAATTATATGAAATATATCACATTCCTTACACTTTTATAATCGATCAAGGTATTTTTTGTTGTTGTTGAGAAAATAATAAATAAATAAATAAAGTTTAAGTCTGGCTAGCAGAAGATGATGATCTGAAGCCACATCTGCTCCTCTATATACTTTTACATCCTGTATGGATGACTTAAACTTGTTATTAATACATATGTGATCAATTTGATTCTCCGTTCTATGATCTGGTGACACCCATGTAGCTTTGTGTATTCTTTTATGTTGGAATATTGTTCCTCCTAGGCTCACTTGATTAAGAGCACAGACGTTGACGGATATCTCTCCATTCTCGTTTATATCTCCAAGTCCATGTTTTCCCATAAACTCTTCGAAGCCTCTGTTGTCTGATCCTACTTTTGCATTTAGATCTCCCATCAAGATTATAATATCCTTGGCTCGTCTTGCATCCATCTGACATTGCAACTATTTATAGAATTCATCTTTAACTAAATCATTCTTATCATTGGTTGGTGCGTAGCATTGGATAATATTTATATTTATTTTGTTGTTTTTATTATGTTTGTTTTTGAGGAAATAAGTAAGAGATAAATGAATGAACCTTTGTTCTAAATTGTATATGTATACGATAATAAATGTTACTAATGTAATAAATGTGGGTATTGTATATGTATACGATAATAAATGTTACAAATGTAATAAATGTGGGTAATATAATAATAATCATCATTGGATGCCGTCTCCGCATCGAAGGTTGACTACCATGGAGCGCCATTCCGTTATGTCTCTTGCTTTAATGTTGAAGGTTGTCATGGGGTGACTTGCCCATCTTTAGATGTTACTCGTCTATGTTAGTCTTGATCTGTCTCTGCCTTCTTTTACCTTGTATTTTCTATTCTAATATTAATTTATTATGCTGTTGCGTCTTTTAACATGACCAAAAAATCGCATTTGTCTTGTTCTAATTGTGTTTAGTAGTTCTCTTTTCATTTTTATTTGTTTAAAAACTTCATCGTTTATTTTCTTTTCTTTCCATCCAATTCTACCTATTCTTCTAAAGACCCACATTTCAAAGGCTTCAATTCTCTGTTCTGTTTTCAGGTCAAATATCCATGTTTCTGCACCATACAGGACTATTGAGAAGATGTAACACGTTGCTATTTTAAGTTTTAGCCCTGGTGTTATTTGTTTTGATGTTAGTATATTTTTCATGACATTAAAATTACTTTTGCCATACCTATACTTTTGTTTATTTCAGTTGTACATTTTCCATCACTGGTTATAGTATGTCCCAGGTAGTTGTAGCTATGAACTGTCTCCATATGAATTCCCTCAACTGTGATATTTAATTGTAGGTCTTTACAATTTTATTTGTATATGATCATAGTTTGAATCTTTTTGATATTGATATCTAGTCCATATTTGTTGTTTGTCATGTTTATTACATCATATATTGACTCTAGAACAGCAAAAATCTCGACAGAGCACATTCAAAACCTACACATTTCATTCATGGACAGAGAACAAGCAGTGGGATGAATAAAAATAAAACAATTATGGGAGATATTTGTTTATAACAACATACGAAGTAAGCCAACATCTAACCAGCTTATGTAAAAGTTTCTACAATAAACAGCAGCGTCACAGTCAGAAAAGCAGCAGGCTGCACACTTCGAAGTTAGGAGCAAATCGGGTATGTGTACTATCTCCTTTTATGTTTATTGGTCTAAATTGACTACACATGTAAGTTAGACAACTCACGGAAGACAGCCGAGATTAACGAGTTTTTATTTGTAAACAATCATGTACTAATACATGGAAACATAAACGACCTATAAGAACAGTTAAATTGACTTAACATCACATGACCCACTCATCATCATCATCATCATCATGTACCGTACCGTTTGGCGTTGGCGATCATGTAATTCCACAATCTTCTATCCACAGTGCATCGTATAAGTTCTGTTGTTGACTGTTTTCCATGCCATGACACCAAGCTATCCAGTATTTTCTCTCTTTGTCGTCCGCGATCTCTCTTTCCTTTTGTTTTGCCAGTTGTAACCAAGTATTCCAACTTTCCTCTTCTCACGATGCGCCCAAAAAATGTTGATTGCTTCTTTCTGATGTTTTTTAAGAGCACCCTTTTTGTGTTGGCCTCTTTGAGAACTTTCTCATTGATCTTTTAGCTGTCCAGGAAACTTTCAACATTCTTTTCAGAAATCCCATCTCTGTGGCCTCTAATCGTCTTTTCATTTGTTTGTCTATTGTCCATGATTGACACAATGCATAGTGAAAAATAAAATAAACACGCCAAAAGTTAATGACATTGCAAAATAGAGTGATTGAGTTATTTACGGGCCATCATCATTGCATTCAGAACATGTCCATAGATACTCAGATCCCTTCCTCAGCAAGTCCCGCAGTGCAAAATAGAACATCAACATAGCGACAGATAGTTAAAACAAGTAGGGGAATTTAAATCTAGGGAATCTAGTGACAAAACGACAATTCACAAGCAGCATAAATAAACTAAGGATGCAAAAAAGCTTGTGAAACCATCAGGCAGGTATCACCACTGATGTCCAACAAAGAAATAGCAGAAGGCGAAACGGGCACTCAACAACACAATCTTCATCAAGACATTAAGCTTTCAATGCCGGATCTGGTCGCTAGATTCAAGAACAATTATTTGTTCTCATTTTGTTTATTTGCTCACCAATCTGCTGGATATATCTGTTATTTATTTGTTATATATTTTATATTTGTTATTTGTTATTTTGTTTGATGAGCCTTTTTATATTTTACCAGAATATATTATTTTTAAATTACCTAAAGCACTTTTCAAGAAACAGCTAATTATCACATTCATTAATACAACGCGAGGTGCTCGTGGCCGTGCGGCTAAAACCACTGTTCCGCTGCTGAAAAGCTGACGTACGGTGTTCGAAGCCCGCGGTAGACAGAAAGGATTTTTTTCTATCGGAGGTGAAATAAACATCCTGAGTCGCACACGTCGTGGCGACTGCTTGACCAAGCGGCCTTTATCCCTCTGGTTCTATCGTTGCCCCCCGACATACACCAGCAATGGTACTATGTGTCGCAAAGATAGTTTTTTTTATTTTTAAATTAATACAACAATACTGTCTGGTACCTGCTTTGCAACGTCTGCTACGTCACTTGCAATATCTGCCGCTGACAGCCTGTTTCCTGTCAAGTTGAAGAAAGTACACATTTACAGGTAAGTTAAATACAATAATAATTCAGTCTATTGTCCCATGTGTATTTAAAATATCAGCGACAATAACGATAGAGCAAGTGTTAAATAATAAAACTGAATAACACAAATAATAATAATGATGCGGAAAATCTATCCAAGGATCGAAAAAAAATAATTCACAAATACAAAATAATATCCTTCCATATATATATATATATATATATATATATATATATATATATATATATATATATATATATGTGTGTTTGATTTAAATATAGTGTCCTTGTATGGGTAAGGATATTTAATGGCAACTTTGAGTGGATTTTGTCAGCGAAAGAAACTGGGAAAGTCTGACATCAGAACATAGCAAGTAAAGCAAAAAAAAGTAAAATACCCTCCGTCACACCAAGTGGCGTATAGGGAATATGGTGTTAGTGACCATTAATTTTACAGACCTTCGGCGCATTATTTTTTAGGTAATGTGGTCAGTATTACGCCCGTGCCGCTTTACTTTCCCAGAAAAAAATCAGGTACCCATTTAAGGTTGGGTGAAAAAGGAAGCCGTCGGTTGGGATCGAACCCTACCTCTTGTCCGTTGTAGTCCAGTTCACTAAACACTGAGCTATCGCGGCTCCTTGATCATAACACGTGAAATACACACATACAAGATAGAACAGCAACATTCCAGGAAGTGATGATGTCAAATTCAGAAGACAATAGGAGGATTAGAAAGGAGATAAAGCCGAGTAATTAGAAAGGAGATAAAGCCGAGTAATTAGAAAGGAGATAAAGCCGAGTAATTAGAAAGGAGATAAAGCCGAGTAATTAGAAAGGAGATAAAGCCGAGTAATTAGAAAGGAGATAAAGCCGAGTAATTAGAAAGGAGATAAAGCCGAGTAATTAGAAAGGTGATAAAGCCGAGTAATTAGAAAGGAGATAAAGCCGAGTAATTAGAAAGGAGATAAAGCCGAGTAATTAGAAAGGAGATGAAGCCGAGTACGACAAATGCATCTTGTTCGTTCAGCTGTCGAATCTGTCTAATCAATATTGGCATATTCAACAACAAGAGAATCTGTTAAGGAAAACATTATCCAACATAAGACGTTGACATATTATCAAACTACTGACGAATCATGATTGCTTGCTACTAACATATATCAAGACGCCAAAAGTCATACATAGGCACGTCAATTATCAAATTCATTTTTAATATAAATTAACGAACTCAAAACTGGTGTGGAAAAATTATAAACGGACAAGCAACAGTTTTATCTATAAATAATGAAAAAAAAAAAAAAACATGGATATATGTTCGTCACGTGACCTGAAGAAACAACACTAGAATAGTAAAGCTGGCCCTCACTTGTGAAACAAGAAGAAAATGGGATAAACAAGGAGGATGGACTCACGAGATAGGACACAAACTGAAAAGGGAGGTGGGACTGCAGGCATCAACAATCATACTAAGGTTTAAACGTACTTCTAGAATATGGACTTATGTTGTTGTACAATCTGAGTTATTGAGTTATTTGCTGGTCATCATCATTGCACTCCGAACATGTCCATAGGTGCTCAGAATCCCTCATCGGCAAGTCTCGCAGAGTCCAGCGACTGACGACTCCAGTTCTGTGTTGGTTGATAAGTCATCTTACGCGCCCACTAAGTTTATCTTTTATTACTATGCCCAAATCAACTGCCATCTCTTTCATCCAAAGGAGTGACGTGGACTCATGTCGGAGGGCATTGATGACATCCATTGGTTGACCATCTTCAGCGACAGCACAGCTAGCCAACCTGTCCGCTCTATTATTTCCCCGTACAATGCGAGTGTGACGTGATGGCCATCATGATGACTATGTTGATGATGTTTATGAACGCAAACTTTGTCCTTAACTTGAGCTATATATGAGGACTTAACTTGAACTATATGTGAGGCATTAACTTGAGCTATGTGTGAGAACTCAACTTGAGTTATATGTGAGGACTTAACTCGAGCTATATGTGAGGACTTAACTTGAGCTATATGTGAGGACTTAACTTGAGATATATGTGAGACCTTAACTTGAGCTATATGTGAGGACTTAACTTGAGCTTTATATGGGCCCTTAACTTGTGCTATATGTGGAGCCTTACCTTGATCTATATGTGAGGACTTAACTTGAGCTATATGTGAGGCCTTAACTTGAGTTATATGTGAGGACTTAACTTGTGCTGTATGTGGAGCCTTAACTTGAACAATATTTGGGGCCTTAACTTGAGCTATATGTGACGCCTTAACGTGAGCTATATGTGGGGCCTTAACTTGAGCTATATGTGGGGCCTTAACTTGAGCTATATGTGAAGTCTTAACTTGAGCTATATGTGAAGCCTTAACTTGATCTATATGTGAGGCCTTAACGTGAGCTATATGTGAGGCCTTAACGTGAGCTATATGTGGGGCCTTAACTTGAGCTATAAGTGGGGCCATAACTTGAGCTATATGTGAAGTCTTAACTTGAGCTATATGTGAGGCCTTAACTTGAGTTATATGTGAGGACTTAACTTGTGCTGTATGTGGAGCCTTAACTTGAACAATATGTGGGGCCTTAACTTGAGCTATATGTGAGGCCTTAACGTGAGCTATATGTGGGGCCTTAACTTGAGCTATATGTGGGGCCTTAACTTGAGCTATATGTGAAGTCTTAACTTGTGCTGTATGTGGAGCCTTAACTTGAACAATATGTGGGGCCTTAACTTGAGCTATATGTGAGGCCTTAACGTGAGCTATATGTAGGGCCTTAACTTGAGCTATATGTGGGGCCTTAACTTGAGCTATATGTGAAGTCTTAACTTGAGCTATATGTGAGGCCTTAACGTGAGCTATATGTGAGGCCTTAACGTGAGCTATATGTGAGGCCTTAACTTGAGCTATATGTGAGGTCTTATCTTGAACTATATGTGAGGCATTTACTTGAGCTATATGTGAGGCCATAACTTGAGCTATATGTGGGGCCTTAAATTGAGCTATATGTGATGTCTTAACTTGAGCTATATGTGAGATCTTATCTTGAGCTACATGTGAGGCCTTAACGTGAGCTATATGTGAGGCCATAACTTGAGCTATATGTGGGGCTTTAACTTGAGCTATATGTGAGGCCATAACTTGAGCTATATGTGAGGCCATAACTTGAACTATATGTGACGCCTTAACCTTGAACTATATGTGAGGCCTTCTTCAAGTGAGATGAGATATTTGAGAAAATGAATTCTAGCAGTGAAGTGGAATCGTAATATTGTTTTTCACAGGCGTCTTTTTATTTTATTGGTTTGCATTGCATTTGTCATCGTAAAGAAGATTGAATAAATGGTCAGTAGATGGAGTTCTAGAGTATAACACAACAGACCCTTTTTGGAATCCCCAGGGGAAAAGACAAAGAGGAAGACCAAGAAATTCTTGGAGAATACAATTGAAAATGAAAATTTGGGGGAAGATATGGAATCAACTTTAAAGAATGGCAAGAAACAGAACGGCTTGGAAAGTGGCTGTTTGAAGACCTATGCTCTACAGGGAGCTTAAAGGTAGAAGTAGAAGAAGATGGAGCTCTGTGCGACACAGTATGGGGAACCAGCAAATAATTTTAGCGCACTGCTCAGTTTTTGACTCGTATCAATTAAGACACTCATAAAAAGAAAAGTTCATTGCTTAAGCCTTTCCACCAAACACCTACCCCTCAAAAAAATAATATATAACGCATTTAATAACAAAACAAAACGAATAACAAAACACATACTGAAGGTAAATAGTATAGTAACTTGAACGACTTAAAAATAATTAGAGTATATCAGATAAAGAGTATATTAACTTGAACGACTTAAACATAATTAGAGTATATCAGATAAAGAGTATATTAACTTGAACGACTTAAAAATAATTAGAGTATATCAGATAAAGAGTATATTAACTTGAACGACTTAAACATAATTAGAGTATATCAGATAAAGAGTATATTAACTTGAACGACTTAAAAATAATTAGAGTATATCAGATAAAGAGTATATTAACTTGAACGACTTAAAAATAATTAGAGTATATCAGATAAAGAGTATATTAACTTGAACGACTTAAAAATAATTAGAGTATATCAGGTAGCTCCCGTGTGTTACCGGGGCCTCATTATGTGGGAAGTAAAAAATAGTGACACTGTGACCTTCCAGGCATGTCGTAAGAGGCGACTAAGGAGATTGATCGATGGCTTGACAAGCTGTCATTGTAAAAAGTATTGTTATGGAAACAGAACCATAGATTTTAGAATCAGTGAATCCTGCAATATGTGCCACTTTGGCACGCAAGGTTTCTGTTTTTGAGATTGTAGTTCTGCCCTATGTGCCGTCTTCGGCTCGAAAGGACTATAGATAGATAGATAGATAGATATCAGGTAAAGAGTATATTAACTTGACAAATTTAAGAATAATTCGAGTATATCAGATAAAGAGCATATTAACTTGAACGACTTAAACATAATTAGAGTATATCAGATAAAGAGTATATTAACTTGAACGACTTAAACATAATTAGAGTATATCAGATAAAGAGTATATTAACTTGAACGACTTAAACATAATTAGAGTGTATCAGATAAAGCGTATATTAACTTGAACGACTTAAACATAATTAGAGTGTATCAGATAAAGCGTATATTAACTTGAACGACTTAAACATAATTAGAGTGTATCAGATAAAGCGTATATTAACTTGAACGACTTAAACATAATTACACATTTTTATTTTAATTACAAACTACAAAATGAAATAGGAGAGAATGAAAAAATATTTATTCGTCATTTTTAATCGTGTACTATTTAGACGACACGCATTGATTGGGCAGCCTCTTTTGTCAAGTGTACTTTCTGTCTCTTTACACAGAATATCTAACCACAGTAAACAACTTACCAACAACAAGAACAGTCTGTCCCTCAAACGGTTTCTTACTGCCGTAGCTAAAGGAGTGGAGTACTGTCCCCTTGAAGGTTTCTAGTCCAGGGACATCTGGGTAGACAGGAATTCTGAAACCAGAAGAGTTATGTCCCATTGTGTTGAGATGAAGATCCATGTTTGAAACAGTTAACGAGTTGATCAAAAATCTTAGGAGACAGCGCGAGTGTCATGGCTAAATGCTGCTCTGGCTATTCATCAAAAATCAGATTATCCAGCAGAGACAGTTCAAACATAAAAACTCAGATTCTTCAACTATATCTCACAATAATAATAGATCATCCAGGACTAAAACTCTACCTTTCAAACAAAAACTACCTATTAAAAAAAATAACTCTACATATTCAACTAAAAATCTACCTATTCAGCTAAAACTCTACCTTTTCAATGAAAACTCTACCTTTTCAACAAAAACTCTACCTTTTCAACAAAAAACTCTACCATTTCAACAAAAAAAAACTACCTATTTAACTAAAACTCTACCTATTCAACTTCAACTTTACCTATTCAACTAAAACTCTACATTTTCAACTAAAACTCTACCTATTCAACTAAAACTCTACATTTTCAACTAAAACTCTACCTATTCAACTAAAACTCTACATTTTCAACTAAAACTCTACCTATTCAACTAAAACTCTACCTTTTCAACTAAAACTCTACCTTTTCAACTAACACTCTACCTTTTCAACAAAAACTCTATCATTCCAACTAAAACTCAAGACCTTCAATTTACCACGGGCTGTTGAATTATACATTCTTCAAGAAAAAACTCATGCTACTCAACCAAACTTAGAATGCTCGTCTAGAAAAATTGACTCTGCTGAAATATAACTCTGGTTGTCCAATAAAACGCACGTTATTCAAATATAAGCGAGGCTGTTGATTTGAAACTCCGATTCATCAGCATCATCGAGTGCAATCTCCGCAAAGAAGGTTGGCTAACAAGGAACGCCATTCTGCTCTGTCTCTTGCTTTAATGGTGCAGGTTGTTATAGGCTGATTTGTCCATCTTTTGATGTTACTCGTCCATGTTAGTCATGGTCTGCCTCTGCCTCTTTTACCTTGTGTTTTCCCCTCCAAGATTACTGTTAGTAGGCTGTTGCGTCTTTTAACATGGCCCATAAATCGCATATGTCTTGTTTGAATTGTGTTTAGTAGTTCTCTTTTCATTTTTAGTTGTTTTAAGACTTCGTCGTTTGTTTTATTTTCCAATAGAACAATATGAACGTAAAAACGCGCCATTTTTACAGAACGCGACACGCTCAAAAGACTAATTTGAACAAAAATGATAAGCACTTTATTGGTTGCTGAAACGGACGCTGATCAGATATGAGAATTCCCCGCCTGCAGTGAAGCGATTCCTTTTAAATAAAAAGTCTAAAGTTTTTCTTCACAAAAAGCGAAAAATTAATCGGTCGTTATTTCATGACGTTACAGTTCCTTGGTCTCTCGTCTAATGAGATCTAATGCCTAGCCCTTTCGGATAGTGACGATATCTGGTAGATAGAAGATTGTGGAGGGACATGATCGCCTGCGGCAACCGGTGTGGCACATGATGATAAATTTAGCAGATAGCAAAGGGGGGGGGGAATGACAGCAAAACCCAACTCACACTGTGGATCCATAGCCGTGCCACGGAGTTCGTACACGGGTAGCTATCTTTTCTTCTCTGATTTTCTCGAGATTCTTGAGTGGGATATCAGAGCACCATTGCTTTGTTCTGAGTGGAATGATGATGATGGCTCTAACACTAACAATGAACATTATCTCTTTGATTACGTCAGCAATACATATTGTTAGATAAGTCAGGACACATTTATCTATCTATTGACCTTTCGAGCCGTAGCCGGCCCATAGGGCGTAGACCAAGATACACCTTCCCCTATCAGAATTTTTTGTTCTAGCAGTTTCCTTTGAAAGATATTTTACCAAATCTCGCCATCTGTCTCTGTTCTGTGCAAGCAGTTCTATCTCATTCAAGGAGCCGATTCCTGCTGCTCTTGCGTCTCTCATCATTGTTCTTCTCAATGTATCTCTGGGTCTTCCTCTTTTCCTCTTATCTGTTGTTTCCCCACATTAGGGCTTGCTTTGCTATTCGGTTATTATCTCTTCTCATCACATGTCCAACATATGACCATCGTCTTTTCTTTATTACTGAAGATATTAGTGGTTGATTGGCGATTTCTCTAATTTCCTCGTTTGTTTTTAATTCCTTCCACGCTATACCAAGTATTTTCCTTAGACATTTATTTTTGAATGCGTTCAACTTCAGGACAAATACAAAACATTAATTTGACCTACTTGAAATGTCCAGAGCATATCAGGACAAAATCGAAGACCTCCTTGTGACATTTGGACAATTCACTGTCGGTGTCATTACGCGGTCCCGCCATGTCATTTCCAGAGACCTCACTTCCTGTTCCTGCCGTGTAGACTTCCCATTTACCGCTAACATCATGGTCTGGGTTCTTTCTTATCTGTTGGAGGTTTTAGATTGCTACTTGTGCCAAAGTTACATGGACTGTTACAGTTATGGTTTATTGTAGTAATGTTCTGCCAAAGTTACATGGACTGTTACAGTTATGGTTTATTGTAGTAATGTTCTGTCAAAGTAACATGGGCTGTTAAAGATATAGTTTATTGTAGTAATGATCTGTCGAAGTTACAACGACTGTTGAAATTATGTTTTATTGTAGTAATGTTCTGTCAAAGTTACAACGACTGTTAAAGTTATGGTTTATTGTAGTAATGTTCTGCCAAATTTACAGCGACTGTTAAATTTATGGTTTTTTGTAGTAATGTTCTGTCAAAGTTACATCGACTGTTAAGAGTTATGGTTTTTTGTAGTAATGTTCTGTCAAAGTTACAGCGACTATTAAAGTTATGGTTTATCGTAGTAATGTTCTGTCAAAGTTCAGTGAAAGAAAGTGGGAATATCTGGATCTAGAATGTAGCACATGGAGAACAAAGATTTGTAAACAAAAATGTCACTGCAACTTTTGAGGCAGGGTTGATATCAAACTCAGAAGACAAAAGGCGCAGGAGAAAGGAGAACGAGGCCAGGCACAACGAATACATCTTGCTCGTTCTGCGGATGGATCTGTCTGTCCAATATTGGCAGATTCAGCCACGAGAGAAGCTGTTCAGCAAAGCAGCATCCAGCATAAAGTAAAAGTAAAGTACCCCCGCCACGCCAAGTGGGAATATAGGGAATATGGTGTTAGTGACCATACATTTTACAGACCTTCAGCACATGATTTTTGGGGTAATGTGGTCGGTATTACGCCTGTGCCGCTTTACTTTCCTAGAAAAAAATCCGGTACCCATTTAAGTGTGGATGAACCTGGAAACCGTAGGTTGGGAGCATCTAGCATAAGGCATACACTTTTTTTTACCAAAACTACTGATTTACCATGATTGCTTGCTATCAACCGTCTGTCCAGACGCCAAAAGCCATATATATATATATATATATATATATATATATATATATATATATATATCGCTTATATTCTATCAAATGTTCTAGAACATAACGCAAAGTTGTCTGTCGCTTATAATCTATCAAATGTTCTAGAACTTAACGCTAAGTGATCTGTCGCTTATAATCTATCAAATGTTCTAGAACTTAACGCTTAGTGATCTGTCGCTTATAATCTGTCAAATGTTCTAGAACATAACGCAACGTTGTCTGTCGCTTATAATCTATCAAATGTTCTAGAACTTAACGCTAAGTGATCTGTCGCTTATAATCTATCAAATGTTCTAGAACTTAACGCTAAGTTGTCTCTCGCTTATAATCTATCAAATGTTCCAGAACTTAACGCTAAGTTGTCTGTCGCTTATAATCTATCACATGTTCTAGAACTTAACGCTAAGTTGTCTGTCGCTTATAATCTATCACATGTTCTAGAACTTAACGCTAAGTTGTCTGTCGCTTATAATCTATCAAATGTTCTAGAACTTAACGCTAAGTTGTCTGTCGCCTATAATCTATCAAATGTTCTAGAACTTAACGCTAAGTGATCTGTCGCTTATAATCTATCAAATGTTCTAGAACTTAACGCTAAGTTGTATGTCGCTTATAATATATCAAATGTTCTAGAACTTAACGCTAAGTTGTCTGTCGCTTATAATCTATCAAATGTTCTAGAACTTAACGCTAAGTGATCTGTCGCTTATAATCTATCAAATGTTCTAGAACTTAACGCTAAGTGATCTGTCGCTTATAATCTATCAAATGTTATAGAAATGAACGCTAAGTTGTCTGTCGCTTATAATCTATCAAATGTTCTAGAACTTAACGCTAAGTTGTCTGTCGCTTATAATCTATCAAATTTTCTAGAACTTAACGCTAAGTTGTCTGTCGCTTATAATCTATCAAATGTTCTAGAACTTAACGCTAAGTTGTCTGTCGCTTATAATCTATCAAATGTTCTAGAACTTAACGCTAAGTTGTCTGTCGCTTATAATCTATCAAATGTTCTAGAACTTAACGCTAAGTGATCTGTCGCTTATAATCTATCAAATGTTCTAGAACTTAACGCTAAGTTGTATGTCGCTTATAATCTATCAAATGTTCTAGAACTTAACGCTAAGTTGTCTGTCGCTTATAATCTATCAAATGCTGTAGAACTTAACGCTAAGTGATCTGTCGCTTATAATCTATCAAATGTTCTAGAACTTAACGCTAAGTGATCTGTCGCTTATAATCTATCAAATGTTATAGAAATGAACGCTAAGTTATCTGTCGCTTATAATCTATCAAATGTTCTAGAACTTAACGCTAAGTTGTCTGTCGCTTATAATCTATCAAATGTTCTAGAACTTAACGCTAAGTTGTATGTCGCTTATAATCTATCAAATGTTCTAGAACTTAACGCTAAGTTGTCTGTCGCTTATAATCTATCAAATTTTCTAGAACTTAACGCTAAGTTGTCTGTCGCTTATAATCTATCAAATGTTCTAGAACTTAACGCTAAGTTGGAGAGAATTATTATCGGCCCTTTAAAGTGTGATGGGGTAGTGCGCAGTGAAAAAAATAACGTTCTGTAAACTTCTTTACTTTCTCATTTTCCCTTCACCGCCGAGGGAAGATATAATTTGCGGTCTATTTCTCGTCTGTTTGCTTCTGCTTCTATTTTTTCTTAATGTTTCTAATATTTCGTTAAAACATCTTTTTCTTTGTCGCCCCTTTTTTCTTCTTTTTATTTTTAGATCCGTCACGCCAAGTTGCGTATAGGGAATATGGTGTTAGTGACCATACATTCTACAAACCTTCAGCACATAATTTGTTCGGGTAATGTGGTCGGTATTACGCCGGGGCCGCTTTACTTTCCCAGAAAAAAGATTCGGGACCTATTTAAGGTTGGGTGAACCCGGAAGCCGTATGTTGGAATTGAACCCTGCCTCTTGTCTTTTGTAGTCTAGTAGACTAACCACTGAGCTATCGCGGCTCCCTGTGGTCGTCCCTTGAGTCTGGTTTTCTATCTGGACGGGGCTCTTTACTTTTTTTTTAACTCTTACAAATTAATATCAAAATTAACTGTTAGTAGATATGAGTGAGTTAACATATGGATGGGAATCATGGACAATAGGACAACAGACAATACAATCACTGGAGTCTGTAGAAATGTGGTTTAATAGATGAATGTTGAAAATACCATGGACAGCTAAGAAGAGCAAAGAAGACGTTCTCGAAGAGGCCAAAGCAAAAAGAGAGATAATTTCCAATATTAGGAAGAAACAATCATCATTATTTGGCCACAGAATGAGAAGAGAACAACTGGAATATATTGTAACAGCTGGAAACATTGAGGGACGAAGAGTTAGAGGGAAGCAAAGAGAAATGATACCAGACAGCTTAAGAGAATGGCTTGGCAGAAGGTCAACAACAGAAACGATAAATAAACGTCGAAAATCGAAAGTTGTGGAGAGACATGATCACCTAAGCCAACAGGCCCTGTACTTGATGATGATCAGATATGAGAGAAGCAATGAAAACACGGTTTGTTATCTTACCTTGATTACTCGTGTCTTGAACTGAATAAACGGCTCCAGTTTGAAGTGCTTGACCGCCCTCTTATAGTAGTTAAACATGGCCTGTTGGCAACATTATTATTCATCTATAGTCATAATGTAATGCAATATAACACACAGTAATGCTGATTGTATATCCCTAAAGCGGCCGTACGCTGATAGTGAATGACGGATTCTAGTTTCGTACATGACTTTGCAGCACCGGTGTCACTCCCGTAGGTTCATCTTAGTCAGGAGGGATTCATAATTTCACAAATTCACATAGCAGGGAGATCTTACAGTCTGTTGTTTGATGTGTGACGGGGATAGTCCGATGACTAACTGTGTTTTATATGTTTGGATTTGGAGTCAGGGAGATGTACTAGCATCATGAAGCGCTATACATTTTGTTTAAAATCACGATCATTATTTTCAGGAAGACGTGAACTTCCTGTCAATATGGTGGATAGGCGGCAGGAACCATTGAAGGCTATGTCTGAAACGTGTTCCTTGCAGCAGTTTCTTCATATTCCAAGTCCGGCTTGTTGCAGGAGCTACTTAGTTAAGTACTGTGAGCTGTGCGTTTCGCCTGCATTTATCGTGTTTCGATATTCCGATTGTTCACGATGAATGATGATATCGTATGATGGAGAACAGAGGGCTGTGTTCACTTTCTGCGCGGTTTCGCCTTATGTCTTTTGGCGTGTGCTGAGACTGCTGCGATGGGGACCACATCTTCCTTTCTTTGTTTGGAAGATGCAAAGTAATTCGGATGATTCCACTAGCACGGATGAGCAATTATGGATTTTAATTCGTTTGCAGTGATACCCGGGCCTTCCATAACCATAATATAACACAACACACTATAACGTAATACAATACAATCCATTTTAATACAACACGAAATTACTTGTTATGATATGGTATAAGGTATATACTGAGTTCACAATATGAACATTCAAAGTATGGATATTCCCAGACGAACATTTATAGAGTGAACATCACCGAGTGAACATTCACAATATGGACATTCATAACACGAACATTCACAACGGACAAATCACACTATGAACATTCACAACATGAACATTCACAACATGAACATTCACAACTCGAACTTTCACAGCAAAACAATCACAACATGAACACCTGATTTTCCCTGAGGTGTAAAACAACAGAGACAAAGGAGACGAAACCAACCAATCAATGAACTGGATCGTGATGTCAAGAAAGTTCCAGACCAAAATATCTTTTTTTTTAAAAAATAAAAAGTATAAATTAGATAGCCATCAAGTGTTTCCATCGATAATAACAAACAGAAAGAATGAACAAGATGAACAAAACCTAAATTACATGCAAATTAAACAAAAACATGATGGATAATGATAATCTGTTACATACTCATAATGAAACTTGTTCTCATCAATGATAGGCAGACGGACCGACGTTATACTGACCACACTACTCATAAAATCTGACCCTGTTATTGACTTAATATTAGCACTAACATTTCCCTGACAGCTTCGGGTATTAACCTCCCACACAAACCAGTTCTGCCATGATTTACTATCACAGAAAAAAATCCAGCCCTAATTTAAGGCTGGGTGAATCTTGAAGCCGTTAATCAGGATCGAACTCGACCTCTTGTCCATAGTAGTCCAGTTCACTAACCACTGAGCTATCGCGACTCTAATTATGCTTATAAAAAAGTAGAAAGTAATGAATGTGGTGTTAGTAAAATAAAAAAGTAAAGTACCCCCGTCACGCCAAGTGGCGTATGGGGAATATGGTGTTAGTAAAGTAAAAAAGAGTAAAGTACCCACGTCACGCCAAGTGGCGTATGGGGAATATGGTGTTAGTGACCATAAATTTTACAGACTTCGGCATTCTACAGGCTTCGGCACATGATTTTTGAGGTGCCGCTTTACTTTCCCAGAAAAAAAATCCGGTACCCATTAAAGGCTGGGTGAACCGGAAGCCGTCGGTGGGTATTGAAACCTACTTCTTGTCCTTTGTCGTCCAGTTCACTAACCACTGAGCTATCGCTGCTCCAATATGGTGTTAGTGACCATACATTTGACAGACCTTCGGCACATGATTTTTGAAAAATGTGGTCGGTATTGCGGCCGTGCCGCTTAATTTTCCCAGACCAAAATCCTTAATCCATTAAAGGCTGGGTCAACACGGAGGCCGCAGGTTTGGATCGAACCCTACCTCTTGTCCATTGTACTCCAGTTCTCTAACCACTGAGCTATCGTGACTCCCATTATGGTTATACCGCCCACTTATTTGTATTCAACATCCTATCATCTCTTTTTCCACGAGAGGCTGATACCGACAACCTCCCTACCCTATCCCCAATCGTTACTGGGCTCGTAGGGGGCGGTATCATCCACTTTGTTGAACTGATCTAGAATGTCACCTCGTCCCGCTGCATATCACAAACCATATCAGAGGCTGGTGTAAAGTACGTATATTATACCTTAAAGTACAACCCAGTAATGGGATTATCAGACCCAGTTTATCTATTTAACACATTAATAACTCTGGGTCCCGAGGGACGCACATTTTGTAATGTGACCTGAGTGTAGGATACATTTAAACACTTAGATTTTGCTGGTAAGGTAAGGTTGTTCCCCAGCAACTGTATTTGTGCATTGAGTTATTGAGTTATTGGCGGGTCATCATCATTGCACTCCGAACATGTCCATAGGTGCTCAGATCCCCTCCTCAGCAACTGTATTTGTGCATTGAGTTATTGAGTTAATGGCGGGTCATCATCATTGCACTCCGAACATGTCCATAGGTGCTCAGATCCCCTTTTCAACAAATCCCACAGTGTCCAGCGACTGACGACTCCAGTTCTGTGTTGGTTGATAAGTCTTCTTACACGTCCACTAAGTTTCTCGTTTCTGGCTGTGCCCATCTTAACTCCCATCTCTTTCATCCGAAGGAGTGACGTGGATTTGTGGTTGTCGAAGTCCTGTGCTTTTCCCACATCTCGGTGAGCATTGATTATGTCCGCCCGATCCATTCGTTGACCGTCCTCAACGACAGCGCAGCTAGCCAACCTGCCCGCTCTTTCATTTCCCCGTACTCCTGAATGTCCAGGAACATAGACAAAGGTGACCTTACTTATTGTTTAATTCTACAATGACTCTAACCATTGCATACGTACAGAGCCCGCCTCCTTTTTTTTTTATCATGCTCATCGAATCACTCAGTATACATGCGTGGGTGTAGTCTTGTGACTCTAACCAGTTGAATGCCCTGATCACTGCCATCACCTCCATCGTCATGCTACTCTTGGTCATAACGTATGCACCACTGTCTTACTTGACTATTCTGCCTGCCGAGCGTGCTGTAAATGCCCATGAGCACCTTTTGTGTCGTATTACAGATCAGTCTGTATAGATGACTGCAGCTTTCTCATCGGTGTTATCGCAGATGAGACCGTTGACCTTCGCATTGACCACCACTGAGTTATGTTCCCTACTTTTCCTGTCGTGTGTGACAATACACGAGAATGTCCCCTTGAATGACGTAGGCACAGTTATCCACCCCTCGCCAACTCTGACATTGGTAAACCCACAGACCTGTTTGATGACATCTTCTGCTCGACCCACCCATGATTTGCCTCTTTTTAGCCCCACACCTTTCCCTGTGTTGAGCTCGTGGTGCAATCGATGCCCTTTATCTGCACTAATCTTCAGGTATGCTCATGCCCTCCAGATCTTGATTCTGTCATCCATGGTTGGAAAGTTAGGAAGATACCTCATTGCTACACAGGTAGTGTCACTTCTACATCCCAAGATAATGCGCATGGCATCGTTCTGTATTTTCTCTAGCCTGTCAATTTGAGTCGTACTGACAATCCGAATTGACAGGGCATACTCGATTGTTGCAAGGACTAATCCCTGGAACAGAAGAGTAATTAGCCTCTGCTCGTTGGTGGCAGCTGCTATGGCCTTCGAGTTGGTTAATTCTTTGCGAGATTTTGTTATCACATGGTTGACGTGGTCCCGAAAACACAGGCTGCGAACAAACTTATCTCCGAGGTATGTCATCAACTTGTCCCTGGTCACCTCATCAGCTCCCATTCTTACTACCGGTGTGGTCGTATTAACGATATGATTGTTAAGGGAGAACCATGAAACTGATGCTTTATTAGGATTAACCAAGTCACCCGAAACCCAACACCAGGAAGAAATGCGATCGAGTTCGTCTTGCATTGTGGAGGCGATTCCCCGTCTGTCTCTTCCCTGTCGATATACCAGAATATCATCAGTAAAAATCATACTTCTTGCCATCCCATCTAGCTTTTGTTCCGTGATTGTTATTGTGTACACGTTAAATAGAACTGGTGACAATGGTGAGCATTGTGGCAGCCCTGGACAAATGGATGTTGGCTCGGAAGACCAACTTCCACATCTGAGTATCACCTTCATTTGAAACAGTACAGCAGCGACCCATCTAATGAGGATGGGGTGCACCTCCAGTTTGAGGAGCATGTGCATTCAAAAGGTACCCTGTTGTATGTATCCTAAAGTTCTATAGCAGCAGCACATGCCTCCTCTCGTCTGTGGAATTATTCGAAGACGTCATAGGCGAAGATTGCAGCATTGAGCCAGGAATCTTTGTTATATCTATAACCTCCGAGTGTGGGTGGAAATGTGCGTTTATGTTCAAGGTGGTAGGTGAGGACACGGTCAACTATGTTCTCCAGCAGCTTGCCCACGGTGTTCTCCATTGTGATGATTCTATAAGCACTGATCTGTGAATTGTGCTTGTTTGGCTTCGGTAGCGGTAGTAAGTAGCTCTGTAGCCACTCATTAATCTGGCCATTCCGGGTGCTGGCATTAAACTCTTTGGCCAGTTTTGTCAAGTCGTCGTCAGCTAAATCGCCTATGTCATTGTACCGAACACCATCTGGATCAGGAGCAGTGTTGTATGACCCTTTAAGTGTTGTGCGAATGGTATCGGTTGTGATTGTGAGATCTTCTCCCAGCACTACATCCTTACACAATTTTGACAGCGATCCCCGTATCCTCATCCTTACAGCATCATTTCTTTGGTCCGTCTGCTCAATGTAGTGGGCAAGCAGGGCCTTCCCTTTGCTCTCATCAGATTTGTGCCATATCTGGCCTGTGCTCTGAAAGTTATGTATGCCTCTGTGTCGTGTTATGTCATTCATGCTCTGATGAAGGTTTCAGAATGTGCCCAGCACATTTTTTTTACAGAAATCATTCCATTTGGCATCCTTAGCCTGATTAGCACATAGTTTAAAGTGCATCATATTATTGTCTACCTCCTCTTTCCGACTCTTCAAGAGCACAGGTTGTGTTCTTCCATTCTTTCTGGCTTTTTGCCATGCCTTGGCCGATTTCTCTTTTACCGCCAAGCTTCCACGACTTCTACGTTCCACAAGGTGACTGCGTCCATCTCTCCTGCCTCCTACGAGGGGCGCTCTGTTTCCTATGTCTGATTTTGCTAATGACATCCTAGTCTGTTTTTGTAGTAGTGGAATGTGTGGAGTTTTCTTTTCTGGCTTCTATTTCTGCTTTTCTCAATTTGGAGGACACATGGATAGTGATCACTTCCGTGGAACCCCAGTGCACTCCACCTACAAACCGGTGCAAAGGTGGAAGACACCAGTGCCCGGTCTATGACAATATCAGAGTCCTCTGTTCGAGTGGCCATTCTGGTTGCCTTTCCATCATTCAATCACACTAAATCTACAGACACTAGTGCGTTCTCTAGGTCTTCTCCCTGCTTGTTGGTTATGACGTTATCCCACTGTTTCCCACTAGCATTAAAGTCTCCGCAGAAAATGACGTTCTCTTCCTCGAAGTCGAAGAGATTCTGCCATTGTTATGTGTCCACCTTCCCATTACAGGCGTACACATTTACAACCACGAAATGAACTGGGGTCTGCATCCTAACCGCATGTACCTGCAATTCTGCATTGTCCCACGCAGACATATCAACCTCAGCTGCTACCATATTGTTGCGCACAAGGATGGGTTGCCCAAGGTGTCCTCTATTGTAGAAACAATGAAAACCAGGGGCATTATTTGGATAATGAAGTGTCAATGATGAATGGAAATAAAATAAAAAGAAACAGAAACAAACGGTATGGTAACAGTTTTACGTAGGCGAGGAACAAAACCAAAGTAGATTGACGTTTGGGCCAAGTATGCTACAAACATATATAAGGATATCATCATAATCTTCATCAAGTACCGGGCCTGCTGGCGTAGGGGATCATGTCTCTCCACAACTTTCGATCTCGACAGCTATTTATCATTTCTGGTGGTGACCTTCTGCCAAGCCATTCTCTTAAGCTGTCTGTTATTTTTTTCTCTTTGCTTCCCTCTATCCCTTTGTCCCTCAATTTTCCCAGTTGTTACAATATATTCCAGTTGTTCTCTTCTCATTACATGGCCAAGAAATGGCGATTGTTTCTTCCTAATATTGGAAATTAGCTCTCTTTTTGCTTTGACCTCTCTCAGAACATCTTCATTACTCTTCTTAGCTGTCCATGGTACTCTAAATATTCTTCTGGAAAACCACATTTCTACAGACTCCAGTGATTTTGTTGTATGTTGTCATATTGTCCATGATTCGCATCCATATGTTAAGACTGGCTCTACGTAACATTTAAAAACTCTTTTTCTTGTTTCTATTGTCAAAAATGGATTGCATAGTCATCATCATCGTGTGCCTTCTCCGCATCGAAGGTTGGCTACCATGGATCGCCATTCTATTCTGTTTCTTACTTTGATGATGCAGGCTGTCATAGATTGACTTGTCCATCTTTTGATGTTACTCGTCCATGTTAGTCTTGGTCTGCCTCTGCCTCTTTTACCTTGTATTTTTCCTTCCAATATTACTTTTAGTAGGCTGTTGTGTCTTTTAACATGCCCCAAAAATTTCATTTCTCTTGTCTTAATTGTATTTAGTAGTTCTCTTTTTATTTTCAGTTGATTTAAAACTTTATCATTTGTTATCTTTTGTTTCCATCCAATTCTACCTATTCTTCTATAAATCCACATTTCAAAGGCTTCAATTTTCTGTTCTGTTTTCTGGTCTAATGTCCATGTTTCTGCACCATACAGGAATATTGAGAAGATGTAACATTTTGCCATTCATAGTTTCAGCTCTGCTGATATTTGTTTTGTTGTTAGTATATTTTTCATGGCATTAAAATTACTTTTTGCCATACCTATTCTTTTGTTTATTTCAGTTTTGCATTTTCCATCATTGGTTATAGTATGTCTCAGGTAGTTGTAACTCTGGACTGTCTCCAGATGTATTCCCTCAACTGTGATATTTAATTCTAGGTCTTGAGAATTTTCTTTGTTTATGATCATAGTTTAGTCTTTTTGATATTCATTTCTAGTCCATATTTTTTGCTTGTTATGTTTATCACATTAAGCAATTGTTGTAGGTCTTTAGGATTTTCTGCTAGTAGAACAGTATCATCAGCATATCTTAGGTTATTGATTATCTTTGCATTAATGTTTAGGCCTGGTATCTCTGAGATGTTTTTAAAGATTTGCTCAGTGTATAGATTGAACAAGCTTGGTGAAAGGATGCATCCTTTATACTCCTCTTTGTATGTCCATGGGTGTAGAGTTCTCCTTGTTATATCTTATTATTGCTGTTTGCTCCAAGTACAAATTACATATTAGTCGTATGTCTGCGTCGTCTAGATTTATATCCTGTAGGCAGTCTATAAGTTGGTTATGGTGTATTCTATCGAAAACTTTGGTGTAGTCTATAAAGCAGGCATATATTGGTTTGTTTACTTCTGTTTACTTTTTAATCAATGTTCTCATGCTGAATATGACTTCTTTTGTCCCACTGTTTTTCCTGAATCCAAATTGTTGCTCATCTAATTCAGTATTGATTTTATTCTGAATCCTTCCATGTATAACATTTAGTAAATTTTTTGTAACCTGGCTCATTTGGCTTATTGTTCTGAAGTCACTGCATTCAACTGCACCATTCTTTTTAGGCAATGCAATGAAAGTTGATGTTTTTAGATCGTTTGGTATGTATCCTGTATGGTATATGTCATTGCATATGCCTGTGATCACTTCGACGCCAAACTCTTCTAGAGCCTGTATCATCTCTATCTGTATATTGTCAGGCCCTGCTGCTTTTCCCTTTTTCATTGTTTTTATAGCTTTTTCTATTTTTGCATAGTATTGCATTGTATCTTCCTCATTTTTTTTTTGGAAAGCTGCTTTTGCCAGAGCCATTCTGCATCTCACCTCTTTTGTACATCTTCCGGCTGAGGTTAACAATGTTCCTAAAGTTATAAATTCATTTACCTGTTTTAATATTGTTCCACTTGTCTTTATTTTGCACTGAGGTGATGTCTTTTTCTTTTTTGTTAACATTATCTCTGTCTTTTTGCTATTAAGGCTGAGCCCTTTATTTTTGCTTTCTTTTACTATAATGTCCAACAATTCTTGTAACCCATAAGGATATACACAGACATCTTAATACATGGTGATAATATGCTAGACTATCTAACAAGGAAAACACGTCACTTCTCTGTGGTTCAGAGCTTGGTCAAGCACTGACTGGACTGAAATTAAAATGGCCGGCTGACAGAGCGGACCAAGGTGTGAAATACAATAAAAGGGAAGGGTTATAGAAATATGCTGAGGTGGATGCCAGTTCCCTGACTCTACTAATACCGGAAACGTCTGTATGAGTGTGATTCCAATTACGTAGACCCTAGTTGCAAGAACAACAAGATAAACACCCTATGCTGAGATGAAGATTGTTAGACGAATGACGTCAAACAGTCTGAGAGACAAAATCAGAAATGAAAAACTGAGAAAAAAAAATCAAGGAATAACCCCGCCAAAGAATATATACAGAAAGAACAGACAAAATGGTTCGGCCACGTGACAAGGCAGAAAGATTATGACACATTACAACGAGCCTTTAATCAACGTTAAGAGAACACATGACCTAAGGGTCGGCCACGAAAAAGATGGATTGAGAGAATATTAAAAGCACTAGGAAACATAACAGCAGTAGAGGCGAACAGAAGAGCAAAAGACCGCAAATTATATCTCCCCTCGACGCTGAAAGGAAAATGAGGAGGGAAAGAAGAGGAAGATTCCCAATAAGTGTATCCACACGAATAGAAAAATGACGTGTAATGTAAGACAGGACTAAATTTACACACGTACACAAGCGAACACATATATATGTGTATGTCTGTAACTAGTGAAGTGTTAGTGAAGCTTTATCCATCCATCCATCTTTCTGCCTGCCTTCCTGTCTGCCTGCCTGCCTGTCTGTCTGTCTGTATATATATATATATATATATATATATATATATATATATATATATATATATATATATATATATATATATGTAATGAAATATTCCAATGTATTGGCATTCAAAGAAACATTTCAAAAAGACAGAGAGAAAGCTTCATTGGCCCATATTTTCGTGGCTCGTGTTTGCATGTGAATATAAAATTTCCCTATGAAATAAAGTCTGTGTCATTCAGCTGACATGAAGAAATCAGGCCCGAGGTTTAACTCTTCAGTAGAAGTAAACACACAAACAAGTCATTCAACCGTACTTTGATTTGTACCCTCATTCACCAGGTTAGGAGAATGCATATCTTTCCAAAACACAAGTTCACCGTGACATTCGTTGAACCGTAACTTAGTTGAGACGTGTCCACTAATCATCCAAGCGTCTCCTTCAGTGCACTTCTTAATTTGCTATTTACGTTTAAGGTTACTTTGCGTTCAAGGTTTTAAAACGAGAACGCTTTCAAACCTGCGCCATGAGCTAGATACTTGTATTTCTTTACATTCGGAGAATGAAAATGTGCGCTTGTAAACATTGCTATCTAGTTTCAATCATAGATATCAAAATTCTTTTACTTTGAAATGTTTTCAGCACACAGTCAGATACTGTAAACTAATATTAACACACAAAAATATGTCATTGATAAAACATTGTTTATTTATGCGCTTATATATATAAGCAAAAGAATAGGAATGGCAAAAACAATTTTAATGCCATGCAAATTAACTTACATAAAAACAAATAACACCAGGGCTAAAGGTGAGGATAGCAAAATGTTATATCTTTTCAATATTTCTTTATGGTGCAGTAACATGAACATTAGACACTAAAGAAGACCATAAAATTGAAGCCTTTGAAATTTGGATTTTAAAAGGATAGGAAGAATTGGAGAGGAAAAAATAAAGAAAAGAAACGATGCAGTCTAAAAACAACTTAAATGGAAAGAAAACTACTAAACACAGTTCAAACAAGACAAATGAGGTTTTTGGGGCATGTTAAAAGGCACAAAGCCTACTAAAAGTAATCTTGGAAGGCAAAATACAATGTAAAAGAGGCAGAGGCAGAGGCAGACCAAGACTAACATTGACGAGTAACATCAAAAGATGGACAAGTCAGTCTATGACAACCTGCACCATTAAACCAAGAGACAGAGCGAAATGCCTACCGTAGTATTGCTATTGCTATTGAGTTATTTGAGGGTTATTATCATTGCACCCCGAACATATCCATAGGTGTTCAGATCCTCAAGTCCCGCGACTGACGACTCCAGTTCTGTGTTGGTTGATTAGTCTTCTTACACTGCCACTAAGTTTCTCGTTTCTGGCTTTGCCCATCTTAACTCCCGTCTGTTTCATCCGAAGGAGTGACGTGGACTCATGTTTATCGAAAGTCCTGTGTCCTTCCCACTTCCCACATCCTTCCGTAGTGTCCAACCTTCGATGTGAAGACATCACTCAATGATGATGATGATATATTTAGGCGTAAAAAGATATATTAAATAGAGCACATTAGCTTATCATTGATACTGTAGTTCATCTTTTCATTTGTATCTTTCCAGGAACATAACGAGCATTAGCCTTTTCTTTGTCACAGTCAAAGCGGCTAGAATAAACTGTGTCTTAAAACAAAACACAAATTGTGTGGTTAAATAATGGCTATTATATTTCAGAAAATATGTGATCTTTTTATAACAAGCACTCACTACTATATAGTTAATGAAAATATACATGGAAAACAAACCAGTAGAAGAGATCGATCACTTCATCTATCTTGGAAGTCACATTGATCGAGAAGGGGATACGAGCAAAGAAATTAGAATCAGACTGGCTAAAGCAGCAATGTCTTTCAGAAGCCTTGAAAAGTTGTGGAAATCAAAACTCATTAGCACAAACACAAAACTTAGGCTATTCAAATCAAATGTACTATCAACCCTTACGTATGCGTGTGAAAGCTGGAAAACAACAAGAGATATAGAAACAAAGTTGAACGCATTCGAAAATAAATGTCTAAGGAAAATACTTGGTATAGAATGGAACGAATTCAAAACAAACGAGGAAATTAGAGAAATCGCCAATCAACCACTAATATCTTCAGTAATAAAGAAAAGACGATGGTCATACGTTGGACATGTGATGAGAAGAGATAATAATCGAATAGCAAAGCAAGCCCTCATATGGGAAACAACAGGTAAAAGAAAAAGAGGAAGACCCAGGGAGACACTGAGAAGAACATTGATGAGAGAGGCAAGAGCAGCAGGAATCGGCTCCCTCAATGAGATAGAACTGCTTGCACAGAACAGAGACAGATGGCGAGATTTGATAAAATATCTTTAAAAGAAAACTGCTAGAACAAAAATTCATATAGGAGAAGGTGTATCTTGGTCTACGCCCTATGGGCCGGTTACGGCTCGAAAGGTCAATAGATAGATAGACTACTATAGGAGCCGCGATAGCTCAGTGGTTAGTGAACTGGAGTACAAAGGACAAAAGGGTCGAAGCCCAATGAAAATTTCGAAACAATATTAAAATATAAGTACGTTCATTGCGTACGTTTTCCCGTGTGTTACCGGGGCCTGATTATGAGGAAGGTAAAGAATAGTGACACTGTGACCTTCCAGGCATGTCGTAAGAGGCGACTAAGGAGGTTGATCGATGGCTTGACAAGCTGTCATTGTAAAAAGTATTGTTATGGAAACAGCGCCATAGATTATAGTGCAGTGATCTCTGCAATATGTGCCATTTTGGCACGCAAGGTTTCTGTTTTTGAGATTATGGTTCTCCCCTATGTGCCGTCTTCGGCTCGAAAGGACAATAGATAGATAGACGTTCATTGCGGTAGCCGCGACAGCTCAGTGGTTAGTGAACTGGACTACAAATCAACGGCTTCCTGGTTCACGCAGCCATAAATGGGTACCGGATTTTTTTTTCTATTAAGGTAAAGCGGCACGGGCTTAATACCGACCACATTTCCCCAAAAATTATGTGCCGAAGGTCTGTAAAAATTATGGTCTCTAAAAACCATATTACCTATACGTCACTTGGCATGACCGGGGCTCTTTATATTTTACCATCTATCTATTGTCCTTTCGAGCCGAAGACGGCACATAGGGCAGAACCAGAATCTCAAAAACAGAAACCTTGCATGCCAAAATGTCACATATTGCAGAGATCACTGCCTGTAAAATCTATGGCTCTGTTTCCATAATAATAGTTTTGATAATGACAGCTTTTACTATAAACTACTAACAACGCATTTATACATAAATATGCACTTTGCACTTTAGCGTCAATAAAATATACTTCTTTTGTATGTGGTGTCATAAATTGGATCCACTTCATTGAAATATAATTGTTAAGAATGAGGGGAATCTACAATGCACAGGACATTCTCATCCGAAAACGCTTGAAAATATTCCAATATTGGATCTAAAATGCCACTGTGAGATGAAAATAAAAGAGCTGTGATATAAATGTAGTAGGTCCAGAAGTAGATATAGCAGCTGTGATAGAAATGTAGTACTTCCAGAAGTTGATATAGCAGATGTGAAAGAAATGCAGTACTTCCAGAAGTAGATATAGCAGCTGTGATAGAAATGTTGTAGGTCAAGTAGTAGATATAGCAGCTGTGATAGAAATGTTGTAGGTCCAGTAGTAGATATAACAGCTGTGATAGAAATGTAGTAGGTCCAGTAGTAGATATAGCAACTGTGATAGAGATGTAGTAGGTCCAGAAGTAGATATAGCAGCTGTGATAAAAAATGTAGTACTTCCAGAAGTAGATATAGCAGCTGTGATAGAAATGTAGTAGGTCCAGAAGTAGGTATAGCAGCTGTGACAGAAATGTAGTAGGTCCAGAAGTAGATATAGCATATGTGATAGAAATGTAGTATTTCCAGAAGTAGATATATCAGCTGTGATAGAAATGTAGTAGGTCTAGTAGTAGATATAGCAGATGTGATATAAATGCAGTAGGTCCAGAAGTAGGTATAGCAGCTGTGACAGAAATGTAGTAGGTCCAGAAGTAGATATAGCAGCTGTGATAGAAATGTAGTAGACCCAGTATTGGATATAGCAGCTGTGATAGAAATGTATTAGGTCCAGTAGTAGGTATAACAGCTGTGATAGAAATATAGTAGGCCCAGTAGTAGGTGTAACAGCTGTAATAGAAATATAGTAGGCCCAGTAGTAGGTATAACAGCTGTGATAGAAATATAGTAGGCCCAGTAGTAGGTGTAACAGCTGTGATAGAAATATAGTAGGCCCAGTAGTAGGTATAACAACTGTGATAGAAGTATAGTAGGCCCAGTAGTAGGTGTAACAGCTGTGATAGAAATATAGTAGGCCCAGTAGTAGGTATAACAACTGTGATAGAAGTATAGTAGGCCCAGTAGTATTATAACAGCTGTGATAGAAATATAGTAGGCCCAGTAATAGGTGTAACAGCTGTGATAGAAATGTAGTAGTCTCAGTAGTAGATATAGCATACGTGATATAAATGTAGTAGTCTCAGTAGTAGATATAACAGACGTAATATAAATGTAGTAGTCTCCGTAGCAGATACAACAGACGTGATAGAAATGTAGTAGTCTCTGTAGCAGATACAATAGACTTGATAGAAATGTAGTAGTCTCTGTAGCAGATACAGCAGACGTGATAGAAATGTAGTAGTCTCTGTAGCAGATACAGCAGACGTGATAGAAATGTAGTAGTCTCTGTAGCAGATACAGCAGACGTGATAGAAATGTAGTAGTCTCTGTAGCAGATACAGCAGACGTGATAGAAATGTAGTAGTCTCTGTAGCAGATACAGCAGACGTGATAGAAATGTAGTAGTCTCTGTAGCAGATACAGCAGACGTGATAGAAATGTAGTAGTCTCTGTAGCAGATACAGCAGACTTGATAGAAATGTAGTAGTCTCTGTAGCAGATACAATAGACTTGATAGAAATGTAGTAGTCTCTGTAGCAGATACAGCAGACGTGATAGAAATGTAGTAGTCTCTGTAGCAGATACAGCAGACGTGATAGAAATGTAGTAGTCTCTGTAGCAGATACAATAGACTTGATAGAAATGTAGTAGTCTCTGTAGCAGATACAGCAGACGTGATAGAAATGTAGTAGTCTCTGTAGCAGATACAGCAGACGTGATAGAAATGTAGTAGTCTCTGTAGCAGATACAATAGACTTGATAGAAATGTAGTAGTCTCTGTAGCAGATACAACAGACGTGATAGAAATGTAGTAGTCTCTGTAGCAGATACAGCAGACGTGATAGAAATGTAGTAGTCTCTGTAGCAGATACAGCAGACGTGATAGAAATGTAGTAGTCTCTGTAGCAGATACAAAAGACGTGATAGAAATGTAGTAGTCTCTGTAGCAGATACAATAGACTTGATAGAAATGTAGTAGTCTCTGTAGCAGATACAACAGACATGATAGAAATGTAGTAGTCTCACTAGTAGATATAACAGGGAATCAAAGAAGGAAGAGGTATGTGTTAGCACTCAGAAAAAAATGACAAATAAACAACAACAGAAAAAACAAAACAAAGAACAATATATGGTCCGAAGCAGGATCGAACCCGTACTCCATGGCACTGCGCCTTGCCACGAGAAGCCGAACGCTTGGTACACTGCCACTCAGCTAATTAAAAAATTAGCTACTGTGAGCAGTGTCTTACACGAAGATGTTCTCATGACTATAGCATAGGGTTACGATCACAGATCGGAAATAAATTATATTTCTGTACTTTCCGTACTTAGGATATTTATTTATTATTATTTGTCTCCAGTAGATATAACAGATTTCGTTATCTTCATGTGGATGTTGAGGATTTTATGAAATAAGAGTCACATTTCATCTATCGATTGTGGAGTGAACATTAAAGCTTAACGGGAAAGGTCTGTTGAAACTTTTCTGTGGTCTATCTTTGAATGTAGAGCTCTAACTGGTTTAGAGGTATAGACATAAGCCTGGACAATCGGGAATGAGGTTGGGTAAGAGTAATGTAAAATAAACACAGAATGGTAGCTAAACTTATAGAGACACGAAACAAACTACGATGCTTCGGTAAACGCCTTCATCATGCACACAACAATTACACAAATATCAACACGATAGACATTCTAAAACACAACAAATTAAACATTACAATCAAAATTATTTATCATCATGATGTGCTATACCGGTTGGCGTAGGCGATCGTGTCCTTCCACAATCTTCTATCTACAGTGCATTGTATCACTTCTGTTGTTGACTGCTTTCCATGCCATGACACCAAGCCATCCAGTATTTTCTCTCTTTGTCGTCCGCGATCTCTTTCCTTTAATTTTGCCAGTTGTAACCAAGTATTTCAACTTTCCTCTTCTCATAATGTACCCGAAAATGTTGATTGTTTCTTTCTGATGTTTTTTTATGAGCTGTCTTTTTTGTGTTGGGCTCTTTGAGAACTTCCTCATTCGTCTTTTTAACTGTCCAGGGAACTTTCAACATTGTTCTGAGAAATCCCATCTATGTCGCCTCTAATCGTCTTTTAATTTGTTTGTCTACTGTCCATGATTCGCTCCCATAGGTCAGAATTGGTTCTATATAGCACCAATGAATTATCTTTTTATCATTTCTATTGACACAGATTTGTTGCATAAGATATTGGCTAACTTACTAGCAAAATGAAAGTGGCGGAAAGAAACAGTGGCCAGACTTCTAAGTGACTGGTGGTTACATGCTTAATATAGAAAACGACAGGTAGGATTTCACAGGCCAGAAAGAGCCAAAGAGTTACAAATAAGAAAAATGGTTCACGTGGGGTCGGATAAAAGAGAGAAAAGGAGGCAAGAGAAAAAGAGAGTGAATGTAGAGGTGGTAATGGGGAAAAACAGCAGAGGATTCAATACAGATAGCGCTGGGTGGAATAAAGATAGATCACATGAAAGAATGGAAGACCAGTGGTGAAAGAAAAGAGTATGAAACTCTCGAACGAAGATTGTCAAAACGATATATGAGTCGGTTTTCCAAAGCGAACAGACTGTGGGTATCACAGAAACAATAGACTATGCATGTAACCCGGAAACAAATCATTGGAGGTATGATGACCTAGAGATCGGAACTGGGTGGTGACTGAGGTTTCTGATTAACATTTTAATTTAACGGTTCACGGACTCTACCCACTAAACGACGACCTGTTTGACAAATATATGTCTTTAGACAGAGCTGGTAGATGATGATGTATACCAGTTTACGGGAGACATAAGTGAACCCTTCCTCAATATCAAAACGGCCATTTGGAAATAGAACTTGGCGAGTCTGTTGTATAAAAGGACATCTATTGCATGATCTACTGTGGGTAGGTGTGGAAAATGTCGATTGAAAGAAGATAGTATCAATCAGTGTTCATTTTTCATTTTTGCTTTATTTGTTGATAATGAGACATGTCAACAATTGTTGAATAATGAGTCAGTGATATATATTTCTATGTCAACAATTGTTGAACAACGAGTCAGTGATATATATTTCTATGTCAACAATTGTTGAACAATGAGTCAGTGATATATATTTCTATGTCAACAATTGTTGAATAATGAGTCAGTGATATATATTTCTATGTCAACAATTGTTGAACAACGAGTCAGTGATATATATTTCTATGTCAACAATTGTTGAACAACGAGTCAGTGATATATATTTCTATGTCAACAATTGTTGAACAACGAGTCAGTGATATATATTTCTATGTCAACAATTGTTGAATAATGAGTCAGTAATATATATTTCTATGTCAACAATTGTTGAACAACGAGTCAGTGATATATATTTCTATAATCGGCAATCGATGAACATCTAAAGAAAAATACAGTAAGGTTCAGAGAAGGAACAGTGTAATAAAGAGATAGAGATAAGTGAAATAAAAAATAACAAGTTTAGGGAAGAAATAGAAATATAGAAAAAAAGGATACACTCAACAAAAGAGGAAGGAAGGCCTTACCTCCGCACTGAGGTAGGGAGCATCTTCGGGAAGGGGAGGGAAGTCGCTGTAACAGGAGTTAAACTTGGAGGTATTTGTGATGAGGGTGTCCCATACAGCTGGAGTGTTGGTCGGCTTGGTGTAGTCCTTCCTCCGCCAGACTCCTCCTGATGTCATGTGGTGTGAAATAGAAAGAAACAAAAATAACGCTTATGTAATAGCTCTTGTTCTTGATTAATAATGATAGCACAAATAAAAATCGAGGTGGACTGGTTGGTCTCGAGGCAAGACGCCAGCCTTGAGACAGAGAGGTTGTGAGTTCAAATCCCAGCTGGGATTTTTATTTATAATTTCTCTCTGCGGTAACCACCCCTGGTCTCAGTCGAGAGACTCGGTTTGAAACGTCAATTACTCATCGACGAAAAAAATATGAGTACCTCCGAAAACGGAATTATCTGCCTGTGCGGCGAGAGACCCCTGTGCACGCGGTTGCCAGGGAAAAATGGATTAACTGGCGAACGCAAAAAAAAAAATAAAAAAAAACAACATCGTAATCTCTTAGCTAAAATGTCTGGATCTATCAATCATCCTTACTCATCATTCATCCAAACACTGGCTACAATAAGTTCTCATTTCAAAATAAGCATTATCAGCTTCTCCCTAGAATACGCTTTTCATGATGGATCGGGGCTCGATTTCTTAAAAAAAAGTACTGATTTTTTCAGTCATATCTCCATGGTCCACCCAGCCTTTAAAAATCGGTACCAAATAGATTTGTTGTAGGTAAGGGCTGCATGGATTGATACAGACCCAACAACCTAAAATTGTGGGGGAGTCATTGAAAAATATAGTCAATAACACCGTACGTATAGCAAGACAGGGAGCCGCGATAGCTCGCTGGTTAGTGAACTGGGCTCCAAAGACAAGAGGTCGGGTTCAATCCTGATCGACAACTTCCAGGTTCACCCAGCCTAAAATGGGTACTGGATGTCTTTTCTGAGAAAGTAAAGCAGCACGGACGTAATACCGACCACATTACCCCAAAAATCATGTGCTGAAGGTCTGTAAAATGTATGGTCACTAACACCGTATTCCCTATACGGCACTTGGGGTGACAGGGGCTCTTTACTGTTTTTTTTTAAGTCTTAATACAATTATTAAAATATGGCATTTATTTGAAGCACTCGGTGCCATAGTGGAGAAACATCTCCATCGTGTGTTTTTAAGTTAACTCTTAACTTACTACGCACTCAGCAAGTCGGTACGGGATAAACGTTTCATGCAGGGAAATCAGAGAAAAATGGAGATAAGACTAGAAATATGACATAGGAAACATCGATGTATGCGGAATAATCTTCATCCCGACATTGAGCTACCAATGCCAGTCCTGGACTCTAGATGCAAGAACAATATGTAAAATAACGATTACCGATATGAAATGTGTTAGACGAATGATAGGAAACAGTCTGAGAGATAGGATCAGAAATGAAGAACTGAGATAAAAGCTAGGAATAGCCCCTCCATAGAATATATACAGTAAAAAACACATACAATTGTTTGGTCGCATGACAAGGCATACATGAGAAAAAACAAAAGCAGCCTTCAATACACGTGGCGAGAACACCAGACCCACGGACCGACCACTAAAAGATGGATTGACGAAATGTTAGAAACACTAGGAAACATAATAGCTGTAGAGGCGAACAGAAGCGCAAAAGGCCGCATATTATATCTCCCCTCGACGCTGAAAGGTAAATGAGGAAGGAAAGAATAACAATGTGCTAGAGTTTAGTCTGTTTTTTTAATGGAAAACAGACAGAAATTTGGCTTTGCAGTTGCTCCCTTTATTTTTGGCGATGCACGCAAAGTTCAACTACGAATATCTCTTCAATGTGAAATGAAATTGCAATTATTGTCTTTTTTTAAATTAAAAAGTGTAGTAAGGAACAGATTGTTTCTCTTATCTTGCTAGACGCGGAGGGTGTACAGGGTGTGCAGGGGGATTAGGGTGTATAGGGTGTAGAGGGTGTAGAGAGTGTATAGGGTGTAGAGGGTATAGAGGGTTTTTAGGGTGTATATGGTGTACAGGGTGTGCAGGGGGATTTAGGTGTATAGGGTGTATAGGGTGTACAGGGTGTGCAGGTGGATTAAGGTGTAGAGGGTGTAGAGGGTGTGCAGGGGGATTAGGGTGTATAGGGTGTATAGGGTGTAGAGGGTGTATAGGGTGTACAGGGTGTGCAGGGGGAGTAGGGTGTATAGGGTGTACAGGGTGATTAGGGTGTAGAGGGTGTACAGGGTGTGCAGGGTGTGCAGGGGGATTATGGTGTATATGATGTACAGGGTGTGCAGGGGGATTAGTGTGTATAGGGTGTACAGGGTGTGCAGGGGGATTAGTGTGTATAGGGTGTACAGGGTGTGCAGGTTGATTAGGGTGTATATGATGTACAGGGTGTATAGGGTGTACATGGTGTGCAGGGTGATTAGGGTATATAGGGTGTACAGGGTGTATAGGGTGTACAGGGTGTGCAGGGTGTAGGAGTGTACATGGTGTACAGGGTGTAGGGGTGTATAGGGTGTACAGCGTGTGCAGGGTGCACAGGGTGCATAGGGTGTACAGGGTATAGGGGTGTACAGGTTGTGCAGGGGGATTAGAGTATATAGTGTGTACAGGGTGTATAGGGTGTACAGGGTGTACAAAGTGTATAGGTGTATAGGGTGTATAGTGTGTACATGAAGTACAGAGTGTACAGGGTTTATAGAGTACATATAGTGTATCGATTGTACATGGTGTATAGTATGTACAGGGTTCATAAGGTGTATAGAGTGTACATGTTATATAAAGTGTACTCGGTACACAGGGTGGACAAGATGTTTATGACAATATTTTGCCATCATCACGGCACATTTTTGTGTAATGTGATCGATATCACGCCAGGCCGCCTTTACTTCCAATAAAAATGGTGGTACCCACGTTTAGAGGCTGGGTGAACCTCGGATCTTGTCGGTTTGAACAAAATCCGTCCGCTATATAGAATAAACCCAACACTTTATCATCAGAAAGCGGATGCACTAACCACTAAACTGCCAAAGTTCCACAAACAGTTTTTTTTTAAATATTGTATACCAATGATACAAATTAAACAAATATTACAAATAATACAAATGATACAAATAATAAACTGTAATATAAATATATATATATATATATATATATATATATATATATATATATATATATATATATGCGTGTGTGTGTGAATGTGTGCTCCTTTTTCACAACTCTCGCAGTCACAAAAGATGAATCTCTACCTATATCATCGTCCAGTTCATAGCAGGTAGGTTTGATCCCCTGTCGTAGACATTCTTTGAGGGCAGCTATACCCGACGCTCCAGCCCCGACCACACAGGCAGTTTTGCCAGACATCTTTTAAAAACAATAATTATATATTATTATTTACATAATTATAGCGTGAAACGAATTCAAAACAAACGAGGAAATTAGAGAAATTGCCAATCAACCACTAATATCTTTAGTAATAAAGAAAAGACGATGGTCATTTGTTGGACATGTGATGAGAAGAGATAATAACCGAATAACAAAGCAAGCCCTCTTGTGGGAAACAACAGGAAAGAGGAAAAGAGGAAGACCCAGAGAGACACTGAAAAGAACATAGATGAGAGAGGCAAGAGCAGCAGGTATCGGCTCCCTCAATGAGATAGAGCTGCTTGCACAGAATAGAGACAAATGGCGAGATTTGATAAAATATCTTTAAAAGAATTGAAGACTGCTAGAACAAAAATTCAGATAAGAGAGGGAGTATCTTGGTCTACGCCCTATGGGCCGGCTACGGCTCGAAATGTCAATAGATAGATAGAATTACATAATTCTCTCTCCCTCTCTCTCTCTCGCTCGCTCGCTCTCTCTTTACTTCCTCCAACTATTTCTTCAAGTGTCGAGGAGATAAACAATTCCAATGTTTGCCTTTGTAACACCCCAAGCATTATACGCATCAGAACAGGACACAATCGACTCCACAGTCACATGTATACAAAATTCAAGATCGGCACCTCGACTACTTGTACATGTGGACAGGCGCCCTAGACTGCTGAACACATACTTCAAAACTGCACTGAATATAGTAGACTGAGGAAGATCCATTGGCCCATAGATACAACACTGCAGACAAAACTTTATGGGCCACTGCAAGAATTACAAAAGACAGTAACATTTATACAGGAAACGACATTGCAGATATAGACAATACTTCAGGCGAACGAAAGATAGATAGACCCCCCAAGCATTGTCAAATGATAGTGTAGCGTTTCTTAGATGTTTTCAGTGCATCTTAATACTGGTCTAAAAACTGGTTCGTCTTCCATCTCAACTTTTAAAAATAATCCATTCCTTGTCTCTGTATGTAGTTCACATTTAATTCAATGCCAAATCACCCTCTGACGAAATTACTTTAAAATGTGTCTCCGCTGGTCACACGCAAATATTTTCTCGAATATGTTATCTTTTGTGACTAGCCTCTTATATGTTTCTTTTTGAGTGACCATGTTTGTCAATGAAAGCACAAGGTGAGAATGAATACTGCGTTATACGATTTTCCCTTGTGATGATAGCTACTGGGAATATTATACATTTTTCTCTCTCTTTTTCTATTTTATATATTTTGACGCCCATCATACCTCTCATCATGTAAAATTCATTTCTCTCTTTTCTTATTTCTGCATCCTACTTTCCTCGCCCTCCACTTGATCATCTAACATGTAGTAATTGTGCTTCACCGCTTGTTGTCGTTGTCCCTGTATTCTGAAGAAGGCCACAGGCCGAAACGTCAGTATTGTGTTGTGTTCTTTATTTGTAAAGCTGTCACCATACCTTGGAGTGTTTAGCACACCCCACCATTGGCTCCGATGATAGCTACTGTCTTGTGTGGAAATATAGCGGATTCTGTCCCAGTATTTGGTTTCCTTTAATGCATTGCGCATCTAATTCTTCATTCATTTTGAGATCTTTAGAGAATATTGTTACTAGATATGTGAAGTGGACCATAGATGCAAGAATAAGAAAAATCACCTCTACAGAGATGAAATGTGTTAGACGAATGACTGGAAACAGTCTGAGAAATAAGATAAGAAATGATGAATTGAGAAAAAAGCTAGGAATAGCCACCGCCATAGAATATATAAGGAAACAACATATACAATGATTTGGCCACGTGACAAGGCAGAAAGATCAAAACACAACACAACGAGCCTTCAACAAACGTTGAGAGAACATCAGACCGAAGGGTCGACCATGAAAAAGATGGATCGATGGAATATTAGAAGCACTAGGAAACAAAACAAAAGCAGAGGGGAACAGAAGAGCAAAAGACCGCAAACTATATCTCCCTTCGACGCTGAAAGGCAGATGATGAAGGAAAGAAATAGAAGAATGTGAAGTTTGATAATTTTCTTATAATGTTTTGTTCTACAGTCTTGTTTAACACTTGCTTTTGTCTTTCTATGAAATATATAACGATGTTATATTATTTATTGATTTGACACATACACAGTTATATATATATATATGAACAATAGTAAATGAAGTAACAGATTAGTTACACATTTAGTTATATATGTATCACATAACAACAACCATGTTTACATTCAGCGTCAAGTAAGTAAGGTAAAGAGCCCCGTCACGCCAAGTGGCGTATAGGGAATTTTCTGTTAGTGACCATTATTTTTACTGCCTTCAGCACATGAATTTTGGGGTAATGTGGTCGGTATTACGCCCGTGCCGCTTTACTTTTCCTAAAAAGATCCGGTACCCATTTAAGGCTGGGTGAACCCGGAAATCGTCTCTCAGGATCGAACCCGACCTCTTGTCATTCAGCGCCAAGGTAAAGTGAAAAGGTAGCCACATAGGAATTAACGTTCGATAGTGAAGTATTAGCAACCTCATTGTATTAAGCCCGAGATTCTAGACAAGTGGTGGTCAACTGTCGTCCTAGCCACCTTCCCTTCCAAGAGAATATCTCTGCCACTCATCCAAAGAGGCTGGATGGACACAGAAATATTTGTATGTGTCTGACACTTTTATTTATTTTATTTAAATCTCAACTGGTATATGAGCCCTGAACTTTGAGATCGACAGGCGAATGCACTAGCTATAACGCCACCACTGTACTTAGATATAAGCTTTGTTTTTTAGCCGCAATGGCCAGGAACGCGTTTCTTTAAGATTTCATCATCATCATGTGTGGTACCGGTTGGCGTTGGCGATCATGTCCTTCCACAATCTTCTATCCACAGTGCATCGTATGAGTTCTGTTGTTGACTGTTTTCCATGACATGACACCAAGCTATCCAGTATTTTCTCTCTTTGTCGTCCGCGATCTCTCTTTCCTTTAATTTTGCAAGTTGTAACCAAGTATTCCAACTTTTCTCTTCTCATGATGTGCCCAAAAAATGTTGATTGTTTCTTTCTGATGTTTTTTAAGAGCTCCCTTTTTGTGTTGGCCTCTTTGAGAACTTTCTCATTGGTCTTTTTAGCTGTCCAGGTAACTTTCAACATTCTTCTGAGAAATCCCATCTCTGTGGCCTCTAATCGTCTTTTCATTTGTTTGTCTATTGCCCATGATACGCTTCCATAGGTCAGAATTGGTTCTATATATTTAGTTATTGAGTTATTTGCGGGTCATCATCATTGCACTCCGAACATGTCCATAGGTGCTCAGATCCCCTCCTCAGCAATGCCCTCAGTGTCCAGCGACTGACGACTCCAGTTCTATGTTGGTTGATAAGTCTTCTTACACGGCCACCAAGTTTCTGATTTCTAGCTGTGCCCATCTTAACTCCCATTTCCATCATCCGAAGAAGTGACGTGGATCTGTGTTTGTCGAAGTCCTGTGCTCTTCCCACATCTCGAAGGGCATTGATGATGTCCGCCCGATCCATTGGTTGCCCGTCCTCAACGACAGCGCAGCTAGCCAACCTGTCCGCCCTTTCATTTCCCCGTACTCCCGCATGTCCAGGACCATAGACAAAGGTGACCTTACGTATTTTGGATTTCTGCAACGACTCTACCCATTGCATGCGTACAAAGCCCACCTCCACTTTTTTTTAATCATGCTCAGCGAATCACTCAGTATACATGCGTGGGTGTAATCTTGTGACTCTAACCATTTGAATGCCTTGGTCACTGGTTCTATATAGCATCGATGAATTCTCTTTCTCATTTCTATTGAGATAGATTTGTTGCATAAGATATTTTTCATTTTCTGAAATGCTATTATGGCCTGAGCTATTCTGCTTTTTATTTCTGTGTTACATCTTAAGATTTCAGTGTGTGTGTATATAAATATATATATATATATATATATATATATATATATATATATATATATATATACATATACTGAATATAGATATATTTCATAATACTTCAGTGGTTCCGAGATACTTGTTTTATAAGTAACTATGAACTTGTATTGCATTACGTTTATTTTGTGCCGTTACTGACTTTAACATGGATAATACAAATAAATATAAGAGTACAGGAAATAGATATATACATCAAATATTCTACTAACATTAAATATAAAATAAAACATTCTAATATAAAGAAAAAAAATGTACACAACATAAACTGATAAAAGTCAAATAGACACAAACGTATAGCTAAAATTATTTATTTTTTATAACTGTCTTTCTTTCCATACCTTGAATTAAGCTGTACTCTCAAAGTGCGTCCTTATTTACTTTAACTTCCAGTCTTTATGTGCGTGTTTTCTTAGAAATTAAGGGAAGCAACTCTGATAAAGAAATTCAGGAATAAAATATATGTAATGTGATAGACGTAGCGAAATGTATACATTTTTACAAGTAATTAATATAATGTTTTTTGTGTTTTTGTTTTGTTTATTTACTCATGGGAATGTGTTCCCAGCTCAGACTTTGTTTTGATGCTTAAAGCTGTGTCCTTGACATTTGTGCTTGTTGTTAAGCAATGGGGTGAGGTACACAATTTCATCGTATTAAGTCACATAATTATAAACCTGAATAGCTCAATGATTTACGTTGTTTTCTTCCAACACCTCCACACACCCCTCCCTTTTCGACACACAGCTGCTCTTTTAATATTTAAAAGTGACATTTTAATTCTAATCTTTGAAATGCTCCAACGTTTTTTTAACCACAGATTTTTTGCCAGACTTATAGATGTGTGAATTAATAATTAGATATAAATGTGTGTGAGAGAGCTATAAAGAAATGTGTGTTAGATAGAAAGAAATGTGTGTGAAACGCTTAGAATAAATTGTGTGTGAGATATAAAGAAATGTGTGTGAGATATAAAGAAATATGTGTGAGATAGAATGAAATGTGTGTGAGATAATTAGAATGAAATGTATGTGAGATATAAAGAAATGTTTGTGAGATATAAGGAAATGTGTGTGAGATAGAATGACATGTGTGTGAGATAATTAGAACGAAATGTGTGTGAGATATAAAGAAATGTGTGTGAGATATAAAGAAATGTGTGTGAGATATAAAGAAATGTGTGTGAGATAGAATTAAATATGTGTCAGATAATTACAATGAAATGTATGTGAGAGAGTTAAATGAATCTGTGTGTGAGATAGTCAGAATGAAATGTGTATGAGATAGAAAGAAATGTGTGTGTGAAAGTTGGAATGAAATGTGTGTGAGATAGAAAGAATTGTGTGTGAGATAGAAAGAAATGTGTGTGCGATAGAAAGAAATGTGTATGAGATAGAAAGAAATGTGTATGAGATAGAAAGAAATGTGTGTGCGATAGAAATAAATGTGTGTCAGATAGAAAGAAATGTGTGTGAGATAGAAAGAAATGTGTGATAGATAGAAAGAAATGTGTGTGCGATAGAAAGAAATGTGTGTGGGATAGAAAGAAATGTGTGTGCGATAGAAAGAAATGTGTATGAGATAGAAAGAAATGTGTGTGAGATAGAAAGAAATGTGTGTGAGATAGAAAGAAATGTGTATGCGATAGAAAGAAATGTGTGATAGATAGAAAGAAATGTGTGTGCGATAGAAAGAAATGTGTGTGGGATAGAAATAAATGTGTGTGCGATAGAAAGAAATGTGTGTGCGAAAGAAAGAAATGTGTGTGCGATAGAAAGAATTGTGTGTGAGATAGAAAGAAATGTGTGTGGGATAGAAAAAAATGTGTGTGCGATAGAAAGAAATTTGTGTGAGATAGAAAAAAATGTGTGTGTGAACGTTGGAATGAAATTTATGTGAGATAGAAAGAATCGTTTGTGATATAGAAAGAATCGTGTGTGAGATAGAAAGAAATGTGTGTGAGATAGAAAGAAATGTGTGTGAGATAGAAAGAATTGTGTGATAGATAGGAGGAAATGTGTGTGAGATAGAAAGAAATGTGTGTGAGATAGAAAGAATTGTGTGTGAGATAGAAAGAATTGTGTGTGAGATAGAAAGAAATGTGTGTGAGATAGAAAGAATTGTGTGTGAGATAGAAAGAAATGTGTGTGAGATAGAAAGAAATGTGTGTGAGATAGAAAAAAATGAGTGTGAGAAAGTTAGAATGACATTTATGTGAGATAGAAAGAAATGTGTGTGTGAAAGTTGGAATGAAATGTACCTGAGATAGAAAGAATCGTGTGTGAGATAGAAATAAATGTGTGTGCGATAGAAAGAAATGTGTGTGAGATAGAAAGAAATGTGTGTGAGATAAAAAGAAATGTGTGTGAAATAGAAAGAAATGAGTGTGTGAAAGTTATAATGAAATATATGTGAGATAGAAAGAAATGTGTGTGTGAAAGTGGGAAAGAAATGTGTGTGAATTTGTCCAAATGAAATGTGTGTGAGATAGAACAAAAAGTGTGTGAGAAAGTTGGAATGAAATGTGTGTGAGATAGAAAGAATCGTGTGTGATATAGAAAGAATCGTGTGTGAGATAGAAAGAAATGTGTGTGCGATAGAAAGAAATGTTTGTGGGATAGAAAGAAATGAGTGTGAGATAGAAAGAAATGTTTGTGGGATAGAAAGAAATGAGTGTGAGATAGAAAGAAATGTATGTGAGATAGAAAGAAATGAGTGTGAGATAGATAGAAATGTGTGTGAGATAGAAAGAAATGATTATGAGATAGAAAGAAATGTATGTGAAATAGAAAGAAATGAGAATGAGATAGAAAGAAATGTTTGTGGGATAGAAAGAAATGAGTGTGAGATAGAAAGAAATGTATGTGAGATAGAAAGAAATGAGTGTGAGATAGAAAGAAATGTGTGTGAGATAGAAAGAAATGAGTATGAGATAGAAAGAAATGAATGTGAGATAGAAAGAAATGTATGTGAGAACGAAATGAGTGTGAGATAGAAAGAAATGTATGTGAGAAAGTTGGAATGAAATGTGCGAGATAGTTAGAATGAGAAGTGTGTCAAACAGTTAGAACTACATGAGTGTCAGATATATATATATATATATATATATATATATATATATATATATATATATATATATATATATATATATATATATATATATATATATGGCAGATTGTTAGAAAGATGTTTGTTTCATATAGTTATAAAAATGTGTGTTTCACATAGTTAGAAAGATGTTTGTGTTAGATATTTAGTAAGATACTTGTGCCATCGTTAGAAAGATGTGTGTGTCACATATTTAGAAAGATGGTTGTGTGTCACATAGTTAGAAAGATGTGTGTGTCACATAGTTATAAATATGTGTGTGTGTCAAATAGTTATAAAGATGTGTGTGTTACATAGTTAAAAAGATGTGTGTGTGTGTGTGTCAAATAGTTATAAAGAAGTGTGTGTCACATAGTTAAAAGATGTGTGTGTTACATATTTAGAAAGATGCGTGTGTGTCACATAGTTATAAAGATGAGTGTGTCACATAGTTTGAAAGATGTGTGTGTGTTACATAGTTAGAAAGATGGTTGTGTGTCACATAGTTAGAAAGATGTGTGTGTCACATAGTTATAAATATGTGTGTGTTTTACATCGTTAAGAAGATGTGTGTGTCACATAGTTAGAAAGATGGTTGTGTTTCACATAGTTAGAAAGATGTGTGTGTCACATAGTTATAAATATGTGTGTGTGTCACATAGTTATAAAGATGTGTGTGTTACATAGTTTAAAAAGATGTGTATGTGTGTCACATAGTTAGAAAGATGTGTGTGTGTGTGTCACAAAGTTATAAAGATGTGTGTGTTACATAGTTATAAAGATGTGTGTGTGTGTCAAATAGTTATTAAGATGTGTGTGTGTGTCACAAAGCTATAAAGATGTGTGTGTGCCACATAGTTATAAAGATGTGTGTGTGTGTCAAATAGTTATTAAGATGTGTGTGTGTGTCACAAAGTTATAAAGATGTGTGTGTCACATAGTTAGAAAGATGTGTGTGTCACATAATTACAAAAATGTGTGTGTACATGCTTATAAAGATGTGTGTGTTACATAGTTATAAAGATGTGTGTGTTACATAGATAGAAAGATGTGTGTGTGTGTCACATATTTATAAATATGTGTGTGTCACATAGTTAAAAAGATGTGTGTGTGTCACATAGTTGTAATGATGTGTGGGTTACATAGTTATAAAGATGTGTATGTTGCATAGTTAAAAAGATGTGTGTATGTGTGTTACATAGTTAGAAAGATGTATGTGTTACATAGTTAGAAAGATGGTTGTGTGTCACATAGTTAGAAAGATGTGTGTGTCACATAGTTATACATATGTGTGTGTGTCACAAAGTTATAAAGATGTGTGTGTGTCACATAGTTATAAAGATGTGTGTGTTTCATAGTTATAAAGATGTGTGTGTTACATTGTTATAAAGATGTGTGTGTGGCACATAGTTATAAAGATGTGCTTTTGTCACATAGTTATAAAGATGTGTGTGTTACATTGTTATAAAGATGTGTGTGTGTGTCACATAGTTATAAAGATGTGTGTTTGTTACATAGTTATAAAGATATGTGTGTCACATAGTTATAAAGATGTGTTTGTGTCACATTGCTATAAAGATTTGTGTTTGTCACATAGTTATAAAGATGTGTGTGTGTTACATAGTTATAAAGATGTGTGTGTTACATAGTTATAAAGATGTGTGTTTTACATTGTTAGAAAGATATGTGTTTGCCACATATTTATAAAGATGTGTGTGTCAAATAGTTATAAAGATGTGTGTGTGTCACATAGTTGTAATGATGTTTGTGTGTTACATAGTTATAAAGATGTGTATGCTGCATAGTTAGAAAGATGTGTGTGTGTGTGTTACATAGTTAGAAAGATGTATGTGTTACATAGTTAGAAAGATGGTTGTGTGTCACATAGTTAGAAAGATGTGTGTGTCACATAGTTATACATATGTGTATGTGTCACAAAGTTATAAAGATGTGTGTGTTACATAGTTAGAAAGATATGTGTGTCACATAGTTAGAAAGATGTGTGTGTGTCACATAGTTATAAAGATGTGTTTGTGTCACATAGTTATAAAGATGTGTGTGTGTCACATAATTAGAAAAATGTGTGTGTGTGTTACATAGTTATAAAGATGTGTGTGTTACATAGTTATAAAGATGTGTGTTACATAGGTAGAAAGCTGTGTGTGTCACATAGTTAGAAAGATGCGTGTATCAGAAAGTTAAAAATATTTATGTTTTCACATAAATAGAAAGTTTTGTTTTTTAACATTTTTAGAAAGATTATTATTTTAATATAGAAAGATTTATTTTTTAACATAGAAAGATTTGTGTTTTAACATAGAAAAATTTATGTTTTAACATAGATAGATTTGTGTTTCACAAGATTGCTAAGTATTTATTTTATTGTAGTAATTTCGATGATCGTAGTAACTTTCTTACGTTATCATGCAGATTTGGATGTACATGTACTCGTTCTATTTAGTAACAAAATGATTCTTTCCATCAAAAACGGGAATGCATCGTTCTTTCTAACAAACACGGAAAGATACATATTTGTTATTGTTTTTTAGGTAGGATACGAGATTTGATTGTTAGATAAGTTAAGAGATTTGTTTGTTAGGTAGGATGAGAGATTTGTTTGTTAGGTAGGATGAGAAATTTGTTTGTTAGGTAATATGAGAGATCTGTTTGTTAGGTAGGATGAGAGATCTGTTTGTTAGGTAGGATGAGAGAGTTGTTTGTTAGGTAGGATGAGAGAGTTGTTTGTTAGGTACGATGAGAGAGTTGTTTGTTAGGTAGGATGAGAGAGTTGTTTGTTAGGTACGATGAGAGTTTTGTTTGTTAGGTACGATGAGAGAGTTGTTTGTTAGGTAGGATGAGAGAGTTGTTTGTTAGGTACGATGAGAGATTTGTTTGTTAGGTACGATGAGAGAGTTGTTTGTTAGGTAGGATGAGAGATTTGTTTGTTAGGTAGGATAAGGGATTTGATTGTTAGGTAGGATTAAGAGATCTGTTTGTTAGGTAGGATGAGAGATCTGTTTGTTAGGTAGGATGAGAGATCTGTTTGTTAGGTAGGATAAGAGATCTGTTTGTTATGTAGGATGAGAGATATGTTTATTAGGTAGGATGAGAGATGTGTTTGTTAGGTAGGATGAGAGATATGTTTATTAGGTAGAATGAGAGATGTGTTTGTTAGGTAGGATGAGAGATATGTTTGTTAGGTAGGATGAGATATATGTTTGTTAGGTAGAATGAGAGATATGTTTATTAGGTAAAATGAGAGATATGTTTGTTAGGTAGGATGAGAGATATGTTTATTAAGTAAGATGAGAGATCTGTTTGTTAGGTAAAATGAGAGATCTGTTTATTAGGTAGGATGAGAGATGTGTTTGTTAGGTAGGATGAGAGATGTGTTTGTTAGGTAAGATGAGAGATCTGTTTGTTAGGTAGGATGAGAGATATGTTTGTTAGGTAGGATGAGAGATGTGTTTGTTAGGTAGGATGAGAGATCTGTTTGTTAGGTAGGATGAGAGATCTGTTTGTTATGTAGGATGAGAGATATGTTTGTTAGGTAGGATGAGAGATGTGTTTGTTAGGTAGGATGAGAGATCTGTTTGTTAGGTAGGATGAGAGATATGTTTATTAGGTAGAATGAGAGATGTGTTTGTTAGGTAGGATGAGAGATATGTTTGTTAGGTAGGATGAGAGATATGTTTGTTAGGTAGGATGAGAGATATGTTTGTTAGGTAGAATGAGAGATGTGTTTGTTAGGTAGGATGAGAGATATGTTTGTTAGGTAGGATGAGAGATATGTTTGTTAGGTAGGATGAGAGATATGTTTGTTAGGTAGAATGAGAGATGTGTTTGTTAGGTAGGATGAGAGATATGTTTGTTAGGTAGGATGAGAGATATGTTTGTTAGGTAGGATGAGAGATATGTTTATTAGGTAGAATGAGAGATGTGTTTATTAGGTAGGATGAGAGATATGTTTGTTAGGTAGGATGAGAGATGTGTTTGTTAGGTAGAATGAGAGATGTGTTTGTTAGGTAGGATGATAGATATGTTTGTTAGGTAGAATGAGAGATATGTTTGTTAGGTAGGATGAGAGATATGTTTATTAGGTAGGATGAGAGATATGTTTATTAGGTAGAATGAGAGATACGTTTGTTAGGTAGGATGAGAGATCTGTTTGTTAGGTAGGATGAGAGATACGTTTGTTAGGTAGGATGAGAGATCTGTTTGTTAGGTAGAATGAGAGATGTGTTTATTAGGTAGGGTGAGAGATCTGTTTGTTAGGTAGGATGAGAGATACGTTTGTTAGGTAGAATGAGAGATATGTTTATTAGGTAGAATGAGAGATGTGTTTATTAGGTAGGATGAGAGATATGTTTGTTAGGTAGGATGAGAGATCTGGTTGTTAGGTAGGATGAGAGATATGTTTGTTAGGTAGAATGAGAGATATGTTTGTTAGGTAGGATGAGAGATCTGTTTGTTAGATAGGATGAGAGATCTGTTTGTTATGTAGGACGAGTGATCTGTTTGTTAGATAGGATGAGTGATCTGTTTGTTATGTAGAATGAGAGATCTGTTTGTTATGTAGGATGAGAGATCTGTTTGTTATGTAGGATGAGAGATCTGTTTGTTATGTAGGATGAGAGATATGTTTGTTATGTAGGATAAGAGATCTGTGTTGTTATGTAGGATGAGAGATCTGTGTTGTTATGTAGGATAAGAGATCTGTTTGTTATGTAGGATAAGAGATTTGTTTGTTATGTAGGATGAGAGATCTGTGTTGTTATGTAGGATAAGAGATCTGTTTGTTATGTAGGATGAGAGATCTGTTTGTTATGTAGAATGAGAGATCTGTTTGTTATGTAGTATGAGAGATCTGTGTTGTTATGTAGGATGAGAGATCTGTTTGTTATGTAGGATAAGAGATCTGTTTGTTGTGTAGGATGAGAGATCTGTTTGTTATGTAGGATAAGAGATCTGTTTGTTATGTAGGATGAGAGATCTGTTTGTTATGTAGGATAAGAGATCTGTTTGTTATGTAGGATGAGAGATCTGTTTGTTATGTAGGATAAGAGATCTGTTTGTTATGTAGGATGAGAGATCTGTTTGTTATGTAGAATGAGAGATCTGTGTTGTTATGTAGGAAAAGAGATCTGTTTGTTATGTAGGATGAGAAATATGTTTGTTATGTAGGATAAGAGATCTGTTTGTTATGTAGGATGAGAAATATGTTTGTTATGTGGGATAAGAGATCTGTTTGTTATGTAGGATGAGAAATATGTTTGTTAAGTAGGATGAGAAATATGTTTGTTATGTAGGATGAGAAATATGTTTGTTATGTAGGATGAGAAATATGTTTGTTATGTAGGATGAGAAATATGTTTGTTATGTAGGATGAGAAATATGTTTGTTATTTAGGATAAGAGATCTGTTTGTTATGTAGGATGAAAGATCAGTGTTGTTATGTAGGATGAGAGATCTGATATGACTAAACTGCAACAAGGAACATTTTCCAGACTGAGCCTCAATGGTTCCTGTCGCCTATCCGCCATATTGACTGGAAGTTCAATTGTATATTGAAGGAGGTGATGGAAGATGAGCCCGTTGTAGGCTCAGGTGGACTGACAACATCTGAGAAACTCTTCAACATCATCATGTGGCATGATTGAGGCAGCCAGTCGAGGAAGAACTGAAACTTTATGGCTTCACCGACACCCGGAGGTATATAAGAGCAGATGAAGAGAGAGAGAGAGAGAGAGAGAGAGAGAGAGAGAGAGAGAGAGTGACAGACAGACAGACAGACACAGAGAGAGAGAGAGACGGAGACACAGGCAGAGAGAGGGACAGAGACAGAGAGAGAGAGACAGAAACAGATAGAGAGCCAGAGAGAGACAGAGACACAGAGAGGGATACAGAGAGAGGGGGGTGGAGGACATTGCAATAGTATAGAGATGATGGTCGACAGACAAATAATAAAAAAGCCAAAAGACATAAGGCGAAACCACACAGAAAGTGAACACAGCCAACTGTTTCCTGCCATACGATATCATCATTCATCGTAAACAATTGGAATATCGAAACATGATCAAAACAGATGAAACACACAGCTCACGGTGCGCACAGAGCACCTAACTCTGTAGCTCCTGCAACAAGCCTTAATTGTGTTAATGAAAAAATTTGACGTAGACCTATTCCAAATTCATGGGGTCTTATAGGACTGGAGAATAAAGGCCGCTTGTACAGTGCTGTCGCCACGAGGTAGACAGGTCTGAGCTGTTATTTCTTGCGTTCGTTTAAAAATTTTCTTCTCATAGAATATGACAAGTGTTCCAGTCCATGTTCGCGTTTTCCGAAACAATTCATATCTATCATCATCGATCATCATCATCGAGTGCCGTCTCCGCAACGCAGGTTGGCTACCATGGATCGCCAGTCCACTCTGTTTCTTGCTTTGATTGTGCTTTCTTTGGACTGTTACGTGATGATCATATCTATCGTAATCATGCAAAAAGGCACCCAATCAGACACAGAAAGAAAACACGTAGCAGGAAAAACACATACACGACGCCTACCCACAGGACTCTTGGTCCCACATATACACAGATGGCTCTGCTACAAATGCCACCAGAAATGGAGGGGGAGGTGTGTTCTTGACGCTGAATAACCAGGACGAGATCACCAAGTCAATAGCTACTGGAAAATTCTCAAACAACTTTAAAGTAGAAACAGGCCATCAGAGATGCTGCAACACTGGCTACTCAACACAAAAATAACATGCACAATAAATTGGTGATTCTGACTGATGCACTGTCAGTATTATCAGCTCTAAAAATCCCCAAAGAGCAATGAACTAGATGACTTGAGAACAACCCTGGACCAACTATGCAATAAAATCCAGAGAGTAGTCATTCAATGGATACCACCACACTGTAATATACACGGGAACGAACGCGGAGACAAATTCCTAAAGAGGGAGGGAGATTACCACAAGAGAACCATCCGCTCAGTTATGATGAAGCCAAATCCATCCTCAAGGGTCAGTTCCATGAAAAAATGGAAACGAGAACACCCAAAGCATAACGAGAGTGACGGATACCACCAACTATTAAGGAGGGATCAAGTCATCATACTTCGCCTACGCACTGGCCACAATAGAATGAGAAATCACATGTTCACCAAATTCAAATTAGGTACAACCAGCCTACACTGTACACTGGACAATATGACTACAAAACATGTTCTACAGGATTGCCCCCAGTACACAGACCTGAGAAGAGCAATGTGGTCCACACCCACCTCCCTGGAAGAGAAACTATATGGGGCAATCGACTCACTTAAACAGACAGCTGACTTCATGAGAGAGTCTGGAATCCTACTCTGATTGAGTCTTGATCGCAGAAAGAGAGATATCTATCGCGGTTCGTTTAAAGTTTTAATTTACAGATAGGTTTATGAAAACGTCTTAACTTCTAAGTAGTTTAAGTTTTTTAATACTTACAAGGAATTAAAAAGCTACACCAGCATGCTCGTATCTTGTGCACACACGAAACAAAAATTAAATAAAGAACAGGCTTAAAGCTCAGTGGAATCGCGTTGAACTGACTTAGACAAGGGAAGTAATCAAATAACTATCACGTCTTGTGATTTACATTAAGGCCGTCGTTAGCGTTACTCGGTACAGTTAACTCTTAAGTTACGAACACATCCCTTACTATTTATAAATATTAACTCTTGTTATGCCTCATCAACAGATTTGTATGCCTAATTAAGTGAATTCCTAATTCGGATAACATTCTCTCGCTCTCTCTCTCTCTCTCTCTCTCTATCTATCTATCTATCTATCTATCTCTCTGTGTATATCATATATATATATACACATATATATATATATCTCATCATCATCATGAAGTACCCGGTTTGCAACTTTCGATCTCAGCAGCTATTTATCATTTCTGTTGTTGACCTTCTGCCAAGCCATTCTCTTAAGCTGTCTGTTATTTTTTTCTCTTTGCTTCCCTCTATCTTTCCAGTTGTCACAACATATTCCAGTTGTTCTCTTCTCATTAAATAGCCAAAAATGATGATTGTTTCTTTGCAATATTGGAAATTAGCACTTTTTTCGCTTTGACCTGTCTCAGAACATCTTCAGTACTCGTCTTAGCTGTCCATGGTACTCTTAACATTCTACTGCAAAAACCACATTTGTATAGACTCCAGTGATTTTCTTGTCTGTTGTCCTGTTGTCCATGATTCGCATCCATATGTTAAGACTGGCTCTACATAACATTTAAGAACTCTTTTTCTTGTTTCTATTGTCAAAAATGGATTCCATAGTATCTTCCTCATTTATTTTTAAAGCTGCTTTTGCCTGAGCCATTCTGCATCTCACCTCTTTTGTACATCTTCCGTCTGAGGTTAACAAAGTCCCCAAATATTTAAATTCATTTACCTGTTTTAATATTGTTCCACTTGTCTTTATTTTGCACTGATATGATGTCTTTTTCTTTGTTGTTACCATTACCTCTGTCTTTTTTTGCTATTAAGGCTATAAACATACACAGACAAATGATTTCGGATTTAAGGAGTTAATACTCTGATTAGGGATGTACGATGTTCGACCTTGTCAACAAAATTTGCCAAGGTGTGTTCTGGCGGGTGCTATTACATGAGTGGAGCGGATATGGGAACTTTCTGACTGCGGTAATGCTGATTCAGAACAGAACGGAACAATGTAGATATATATTTGACAATTACTGAATGTTTTCAATCGATGTCTTTGAACAGATCATATTGCCGACGATACTATAACCAAGCCTTAACTTCTACTTCCTTTTTAGCTCCCTGTGGAGCATAGGTCTTCAACAAACACTTTCAGATCCCTGTGGAACATAGGTATTCAACAAACACTTTCAGATCCCTGTGGAACATAGGTCTTCAACAAACACTTTCAGCTCCCTGTGGAGCATATGTCTTCAACAAACACTTTCAGCTCCCTGTGGAGCATAGGTCTTCAACAAACACTTTCAGCTCCCTGTGGAGCATAGGTCTTCAACAAACACTTTCAGCTCCCAGTGGAGCATAGGTCTTCAACAAACACTTTCAGCTCCCTGTGGAACATAGGTCTTCAACAAACACTTTCAGCTCCCTGTGGAGCATAGGTCTTCAACAAACACGTTCAGCTCCCTGTGGAACATAGGTCTTCAACAAACACGTTCAGCTCCCTGTGGAACATAGGTCTTCAACAAACACTTTCAGCTCCCTATGGAGCATAGGTCTTCAACAAACACTTTCAGCTCCCTGTAGAACATAGGTCTTCGACAAACACTTTTAGCTCCCTGTGGAAAATAAGTCTTCAACAAACACTTTCAGCTCCCTGTGGAGCATAGGTCTTCAACAAACACTTTCAGCTCCCTGTAGAACATAGGTCTTCGACAAACACTTTTAGCTCCCTGTGGAGCATATGTCTTCAACAAACACTTTCCAAGTCGTTCTGTTTTTTTGCCATTCTTTTAAGATCATTCCATATCTTCCCCATCATCTTCATCTCTGCTTCTATCTGTCTTCTCCAATAATTACTTGGTCTTCCTCTTTGTCTTTTCCTCTGGGGATTCCAAAAAAGGGCCTGTTGTGTAATACTTTCAGTTGGCTTCCACATTGTATGTCCTATCCAGCGTCATCGTCTTCGCAATATATCTCTGTATCTACTGGTATTTGACTGGTACATTTCCATAATTCTATGTTAGTGATTTTGTCCTGCCATTTCCATCCTTTTATTCTGCGTAACGTCCATTAATGAAAGTATATATCCACGTGAATGTCAATGTTTGTTGTTCTCAATGTTTCACTGCCATATAATAGGACCGCCTTAACATTGGCAAAGCCTTAACTTACTAGCTTACAAAGAACGGCTGTTAGCCTAAAACCTAAAAGTTACATTTAAGTTAAAATTCTGAAAGAAATCAGGACAGATGTCTGAAGATGTACAGAACCTGCTAGATTGTCTTATTTCTAAAATGTATATTTTATGGATGTAGTTACAGCTTGTGAAACATCAAAAACATATCAACCGTCTAGCTAAGTTAACTGTTTGATTTTATTACTTTTAGCAACATAGTTAATAGTAAGTTAATTTTTAAAAAAGTAAATGCCCCGTCACGCCAAGTGGCGTACAGGGAATATGGTGTTATAGACCAACATTTTTACAGACCTTCCGCACATGATTTTTTTGGGTAATGTGGTCGATATTACGAACGTGCCGCTTTACTTTCCCAGAAAAAAAATCCCGGTACCAATTTAAGGCTGGGTGAACTTGGAAGCCGTCGATCAGGATCGAACCCAGCCTCTCGTCCCTTGTAGTCTAGTTCACTACTCACTGAACAATCGCGGCTTCCAGTTAGTAGAAGGAGTGGTAACAATTTTAGTGATTTTAATTAAACATTTGATATTTTTCCGTTCTCAAATGCCAGTGCAGAATTAATTAATATTTAAGAATGCAGATAGTACACATCTATACCAAGAATACCACGGACAGAGAAAAGAACAAACATGTTTATTTTGCAAGAACTGAACATCTCAGGACATTTGTTCTTGAATATGATAAAAGTTAGGGCTATAAGATGATTTTGAAAACTAAAAATTTATATAATAGTCCAAGGGGTAATATAACTGACAGGTTAACAAGCAGGCGAGAAAGAGAGAGGCAGAAAGAGATAGGCAGAAAGAGAGAGAGAGGCAGAAAGAGAGAGGCAGAAAGAGAGAGAAGACCTAGAAGAAAGTCAGGAAGTCATAGACACGCTAGGTATAACTGTAACTGACGTTCGATGTATAGCGCCGTACAGTGAAAGCTTCCCGGTAGTTGTGACAGAAAGCTCGAACCTGCTTCGGTCCATATAAGGGTTAAGGCATAAAAATGCGAAGCTGCAGTAAAGCTGAATGTGAGGTAAAATAAAAAAAATAAAAAAAATGGTATGTAAGAAGCTTTACGTGATAAGTGGACGACACAGACTAAACAACGTTTCGGCCCAATAGGCCTTCATCAGGAACAAACAAAAAAACCCACACACACAATTAAAAAACTAATTATTAGTTTTGTGTGTGTGTGTTTTTGTTTGTTCCTGATGAAGGCCTATTGGGCCGAAACGTTGTTTAGTCTGTGTCGTCCACTTATCACGTAAAGCTTCTTACAAACCATTTTTTTTATTTTTTATTTTTCTTCGGACCATATACTGTTCTTTTTTTTTTCTGTTGTTTATTTGTCATTTTTTTCTGAGTGATGTAAAACATAGATCTTCCTCATATGATTCGTTGAATTATCGATTCGGAAGTTTCCCTCTATAATAATATTCATGTATTATTATTTGTCTCTAGTATAAAAACCACTGGAAACTACTATTCGTGCAGTTTCGTCCTATAAATGTTTGTCTGCAACACAAGTATTCAGCTCTACCGGGAGATACTTGCCTTAATAGGAAAAGTACAGAAATACAATCTATTCCCGAGCTGTGATCGTAACCCTATACTTTAGTCATGAGAACACCTGCGTGAAAGACATTGTCCACGATAGCTAATTTTTTAGTTAACTGTGTGGCAGTGGTCCCAAGCGTTCGGCTTCTCGTGGCAAGGCGCAGTACCAAGGAGTTCGATTCTGCTTCTGTTATAGAGTCGTCTTGTTCTTTGTTCTTTATATAGTGGCTAGTACTTCAATGATCACAGCACATCACAACATTGAGGCACATGTAACTGATAAGATCATGACAGAGTCGTTTTCTTAATATATAATGATAATCACATTTATTGGATTTTCTGCTGGCACACATGATCTATAGTCTTGGATGCAATGTTTCATTCATTTCACACAATTTGTTATAATCTATCTACTTACGACATGTAAGATGAATATATGAAACACAATGGAACACAATTCTTGGATACTTGTAAAACAACTTCTACTGATAACTTCTCTAGTGTCTTAATCATCTATCACTGACTTATGACTGTAACTTGTATATTTCTAACTGTTCTTGCTAACTCCATAAAAACTTATTACTACACTTCTAACTTAACTTTCTAACTGTTCTGACTCTAACTGTTAACTGGCTAACTGCCTTTAGCAGTTCGGCCGAAGCCGTTTTAACTGACTCAGTCTACATTCTACTTCTTCTAATTCTCTGGCTTGACTTCTCTGTCCTAACTCAACTGCTGGTTCGCTCTCCTAACTTAACTTGTTCTACATCTCTGGCTCAACTTAACTTAAACTGTTCTGCATCACCTTAAGTATTCAACCACTCACTTCTTCTTGCGAGCTAGTGACCAATAAGATCCTCGCAAATTGACCACTCGCAATGTGATCTAGTCACTTCGTCTGTGACCAACACCCAACTTTCCCAAATTTGGGCAAAGCATCCTGTTTCCCCGAATCTCTACGACCTATTTGGAATAACATTACCTCATGACACTGGCCTCTCCTGGTAGCTAATTACCTGGCAGAGTAACACCATGAGTTTAGTGCATGGTATCATGTGATGGTCATTTACAATAACACTAACTTGCATGGACAATCGTGGAGATTTGACAATACGTCACGAGGTCGATGCGTGATGGTCATCCTCACAACAACTGGTTGTATGTGTCATTCCACTATTCTGGACCTCTCCTTCGGTGCGTGTCACTACCCACCCTCTACAACAGGTGAGTGGGGATCATGGAAAATCCCATCGCTTTGCCCAATTACTCTGTACCTCACTCCTTCCTCCAGGTTACTACCCTTCTCCTATAACCTCTACTGTAACTACACTTCTGACTCACTAGTGATACTGAAATACCATCATTATAGTTAAATCTGCTGGTCGCCACTATATGATACTGTCATCGTCTATTCAAGGAGCGGTAACGACTAAATTACCTGCTCTCTCTATGCTTCCTTAGCTTACTCTGTTACATATTCCTCCCTTATTACATATCAGATTTATTTCTAAGTAAATAAATCTTAGTATCATCTACATAAAATAGTAACAGAGTTATATGGAACATCAATAATATATGACTATTAATCATAATAGTAAATCAAAAATTATAAGTTACCTAAAAAAAAATTCAGTACAATGTTCCTCTAAATAATTGTCACCATACAACATTCATTCTTTAATAATACATAAGCATCAACACAATCTAGGAGACAATAAGGTACTGAGCAATAAAACTTATTTGTAACCAAAAAACATTAACATTTCCAAGGGACTTAATTTTTGAAAATATGTCCAGTTGTGTCCCTTGAATGAGTAACTCAACCATTTACTATAATGCAAGTCTTATTGAAAATGTTAACTAATTCTTGACAATGACTGTTTGTCAGCTTCTTGAGGCTACATCACAGGCATCACCAGACATCTGTCGACTGGCATCTGTGATCCCAATATCCTATAAATAAACTCATAAGACAAACCATGTACAACACGCATTTGTAAGGTATTAATAAAACATTAAACATTATCTTCAACATTTTACAAATGAAACCTCTGACAGACTGTCAAAGAAGTCTGAAATAAAAATATTCATGATAAAAAATTTTCACATATTTGCTCAATTCACATAGAACATATATGACCATACGTAGACAATTCACATATCTCCGGAGACTACAAATCACAAACAACACTTAGTTTGAGCAACAATATATCAATATACATACATATATACTTCAGACTTATTTACATCATACTCTTTCTCTGAGCCTCATTTCTCTATATATTATATGACTTCTTGTAAGTCATCATCAATCAATAATTTCTGGAACTCTCTCTCAAGCTCCAGATTAATTACCCATGAGTCCATCCTTTAGACTCATTTCTCCTGATACTCTTCTAGTATCATCTTAGACTCAAGATCAGAATTATCTGGACACCGTCCACTTGACAGCATCTAACATTCATTTGACTCTGAATAATCTGCATACATCTCTTGTATTCCCAGGACTACTAATCAGTCTCAATATATCATGATACTCTTGTAGTATCTTCTAAGGCTCAAGATCAGAATTATCTGGACACCGTCCACTTGACAGCATCTAACATTCATTTGACTCTGATATTTCTATTTACATCTCATACTCACAGGACTACCATTTAGTCTCTATAACTTCTGGAAACTCTCTCTCAAGTTCCATTTCTCTTTATATAACCTTTTACGAGTTACCACTCTGGTTACACTATTTTCACATGAGTCTACTTCTTTAGACTCATCTTCTTCAGGTTAGTACCTCTCATACAACTTAAAATCTCTTAATTTCTTATGTAACCTTTCTGAGTTATCACTCAGTTACATAATTAATTTCACAACTTAGAATTCTCTTTGAGGTTCTCTCAATAATTCTCTCATTTCTCTGACTTCTTGTAAGTCTCCTATAATTCCCACATGTAACCTTTCTATGAGTTATCACTCGGTACATGTTTCACATGAGTCTCTTCCAGACTCCTTTTCTCATGATACTTCTCTTTTCTCATGATACTTCTCTTAGTATTCACATTTATAACCTAATTTCCTTAGGTCTCAATAAGCACAGGTTATCATCACCTTGCTTCTCACTTCTCATTCTTCAACAACTCTTAACTTTCAATAACACTCTCATCTCCTTGCTACACACTTATATTGGTCAGTTATTCCTTGGATTACCATCCAACTTCGCAAGTTTAAGAACTCTGACCAACTCGTAGTTAGTACCATATGTTTCACATTGGTAACTCTTAACTTCTAGTTCTTCTGAGGTAATCTCTATTTCCTCAGCTCTCTCGTCTTCTATATTCTCTTGACACTACTATCATCTCTAGACATTCTCTATAAATCATCTCTCGTCTTCTATATTCTCTTGACACTACTATCATCTCTAGACATTCTATATAAATCATCTCTCGTCTTCTATATTCTCTTGACACTACTATCATCTCCAGACATTCTCTATAAATCATCTCTTGTCTTCTATATTCTCTTGACACTACTATCATCTCTAGACATTCTCTATAAATCATCTCTTGTCTTCTATATTCTCTTGACACTACTATCATCTCTAGACATTCTCTATAAATCATCTCTTGTCTTCTATATTCTCTTGACACTACTCTCATCTCTAGACATTCTCTATAAATCATCTCTTGTCTTCTATATTCTCTTGACACAACTATCATCTCTAGACATTCTCTATAAATCATCTCTTGTCTTCTATATTCTCTTGACACTACTCTCATCTCTAGACATTCTCTATAAATCATCTCTTGTCTTCTATATTCTCTTGACACTACTATCATCTCTAGACATTCTCTATAAATCATCTCTTGTCTTCTATATTCTCTTGACACTACTATCATCTCTAGACATTCTCTATAAATCATCTCTTGTCTTCTATATTCTCTTGACACTACTCTCATCTCTAGACATTCTCTATAAATCATCTCTTGTCTTCTATATTCTCTTGACACTACTATCATCTCTAGACATTCTCTATAAATCATCTCTCGTCTTCTATATTCTCTTGACACTACTATCATCTCTAGACATTCTCTATAAATCATCTCTTGTCTTCTATATTCTCTTGACACTACTATCATCTCTAGACATTCTCTATAAATCATCTCTCGTCTTCTATATTCTCTTGACACTACTATCATCTCTAGACATTCTCTATAAATCATCTCTTGTCTTCTATATTCTCTTGACACTACTATCATCTCTAGACATTCTCTATAAATCATCTCTCGTCTTCTATATTCTCTTGACACTACTATCTTCTCTAGACATTCTCTATAAATCATATCTTGTCTTCTATATTCTCTTGACACTACTATCATCTCTAGACATTCTCTATAAATCATCTCTTGTCTTCTATATTCTCTTGACACTACTATCATCTCTAGACATTCTCTATAAATCATCTCTCGTCTTCTATATTCTCTTGACACTACTATCATCTCTAGACATTCTCTATAAATCATCTCTTGTCTTCTATATTCTCTTGACACTACTATCATCTCTAGACATTCTCTATAAATCATCTCTTGTCTTCTATATTCTCTTGACACTACTATCATCTCCAGACATTCTCTATAAATCATCTCTCGTCTTCTATATTCTCTTGACACTACTATCATCTCTAGACATTCTCTATAAATCATCTCTCGTCTTCTATATTCTCTTGACACTACTATCATCTCTAGACATTCTCTATAAATCATCTCTTGTTTGTCAATTCTGAGTTCTCTTAACCCTAGGTACACTAAGACTTCTGCGTCTGTAAATAGCGTCCTCTCAACTCGACTCAAGCCTTAATTAAGCCAATGTAAACATGGTTATCACCATTTTTTTTATTCGTTACTTCGGGTGACTCACTCCCCAAGTGGTCACCTATATGGCTTAACTACATTCTGGCTTCTCATTAGTCAGTCATCACAGGTAAACTTAACTCTTTATAATTTATTTCCTGCTTACATAGTATACATTAACTTCTCTTATTGAAGCGTAGACCCGTTTAGTCTCCTTCATTCAAGTTCCACCTATTTCTTATTGAAGCGTAAGACCCGTTTAGTCTCATACTTGAATCACATCTTCTCCTATGATTTCTTCCTTGCTGGCTAAATCTAAAGTTCCATTCATTGTCGTAAGATCCTTCCTAAGTCAATATAATTAATCATCTGTCCTCTGTTGGCTAGTCCTTTAATGAAAATATTTATGATCTGTCACTGGATATCACCTCTTCCACCAGATCTCACAAATGCCCTTTTCCGTTAGACCAATACTCTGTCTCCGTATATATACACAGGCATTAATTCTACCTTACCTTCCATGAATGTGGATACTTCATCCGATCAAGTCTTGAAAGTTATATTCTTTAGGTCTCTCCAATTCAGTGTTAAGTCTGCAAATTCTCTACACTCTCCCTCCGTCCTCTTAAGTTTGATGGCAGGTTTATCGTCAGTCGCAGTTCATTCAGCGTTTCGGTTGTGGGGGTCTACTGTGGTTGCCATGTTTCCTATAATACCTACCTCTCCCTTCTATTGATAGAACAACAATTAAAATTTATTATATGTTATATTACATGTACTAATTATCAGCACTTTATGAGCTCTACTCTGGCCTCGGTTTCTGGAATAAATAGAAATTATTATTAATTTCCCTGTGGAATAAAAACAATGTAGTATAAAAATGATTATTTAATCTTAAATCTCCCTGTGGAATAAACAACAATGTAGTATTTCAAACACTAATTAAAGAATACATCCAGTACAATTTAAAAATGGTTACAGAACAATATAACATATGGTATGTCACCTTTACCAATAATAATATTTTAAAATTACTTATTTTGTTAAACCAAACTACATAACAGTACTATTTAAAAAAATTCAACCAGCTGTTTAAAAAAATGGTTTACAATCAATTGCTGGTATGTCAAATCACCAATAATAGTATTTAAAAATTAATTATTTAACCAAAATACACAACTTAATTAACTATTTAATACATTAATATTTAATTACCTAATTAACTTAATTAAATTTAATAACCAACTACTTAATAACTTAATAAATTCTAATTAATTAAATAATTAATTATTGTTTCTCAGTTGACGATCGGTCTCCTTCCTTCTGGTCTTCTAAGTCTAATGTTAATTTATTTATTTTAATTTCTAACACACGCGAATGGCCATTGTAATATTTATCTATTAACACTCTTACTTGTTACTTGACTTGTTTCTCTAAATAAAAACTACACCACTTGAAATTATTAATTATATATATCAATCAATAACAATTCCCAATAAATTGACATGTGGACTTCAACACATGTTGGATAATTTCGTCGAGAGTTATCGGTCCTTTCTACACACACAATAATGACGTTTCAAAACAACCGGTGTCGGGTTACAGGTCAGAGGTCGGACTCATTGATGAACTTCGAATCTCAGGTGGACGAAACCTGGAACGATTAATTTGCTGTACTTGACAAAATTATATGTTTGACTGGGCTCCGACAGGTAACTGAACTTTTGACATGAAGGGCATGTATTCTTGATTTATAATCATGACAATTTTCCCATTGATGGTCAGTTGTATGTTGACCAAAAAATTATAATGCCGCTCTTGTCTTGACACAGGTAAATTTTAGACTTGTAACAGTAACTGCGTAATTTGACTTTTTGACCTGAAGGACAGGTACTCTTGATTGGTAAAGTGACAATCTCAGCTGGCAGGAGTGCAACACAGGTAGAATTGTGGTCGTGTTGAACTTTTGACCTCTGTACACGGTGATTTCTCGTTGAGACTGGCCAATACACAGGTAGCTTGTTGGCATGTACTTTTGTTCTCTCTGTTAAATTTTTCTGTCACTCTTCTTTGATTTCTCTCTCCGCGACAATCTCAGGTTCGTGCTGTGTCTCGTGCAACAAATTAATAAATGTTATAGAGTCGTCTTGTTCTTTGTTCTTTATATAGTGGCTAGTACTTCAATGATCACAGCACATCACAACATTGAGGCACATGTAACTGATAAGATCATGACAGAGTCGTTTTCTTAATATATAATGATAATCACATTTATTGGATTTTCTGCTGGCACACATGATCTATAGTCTTGGATGCAATGTTTCATTCATTTCACACAATTTGTTATAATCTATCTACTTACGACATGTAAGATGAATATATGAAACACAATGGAACACAATTCTTGGATACTTGTAAAACAACTTCTACTGATAACTTCTCTAGTGTCTTAATCATCTATCACTGACTTATGACTGTAACTTGTATATTTCTAACTGTTCTTGCTAACTCCATAAAAACTTATTACTACACTTCTAACTTAACTTTCTAACTGTTCTGACTCTAACTGTTAACTGGCTAACTGCCTTTAGCAGTTCGGCCGAAGCCGTTTTAACTGACTCAGTCTACATTCTACTTCTTCTAATTCTCTGGCTTGACTTAACTTAAACTGTTCTGCATCACCTTAAGTATTCAACCACTCACTTCTTCTTGCGAGCTAGTGACCAATAAGATCCTCGCAAATTGACCACTCGCAATGTGATCTAGTCACTTCGTCTGTGACCAACACCCAACTTTCCCAAATTTGGGCAAAGCATCCTGTTTCCCCGAATCTCTACGACCTATTTGGAATAACATTACCTCATGACACTGGCCTCTCCTGGTAGCTAATTACCTGGCAGAGTAACACCATGAGTTTAGTGCATGGTATCATGTGATGGTCATTTACAATAACACTAACTTGCATGGACAATCGTGGAGATTTGACAATACGTCACGAGGTCGATGCGTGATGGTCATCCTCACAACAACTGGTTGTATGTGTCATTCCACTATTCTGGACCTCTCCTTCGGTGCGTGTCACTACCCACCCTCTACAACAGGTGAGTGGGGATCATGGAAAATCCCATCGCTTTGTCCAATTACTCTGAACCTCACTCCTTCCTCCAGGTTACTACCCTTCTCCTATAACCTCTACTGTAACTACACTTCTGACTCACTAGTGATACTGAAATACCATTATTATAGTTAAATCTGCTGGTCGCCACTATATGATACTGTCATCGTCTATTCAAGGAGCGGTAACGACTAAATTACCTGCTCTCTCTATGCTTCCTTAGCTTACTCTGTTACACTTCGGACCAAATATTGTTCTTTGTTTTTTTTCTGTTGTTTATTTTTTTTTCCTGAGTGCTGTCAACCATAGCTCCTCTTCCTCCTATGTGCTGTCAAACATAACTCTTCCTCCTATGTGCTGTCAAACATAACTCTTCCTCCTATGTGCTGTCAAACATAACTCTTTCTCCTATGTGCTGTCAAACATAACTCTTTCTCCTATGTGCTGTCAAACATAGCTCCTCTTCCTCCTATGTGCTGTCAAACATAGCTCCTCTTCCTCCTGAGTGCTGTCAAACATAGCTCCTCTTCCTCCTATGTGCTGTCAAACATAGCTCCTCTTCCTCCTATGTGCTGTCAAACATAGCTCCTCTTCCTCCTATGTGCTGTCAAACATAGCTCCTCTTCCTCCTACGTGCTGTCAAACATAGCTCCTCTTCCTCCTATGTGCTGTCAAACATAGCTCCTCTTTCTCCTATGTGCTGTCAAACATAGCTCCTCTTTCTCCTATGTGCTGTCAAACATAGCTCCTCTTCCTCCTATGTGCTGTCAAACATAGCTCCTCTTCCTCCTATGTGCTGTCAAACATAGCTCCTCTTCCTCCAATGTGCTGTCAAACATAGCTCCTCTTTCTCCTATGTGCTGTCAAACATAGCTCCTCTTCCTCCTATGTGCTGTCAAACATAGCTCCTCTTTCTCCTATGTGCTGTCAAACATAGCTCCTCTTCCTCCTATGTGCTGTCAAACATAGCTCCTCTTTCTCCTATGTGCTGTCAAACATAGCTCCTCTTTCTCCTATGTGCTGTCAAACATAGCTCCTCTTTCTCCTATGTGCTGTCAAACATAGCTCCTCCTCCTCCTATGTGCTGTCAAACATAGCTCCTCTTTTTCCTATGTGCTGTCAAACATAGCTCCTCTTCCTCCTATGTGCTGTCAAACATAGCTCCTCTTTCTCCTATGTGCTGTCAAACATAGCTCCTCTTTCTCCTATGTGCTGTCAAACATAGCTCCTCTTCTCCTATGTGCTGTCAAACATAGCTCCTCTTTCTCCTATGTGCTGTCAAACATAGCTCCTCTTTCTCCTATGTGCTGTCAAACATAGCTCCTCTTCCTCCTATGTGCTGTCAAACATAGCTCCTCTTTCTCCTATGTGCTGTCAAACATAGCTCCTCTTCCTCCTATGTGCTGTCAAACATAGCTCCTCTTTCTCCTATGTGCTGTCAAACATAGCTCCTCTTCCTCCCATGTGCTGTCAAACATAGCTCCTCTTCCTCCTATGTGCTGTCAAACATAGCTCCTCTTCCTCCTATGTGCTGTCAAACATAGCTCCTCTTCCTCCTATGTGCTGTCAAACATAGCTCCTTTTCCTCCTATGTGCTGTCAAACATAGCTCCTCTTCCTCCTATGTGCTGTCAAACATAGCTCCTCTTCCTCCTATGTGCTGTCAAACATAGCTCCTTTTCCTCCTATGTGCTGTCAAACATAGCTCCTCTTCCTCCTATGTGCTGTCAAACATAGCTCCTCTTCCTCCTATGTGCTGTCAAACATAGCTCCTTTTCCTCCCATGTGCTGTCAAACATAGCTCCTCTTCCTCCTATGTGCTGTCAAACATAGCTCCTCTTCCTCCTATGTGCTGTCAAACATAGCTCCTCTTCCTCCTATGTGCTGTCAAACATAGCTCCTCTTCCTCCTATGTGCTGTCAAACATAGCTCCTCTTCCTCCTATGTGCTGTCAAACATAGCTCCTTTTCCTCCTATGATTTGTTGTCACAGAAACCAAGCACCAACAAGAACAAGTCACGTGTCTATGATGATAACCATAAATGTTAATAAAGTATAAGCTTGACAACAAATGTTATATCTCTGAAATGTGTCATTCACATAACTAAAATATCAATAACAAATCGCAGTGTTCGCCCTTCGCTCGTCCTTAACGAACGCGTCTTACACCAACCAAACAGTGTCACAGCAAATCTGACATTTTCTTTCTCATGATTTTTCTCGGTTGTTTCTCCTCGTGTAAAGAAAGATACAAACCGAGTCTATGACTCAAATTTAGGGCTTTTTTTTAATAAATATTCAAAAGCCCACATGACAGTTAAAAGTGTGATTCACATGCTTCAATAGTTGGCCAACTCCTCCAAGTAGGCCACGATTCAGTGAATCGCAATACTTGCAACATTCCTCGAAATGAATAGGCACACACATGCTAAACAAAATAGATGTGACTCGTATAGAAAATATATGTACACCAAACGTATTTATGATTCTTCAGCTTAAACACGATTACTAAAATGATATGTTTTAAAGAACCAACTCATGTTAAAAGATATGCTTATTTCACACTTTTCAAAGTTAAAAAAATGTGACTTTTTTCCGATGGTTGTAAACATACCTCTTCCCCTGACATTTTCTCTGAATTATAGCCTTGGAAGTTTTCCTCCATAATTATATTCATTCATTATTATTTGTCCCCAGTCTATGTCACTGGATACTACTATTTGTGCTCTACGTCCTATAATTGTGTGTCTGCTACGCAAGTATTCAGCCCTACGGGAGATACTTGTCTTAATTGGACAATACAGATATATAACGCAAGTATTCAGCCCTACGGGAGATACTTGTCTTAATTGGACAATACAGATATATAACGCAAGTATTCAGCCCTACGGGAGATACTTGTCTTAATAGGACAATTACAGATATATAACGCAAGTATTAAGCCCTAATGGAGGTACATGTCTTAATAGGACAATACAGATATGCAATATATTCCCGCGCTGTGTTAATAACCCTATGCTATAGACATGAGTACACATGCCTGATAGACAGCTCCGATGGTAGCTACTTTCTTAGATAGCTGAGGTGGCCGTGTGTTATAGAGTTTCTCTCTCTCTCTCTCTCTCTCTCTCTCTCTCTCTCTCTCTCTCTGCGATCAAGACTCAATCAAAGTAGGATTCCAGACTCTCTCATGAAGTCAGCTTTCTGTTTAAGCGAATCGATTGCCCCATATAGTGTCTCTTCCAGGGAGGTGGACGTGGACCACATTGCTCTTCTCCGGTCTGTGTATTGGGGGCAATCATGTAGAACATGTTTTGTAGTCATATTGACCAGTGTACAGTGGCATAGGCCGGTTGTACCTATTTTGAATTTGGTGAACATGTGATTTCTCATTCTATTGTGGCCAGTGCGTAGACGAAGTATGATGACTTGATCCCTCCTTGATAGTTGGTGGTATCCGTCCCTCTTGTTATGCTTTGGGTGTTCTCGTTTCCATTTTTCATGGAACTGACCCTTGAGGATGGATTTGGCTTCATCATAACTGTTCTCTTGTGGTAATCTCCCTCCCTCTTTAACTAATTTATCTGCGCGTTCGTTCCCGTGTATATTACAGTGTGATGGTATCCACTGAATGTCTACTCTCTGGAAGTTATTGCATAGTTGGTCCAGGGTTGTTCTCAAGTCATCTAGTTCATTGTTCGTGTGGATTTTTAGAGCTGATAGTACTGACAGTGCATCAGTCAGAATCACCAATTTATTGTGCATGTTAATTTTGTGTTGAGTAGCCAGTGTTGCAGCATCTCTGATGGCCTCAGTTTCTGCTTTAAAGTTGTTTGAGAATATTTTCCAGTAGCTACTGACTTAATGATCTCGTCCGGGATATGACGTCATGGGACGCACCAAGATGGAAGCATGATCGCGTCCGAGCCATCGTTTAAACAAAGTTGACTTTGAACATCAAGCTATTGTTATCACAGCGAGTTGGCTGATTTTTATAAATGTAACCACAGTTTGTTAATAAATGTTTTGTAAACAGTTCGTTAACCACCGCTGTAGATCAAGTCCTTAATCATGCTGGCTTCGTTCGAGACCTTGGAAGTTAATGACCTAATTTGTGCAGCCGGCTGGACGAATTTGTACGTTACAATGTCACTGCTATAATGACTCAGTTTGTGACAAAACTACAGGGACATGCCCAAACAATGACAGTTGTCAGCACGAATATTTCGGACCCCAGTGTCAGTACTTGGATCTCGTTTACAAATACGCCCAAAAATCTGAACCTACTTTCCTGTTTGATAACAACGACACCACATGTAATCCGGACACAGATTCTACATCAGTTGAGGCAACTCTCAATCAATTTTTGTCGTTCTCCTGGTTTAGGATTTATGTGAATGACTTAAATATCCGGACAGTTTCACGGTAAAACGAAATGTTCTTCCTCATGTAACAATGAATCACGGTTTGTAGTTAGTTCGCACGAGATTGATGTCTTTTGCTCTGGGGCTGGTCTGATCAACAAGTTACGGATTGAAGGGGTGATAGTTGCAAATATCTGCTCCATCTACATTGGCGGGGGTCGGAATGTGGCTCTCAAACAGAATACAAACCAGACCGACACATTTAATGCTTGCTATACAGAAGACGGATGTGGACCAGAGGCTGCAGTTAATGGCAAAACAAAGACCAATCTCTATGACAATGACTGCACACACAATTGAGAAGTGGAACCAATTCTGTTTACTGGTATCTGAACTATTCCACGTCCCGGAAGACTCACACTATTCGAATCTATCATCGAGCTAGCACTATGATTCGGGTAAAGAATGCCACTCTACAGGCCTTCTCTGAAAGTGGCGGCGTAGTGTTCCAGTATAATGATTTATCATACCCAAACATTTATGTGAGCACTATTGTAGTCACCACACAAGCGACAATGGCACACATTAAGATTGAGTTCTCATCGACCATTTCGCAGGCCGACAGTGCACTGACGGTGAGTGATGTGCAAACATTTACAGACACCTATTGTCTGGACGGACATTTTTGGTCGTTTTGTGCAGTATGTAGTGGGTGCTGCAAAGGATACAACGTCATCATCGGTACGTGTCACGGCAACTGTTCACATGTGATCTATGGACACGACTGCTCCGGGTCTTGTCTTAGTGTCTGTCCTTTATGTGAAGAAAAATCCGGAAAATGCCTACAATGTAAACATCCTGGCTACACATGTAGTGACACTTGTCCCGATGGTAATTTTGGGCAACAGTGCGAACAGACGTGTTATGATGGCTGTGACATCATATGTGACCCGGAAAGTACAGACTGTACGGGCAAGGAAACGTACTACGAATCAGACTGCACTCTCAAATGTCCGGACAACTGTTTCAACGACACATGTGAACAGTCAACCGGGAACTGTACATGCAAGGGAACGTTCTACGGGTCAGAATGCACTCTCAAATCTCCGGACAACTGTTTGAACGAAACCTGTGAGCAGTTAATCGGGTCTGCGTCTCGTATGTCGATGATTCCCACGTTAAAAAGGGTACTACAACAAACCCAAGCATATGGATACCTTAATGTGTTTCTGTGCTGGAAATGGTTCATATCTTGGTGTTTTTCCGTGAAGCCATGGCTCATATCTTGATGTGGTTCTGTGCTGGCCATGGTTCATATCTTGGTGTGTGTCATGTTAGTCATATCTCATATCTTGGTGTGTCCGTGTTAATCATGTCTCATATCTTTATGTGTGAATGTGTTTAGTCATATCTCATATCTTAGTGTGTATCTGTGTTAGTCATGCGTCATATCTTTGTGTGTGCATGTTTGGGTTAGATATCTCATATCTTTGTGTGCATGTTTATGTATGTCACATCTCATATCCTTGTGTGTGAATGTCTATGTTGATCATATCTCACATCTTTGTGTGCATGTCTATGTTAGGCACGTGTCATATCTTTGTGTGTGCATGCCTATGTCAGTCATATCTCATATCTATATGTGCATGTTTATGTTAGTCATGTGTCATATATATTGATGTGTGTCAGTGTTAGTCATGCCTCGTATCGCTGTGTGCAAGTCTATGTTGGTCATGTCTCCTATCTTTGTGTGTGCATGTCTGTGTTAGTCACCTCTAGTGACTCGGTTAGATGGTGCTCGTAAACCTGGGAGGGCCGACCATCTAAGGGCAGAATCCCCCTACAGAAAAGATCATCTGCTACCTTGCAGGAAGATTGGGGACAATCAAAGGCTAAGGAATGCAAACCTGAATAAAATGCTGGCTGAACTCGGATGCACTGGGCCACTGGCGCAGAACACAGTGCAACGTTTTAACGGGTGTTCAATCAGAGTGGATCTGGGGGACTAATTGTGATGTTATGCCTGTGGGGGCGATCAACACACTTAACCTGACAGCTGACTTCATGTGAGAGTCTGGAATCCTACTCTGATTGAATCCTGATCGCAGAGAGAGAGAGAGAGAGAGAGAGAGAGAGAGAGAGAGTGAGAGAGAGAGAATGATCTCGTCCTGATTATTCAGCGTCAAGAACACACCTCCCCTCCATTTCTGGTGGCATTTGTAGCAGAGCCATCTGTGTATATGTGGGACCAAAAGTTATGTAGGTAGGTATCGTGTATGTGTTTTTCTGCTACGTGTTTTCTTTCTGTGTCTGATTGGGTGCCTTTTTTCATGATTCCTGTTATATTTTCTTTAAGTTCTGGTATTTTATGTTTTCCATGAGAAGACATATCAGACGGGCCCAATGGTTTCGATATTGTTTGGGAAAGTACTGGGTCTCCAGTAGTTAGTTCATTGGCAATTGCAGCAAAGTTGCTCCTCTTTAGTCGTACAATTCCGGTACCAGTTATTCTTTGGTGCTTGGGGTGACTAAGGAGTCTTCTATATTTCTCCGCTTGTTGCAATACCCCGTGACCCGTCTGTTATCTAATGGTTGTAAACCTGTTACTGTTTCTAGGGTCTTGATAGGTGTAGATTTCATAGAACCAGTGATGATACGGGCAGCTTGGTTCTGTGTTCTGTTAATTTTTCTAAGGTGTGATTTGGAGGCCATAGCCCAGGCTGTGACTCCATACTCTAGAACTGGTCTGACTCTTCCTACGTATATTCTTTTCAAAATATTGTTGTCTGCCCCCCAGTCCGTTCCTGTCAATTTCTTCATAATATGTGTTCCTTTACTGACTTTTTTCCTTGCTCTGTCTATCTGCTTTTTCCAGGTTAGTCTGCGATTCATTGTGATACCAAGTTATGTTGGGTTTTGGTCAATAGGGAGTGTATGGTCTTGTATCTTCAAGTTTTGCAGAGAGTGTGTTTCTTGACAGGCTGAAAATTGTATATGTAGTTTGTTTCGTTGATTGGTAAGAACCAGGTGTTCGTCCATTTTTCAAGTTCACCTAGGGCATCTTTCATCCTGGGTCCAGCCACCGACATACTTTCCTCGCGAGCCCATAACGCCAGATCATCTGCGTATATTGCTGAGTGTATTCTGGGTGGAATGTCCATTACGATGTCATTTATGAAAATTAAAAATAGTGTTGGGGACAAGATTCCGCCTTGTGGGACACCTTGTTCGATAGAGACCTTCTTACTTAGTTGACCTTGAACTTGTACTCTGGCCGTTCTATCCTGAAGGTATTGAGTGACTCAATAGAACAAACCACCCTGGATGCCAAGTCTAAAGAGCTTGTTCTTTAACCCTCTCGCCAAACCCTATCAAAAGCCTTCGCCATGTCGACCCAAACTGCCAGTGTGTGTTTCTTTTCTTGTAGAGCATCCTCTATTTCCTGTGCAATGTAGGTGACCAGGTCTTCAGTTGATCTGTGCTGACGGAAGCCACTTTGTTGTGGTACGATTTGTTGTTTTGTCTCCAAATGTCACATAAGTCTTCTGTTAACCAGTCTTTCCATGAGTTTACTCAGGCAGCTCAGTAGGCTAATTGGTCTATATCTACTTGGGTCTAGTGGGTCTTTTCCACGCTTGAGGATGGGCACCATAATAGCTTCTTTCCAGATTGCCGCCACATGACCTCTCTTCCAGCTAGCATTTATTATCCTTAGAAGCTGGCTCTTGGCTTTCTGTCCCAGATTTACGAGCATTTCGTTGGAGATTCCATCTTTACCAGAACTTTTGAACCTCAGTCCGTTGAGAGCAACATCTAATTCATTTGGGGTAAAGATGGTCGTCGGATGCTCTTCTGGTGCTAAAGGCATGTGTTTAGCATCTTGGTTTTCCCGTATTGCGCTTTCTGTTTCTCTATTTGAATGTTTATTCTACTCATGTTTTTGTAAGTCTCTATCAGTAGATTTGCTGCCCTTTTGCCTGTGAGGATGTTTTGATTGTGTGTTAATGATATTGGAGGTCGGCAAGTGTTTTCGTCATTCAGAGCTTTCGCAAGTTTCCATAGTTTATGACCATTTTTGCCTAGATTAAGGCTCTCTGTTTTGTCTATCCAGCTCCGTCTGGCTGATATCATGACGTCACGTCTGTATTTGGCAGAGGCTGCTTTGTAGGCAATGCTGCTCTCTGTGCTGTGTTTATGTTTCAGCTAGTTCTCTGGCAGAGTCCAGTTCCTCTTCTAGTCATTGTATTTCCTTGCTCCAGTATGGCTTGTAGTTTCTTCTTGCTCCTCTAGGAATGGATTCTTTAGCAGCTCTCAGGATGACATTTGTTAACCGCTCTATCATATTATTGACCTTCATTTCGTGGGTATTGATAGGCGCGGTATATGCATCAGTGAGCCTTTCAAACTTTGCCCAATCTACTCTCTTATAGTTCCAGCGGGGAAGAGGTATTGGTAACTCCTGTTTGTGAGCAAGAGCCACTGAAAGTTTGACTGGTCTGTGGACATCGGGAGTGGAAGTTGTTTTACATCTTCTTGAGTAGAAGTTTGGGGGGTCTTCTCTAGAGTTTATGAGGAATAGGTTGTTGTCTATTTCCCATTCTTCCACTTCTTCACCTCGAACATTAGACTCCTTATATCCCCGTCTTTCAGAGTAACTTATAGAGTTTGATTCTCGTGTCAAAGCGCTGTGCCGAGGAGTACGGGTTCGATCCTGCTTTGGACCATCTATTGTCAATTTTTGTTTGTTGTTGATTATTTGTGATTTTTTTTCCGAGTGTTGTAAACATACCTCTTCCCCTGAAATCGTTCACAGCGCATGTTTCCCTCTATAATCATTGTCAATTATTATTATTTGTCTCTGGAGTGATATTTTTCGGGCTTAATCTCCTACTATGACTTATCCTGTAGTTGATGTTATCATCATCGTCTTCCTTCCATCAACTGTTGATATTGGCTGCTACTTAACAATGTACCCAAAGCTTTTCCATTGCTCTTTATTTTCAATAACTCCATGGGACTCGGCAAAATGGAGGTTTTTTGCAAACTTTGATGTTAATCTCTCATCTATTTCTCTGTTTACCTCTACTTATTCCTTCTTTTATCAGTAGTAGTAGTAGCCTCCGTCAGTCATAGTTGACTATGGATTTTTCAGCAAATCTAGAAATGTTATTTTTTCCTTTCCTTTCTTTCGTCGTGTATTCTCTTTCTTTAAGAACTTCTTTTATAGATCCACTCAGAATGGTCTTTGTGCCAGATGATCGAGATATGTGATCGAAACATGCTTGAATTACTTCACAACAATCATTATCACATAATCCGATTACTTGCTGTATCCTGTTGCAAATGTTTTCATTCATGATACGATTCAAGCTCAGCGATCAATCGTAAGGAGACAAATAATAATAAATGAATATCATTACAGAGGGAAACTTCCGAGGCGATAATCAGCGAATCAATTCAGAGGAAGAATATGTTTATAGCACTCGGAAAAAATAAGGAGCCGCGATAGCTCAGTGGTTAGTGAACTGGACTACAAAAGACAATGGGTAGGGTTCGGTCCCAACCGACGGCTTCCGGGTTCACCCAGCGTTTAATAGGTACCGGATTTTTTTCTGGAAAAAGTGAAGCGGCACGAGCGTAATACCGACCACATTACCCTAAAAATCATGTGCTGAAGGTCTGTAAAACGGATGGTCACTAACACCATATTCCCTATACGCCACTTGGCGTGACGGGGATACTTTACTTTTTTTTCTTTTTACTTGGAAAAAATGATAAATAATTAACTACAAAAAAAAAAACAATGAACAATACATGGACCGAAGCACGATCGAACCCGTACTCAATGGCAGTGACTCGATCTATAGTAATAAGGCCAGAGGCCAAAGCGGGGAAACCCAACAATTGTGACGTCTTTAGGTAATCGCGCTGAAGTCATTCTACATATAATCGACTCTGCTTGCAAGCTGAAAACGTCACACAATTGACCATGATATGCTATAATTATCACTGACATCCAAATAAGAGATGCCAACTTAACCTTTCATATGCGTAGTTTAAATTACTTCTGTAGTTGTGTTTCATTGTGCCTTTTTTGTGCTCGGAACCTTGGATCACTTAGTCCAGTTGAGACTCCTGTCACATTTAGTTTATTCTGTCTTGTTACATTATCAAACCATTATTGGTACGGTGTCATTTTGTTTTCAATTACATGTATTATTACAATTTCACAATATCACTTTATTTATTCATATACTTTTCCTACCTACCTACCTACCTACCTACCTACCTACCTACCTACCTACCTACCTACATACATACATACATACATACATACATACATACATACGTACGCACGCACGCACGTACCTATCTATCTATCTATCTATCTGTCTGTCTGTCTGTCTGTCTGTCTGTCTGCCTGCCTGCCTGCCTGCCTGCCTGCCTGCCTGTCTGTCTGTCTGTCTGTCTGTCTGTCTGTCTGTCTGTCTGTCTGTCTGTCTATGTCTATGTCTATCTGTCTGTCTGTCTATGTCTATCTGTATGTTTGTCTGTCTCTCGGTCTGTCTGTCTATGTCTATGTCTATGTTTACGTCTATGTCTTATGTCTATGTCTGTCTGCCTGTCTGTCTATGGCGGAACACGGGGTATAAATTCTATACTCTCGATCCCCGATGATCTATGCTATCAAGTGTCATACCTTCCACAGGATCCGCAGTGTATATTGCTACACGTCTCTGTTTCATGGCGAGTTTCTCAACCACGGGAAGGAAGCTTACGCCTGCTGTTGTTGCTTGTCGCCTCAATTTTCCTTTTAGTGTTTCTCTAGGTCGGCCCTTCTGTATCCTGTTATCCTTTGGCTCCTATATGAAAGTTTGCTTTAAATGGATGCATGTAAGTTTGGTTTCTTGTATGGCAAAATCACATTGTTTGCCAAGAAAAATACAGATAGTGAACAAGTATATGTGCAAATACCATATACAACATATGAAACATTAGAGGAGGTATTATGGTTCTTCTTTCTTAGCGAGTAATATAATTAATTAATTTATTATCAGGGGTTCAACGTGATCTTAAATGTTATGTAGAGCCAGTTTTAACATATTGATGGTTTGTATTTTTATTTCTCATTTCTCTCTGCGGCAACCACCCCTGGTCTCAGCAGCGAGGCCCGGCTTGAAACGTTAATTACTCATCGACGGAAAAAAAATATGAGTACCTCCGAAGACGGTGTTATCTGCCTGTGCGGCGAGGGACCACTGTGCACACGTCTGCCAGGGAAAAATTGATTAACACGCAAAATTAAGTTCCTAGTCTCTAGGGACTTCGTCAGAGGTCAAAGCTGGCGAACGGAAAAAAACAAACCTGTGGATCTGAATCATGGACAATATGACAACAAGCAAGGAAATCACTATGAGCTGTAGGATTGTGGTTTTACAGAAGAATGTTGAGAATACCATGAACAGCTAAGAAGATTTAATGAAAACGTTCTGAAAGAGGTCAAAGCAAAAAGAAAGTTGATATCCAATATTAGGAAGAAACAATGAGAAGGAAATTGTGAGATTATATTGTAACACCTGGGGAAATTGAGGGACGAGCAGATAGAGAAAACAAAGTGCAAAGATACCATGACAGATAGCTTAAGATAATGGCTTGCAACAGAAATGATAAATACATGTCGAAATAGAAAGTTTTGGAGAGACATGATCACCTATGCCAGCAGGCATGGTAACTGATGATGATGATGATGATGATGATGATGATTATCAGGGGATATAATATAGTAAATCGTAAAACCCTTAATGTTTAGAAATAGACTCCCTTTGATGAACATATTTCAATATCTTTGCAACTTAACTCATTCATACATGCTTGAATTTAATTGCATTTTATTCATAATCATCAGGTTGCACATCCATTGCAGAGCATTGCATTCACAACGTGAATCCAATTCTTTTTTTTTTTCAAGGTCTCCTTCATTTAGGGAAACTACCTTCTTGGTCTGCCCCTGATGCGTCGCCAAGGAACCATGCCTCGACATTATTGTTCTTATATTACAGTATTATAATATCAGAGCCGCGACAGCTCAGTAAACAGAGAACAACTGTGGGAGATACTAACAACATACGGAGTAAGCCAACATCTAATCAACCTTATTAAAAGTCTCTACATCAACAACAGCTGCAGGGTCAGAACAGCAGCAGGCTACACAGACTATTTCGAAGTTAGATCAGGCTTCAGACAGGTGTGCGTACTATCCCCCCTACTGTTTATTACATACATGGACCATATATGCAAACTAGTCAACCCATAAGAGACAGAGGAGATCAACGAGCTTCTATTTGCAGACGATCAGGCACTAATACATGAAACAATAGTAGACCTACAAGAACACTTAAACAAACTCAACATCTTAGGAACAAAATAGAACTTTTTACAACAACAACAACATCAACAAAACAGAAGTCATGAATGTTGGCAAAAATAAACAGAACATCAACATAACTATGAAAGGTAGACAACTAAAACAAGTAGAGGAATTCAAATACCTAGGAAGTCTAATGACAAACGATAATTCTCAAACAGCAGAGATAGAATCAAGATGCAACAAAGCTTGTCAAATCATTGGGCAGTTATCACCACTATTGTCCAACAAGGAAATAACTCTGGAGGCAAAACGAGCACTATACAATACAATCTTCACCCCAACGTTGTGCTACACAATGCCAGACCTGGACCCTAGATGCAAGAACAATAAGTAAAATAACCTCTACAGAGATGAAATGTGTTAGACGAATGACAGGAAACAGTCTGAGAGATAAGATCAGAAATGAAGAACTGAGAAAAAAGCTAGGAATAGCCCCAGCCATAGAATATATAAGGAAACAACAGATAAAATGGTTCGGCCACGTGACAAGGTAGAAAGAACAAAACACAACACAACGAGCCTTCAACAAACGTTGTGAGAACACCAGACCCAAGGGTCGACCACGAAAAAGATGGATCGATGGAATATTAGAAGCACTAGGAAACATAACAGCAGCAGAGGCGAACAGAAGAGCAAAAGATCGCAAATTATATCTCCCCTCGACGCTGAAAGGCAGATGAGGAAGGAAAGAAGAGGAAGGAGAGGAAGAAGACAGCTCAGTGGTTAGTGAACTACTAAGGACAAGAATTGGGTTCAGCCCTGATCGACGGCTTTCGGGTTCAACCAGCATTAAATGTGTACCGACATTTTTTTTTCTGGGAAAGTAAAGCGGCACGGGCGTAATACCGACAACTTTACCCCAAAATACATGTACTGAAGGTCTGTAGATATGATGGCCACTGACACCATATTCCCTACACGACACCATATTCCCTACACGACACCATATTCCCTACACGACACCATATTCTCTACACGACACCATATTCCCTACACGAAACCATATTCCCTACACGACACCATATTCCCTACACGACACCATATTCCCTACACGACACCATATTCTCTACACGACACCATATTCTCTACACTACACCATATTCCCTACACGACACCATATTCCCTACACGACACCATATTCCCTACACGACACCATATTCTCTACACGACACCATATTCCCTACACGACACCATATTCCCTACACTGACACCATATTTCCTACACGACACCATATTCCCTACACTGACACCATATTTCCTACATGACACCATATTCCCTACACTGACACCATATTTCCTACACGACACCATATTCTCTACACGACACCATATTCCCTACACTGACACCATATTTCCTACACGACACCATATTCCCTACACGACACCATATTCCCTACACTGACACCATATTCCCTACACTGACACCATATTCCCTACAAGACACCATATTCCCTACACGACACCATATTCCCTACACGACACCATATTCTCTACACGACACCATATTTCCTACACGACACCATATTCCCTACACGACACCATATTCTCTACACGACACCATATTCCCTACACGACACCATATTCTCTACACGACACCATATTCCCTACACGACACCATATTCTCTACACGACACCATATTCCCTACACGACACCATATTCCCTACACGACACCATATTCCCTACACGACACCATATTCCCTACACTACATTTTAAAAACATTTTTGTTCCAGAGTTATAGATTTGCATAGTTGTTACGTTAAACAAGAAAATCACGGGAGTCAGTAGAAATGTGGTTTTACAGAAGAATATTGAGAATACCAAGAACAGCTAACAAGAGTAATACAAATGTTCTGAAAGAGACCAAAGCAAAAAGAGAGCTAATCTTCCATATTAGGAAGAAACAATCATCATTTTTTGGCCATACAATGAGAAGTGAACAACTGGAATATATTGTAACAACTGGGTAAGTTGAAGGACGAGGAGATAGAGGGAAACAAAGAGAAAAAAATAACAGACAGCTTAAGAGAATGGCTTGGCAGAAGGTCAACAATAGAAATGATAAATAACTGTCGAGATCGAAAATTGTGGAGAGACATGATCACCTACGCAAGCAGGCCTGGTGCTTGATGATGATGATGATACGTTTATTCTTGTAGTTAGAACCATCAAACTAATTCTCTCACAGGCAGGAGTGGGTGGTCCAGAGGTAAGAGGTAAGAGGCCATATTTGAGGTTTCGGCACATTATATGTTGAGAAGATATACCATTTTGCTATTCTTTGTTTTAGCTCTGGTGTTATTTGTTTTGATGTTAGTATGTTCTTCGTGACATTAAAATTACTTTTTGCCATCCCTATTCTTTTGTTTATTTCAGTTGTAGATTTTCCATCACTGGTATGGTATTCTAAGGTAGTTCAGAACTGTCTCCAGGTCTATTCCTTTTGATATCCACTTGTGAGTTTAGAGTGTTATCTTTGTTTATGATCATAGTTTTAGTCTTTTTGATATTCATATCTAGTCCATATTTTTTGCTTGTCATGTTTATTACATTAAGTAATTGTTGTAGGTCTTTAGGATTTTCTGCTAGTAGTACAGTATCGTCAGCATATCTTAGGTTATTGATTATCTTTCCATTAATGTTTAGGCCTGGCATCTCTGAGATGTTTTTAAAGATTTGCTCAGTGTATAGAATGAACAAGCTTGGTGATAGGATGCATCCTTGTCTTAATCCTGTTTTTATATCAATGGGTGTAGAGTTCTCTTCGTTATATTTTATTATTGCTTGTTGCTCCCAGCATAAATTACATATTATCGTATGTCCATGTTATCTAGATGTTTAATTTATACTGGGAGCAAAATTTAGAAATTTGGTCATAAATGTAGGCTCTGTTCTGACAAGATTGTCGGCAGAACCCTATAAAAACTGTGGATCCAAACAGTGCAACAGAGCATTTGAAGCATTTGAAATAAGGATTTGAAATAAGCACTTGAAATAAGCATTTGAAATAAGAACAGGAGTAAGGCAGGGATGCCTTCTGCCTCCATTTCTCTTTCTACTGGCCATATATTGAATTATGAAAATAACTCAAAACAACAGAAATGGAATCCAGTGGTCACTGAGCAAGTAACTTGATGATTTAGACTTTGCTGATGACATAGCTCTCCTATCACACAGCCATCAACAGATGCAGGATAAAATGAGCCTACTTGGTGAAAGATCACAACAGCTAGGACTGACAATTAATAGAGATAAGACCAACATTATGAGAATTAACGGAGTTGGCAATAACCAAATACAATTAGGAGAAATAGCTCTACTAGACGTACAATCTTACATATATCTGGGTAGTAATATAGATAACGAGGCAGAAACAGAAAATGATTCCAAAATAAGGATGTCAAAAGCAAGAGGTGCTTTTGTTTCACTGGGAAACATATGGAAGTCCAAAAAAATTAGGTTAAATACAAAAATAAAAATTCTCAACTCCAATGTTAAATCAGTCCTATTATATGTCTGTGAAACATGGAGAACAACAAAATTGACAATCATGAAGATACAGACTTTCATTAATGGATGGTTACCCAGAATAAAAAGATGGAAATGGCAGGACAAAATCACTAACATAGAATTATGGAAATGCACCAGTCAAATACCAGTGGATAAAGATCTACAACGAAGACGATGATGCTGGGCACACACTGCGGAAGCCAACTGAGAGTATTACACAACAGGTCCTTTTATTAATCCCCAGGGGAAAAGACAAAGAGGAAGACCAAAGAATTCGTGGAGAAGACAGATAGAAGCAGAGATGAAGATGATGGGGAAGACATGGAATGATCTTAAAAGAATAGCAAGAAACAGACCGACTAGGAAAGTGTTTTTTGAAGACCTATGCTCCACAGGGAGCTGAAAGGTAGAAGAAGAAAAAGTAGACATTATCTAGATGTTTAATTTATAGTGGGAGCAAAATGAAATAAAGTTGGTCATAAATGTAGCCTCTGTCCTGACAAGATTGTCAGCTGAATCCGATCCAAACTGTGGATCCAAACTGTGGATCCAAACTGTGGATCCAAACTGTGGTCCAGACTGTGGATCCAAACTGTGGATCCAAACTGTGGATCCAAACTGTGGTCCAGACTGTGGATCCAAACTGTGGATCCAAACTGTGGATCCAAACAGTTTATCCAAACTGTGGTCCAGACTGTGGATCCAAACTGTGGATCCAAACTGTGGATCCAAACTGTGGATCCAAACTGTGGATCCAAACTGTGGATCCAAACTGTGGATCCAAACAGTGCTACGAAGCACGATCACGTGGGCCAGGGCTCGAACATTCTCTATGTTGTCGAGAGAGATATCGGAACACCTATGGATACGTCCGGTGTGCTGTGATGCTGATCCAAACAATAATAACAGTAATATCAGATTAGCTGATACAATATGATAAAAATTTATTTCTCTTGTCTACCTGGGGAGGCGCGATAGCTCAGTGGTTAGTGAACTGGACTACAAAGAACAAGTGGTAGGGTTCGATCCCAACTGACGGCTCCGGTTTCACCCAGCCTTAAATGGGTACCGGATTTTTTTCTGGGAAAGTAAAGCAGCATGGGCGTAATACCGACCACATTACCCCAAAAAGCATGTGCTGAAGGTCTGTAAAATATAGGATCACTAACACCTTATTTCCCTATACGTCACTTGGCGTGACGGTGGTACTTTACTTTACTACCTTGTACCGTTCTCTTTATTTCTCCCTCTCTTATATTTGTTACAGCGCAAAACGCGCACTAGAACACAAAAACAGAAATCATTTTAAAATAAAAAAGTTCGAGATATATTTAAAAAAAAAATAATAATAAAAATAAATTGTGCATTAATGGGTTCTTACCTCATCTAACTGGTTCGTCTGTTTGAACAAGTCTATACTGATGAGTTCAGTAAATAGTATCACAGTAAATCTGTATATTTACCCACATTTCTTTCTTTGCTGATTTTTTGTCAGCTTTACAGTCGACGCGCCCGTTCATTTTAATCCTTTTTTGTCAATGTGCACTTGTTTATTTAAGAATGGTAGCTGCATTATACTGTTGTCTACACGATCTCTGCAGTTCCAATCGCGGGTTCGCATTGCATTTAATATTCTGTAAATTATAGCTCACCCCGTGTAGCCTAACCACAATATGTTTTCTATACTTGTCCCATTGTTAGCTTTACAGTAGGCACGAAGTTATGCTCTTTTGTAATTTATTACCTATTTTTTTTTACTTATCAACAGAAATATCACAAACTGTTCTGAAAGTTTGTTTCCAAGAAATCACTGACTAGGTTACGGCTGCTAGTAGGTGTCACAGATAGCAGATATTATAGAGAGGGTCTCACTCGCTAATACAGCCTGACATTTCCTCAAAAACGATCGTCCAGCTTAGATGTTAATAGTAGTTGTAGTTGTAGCTGTAGCTGTAGCTGTAGTTGTAGTTGTAGATGTAGTTGTAGTTGTAGTTGTAGTTGTAGTTGTAGTTGTAGTTGTAGTTGTAGTTGTAGTTGTAGTTGTAGTTGTAGTTGCAGTTGCAGTTGCAGTTTTAGTTTTAGTTGTAGTTGTAGTTGTAGTTGTAGCTGTAGTTGTAGTTGTAGTTGTAGTTGTAGTTGCAGTTGCAGTTCTAGTTGTAGTTGTAGTTGTAGTTGTAGATGTAGTTGTAGTTGTAGTTGTAGTTGTAGTTGTAGTTGTAGTTGTAGTTGTAGTTGCAGTTGCAGTTGCAGTTGCAGTTGCAGTTGCAGTTGCAGTTGCAGTTGCAGTTGCAGTTGCAGTTGTAGTTGTAGTTGTAGTTGTAGTTGTAGTTGTAGTTGCAGTTGCAGTTTTAGTTTTAGTTGTAGTTGTAGATGTAGTTGTAGTTGTAGTTGTAGTTGTAGTTGCAGATGCAGTTGTAGTTGTATTTGTAGTTGCAGTTGCAGTTGCAGTTGTAGTTGTAGTTGTAGTTGTAGTTGTAGTTGTAGTTATAGTTGCAGTTGCAGTTTTAGTTTTATTTGTAGTTGTAGATGTAGTTATAGTTGTAGTTCTAGTTGTAGTTGTAGTTGTAGATGTAGTTGTAGTTGTAGTTGTAGTTGTAGATGTAGTTGTAGTTGTAGTTGTAGTTGTAGTTATAGTTGTAGTTGTAGTTGTAGTTATAGTTGCAGTTGCAGTTTTAGTTTTAGTTGTAGTTGTAGCTGTAGTTGTAGTTCTAGTTCTAGTTATAGTTGTAGTTGTAGATGTAGTTGTAGTTGTAGTTGCAGTTGTAGTTCTAGTTGTAGTTAGTCGAAGGCCCCAGTAACACTGCAAACGAACTAAAATCCATAATGTCTCACCCGCACGTGCCAGTGGAATCATCCGCATTAACATCTCATCTCATTGAAGGATCCAAACAAAGAAATGAGCTGCAGTTCTCATCATAGCAGCCACAGAACACACTGTGACATGAGGCACAGTCGCATCGAAATTGAACGCAGTCTGTCCTTCGCCATACGATAGTATCATTCATTGTAAGTAATTGGAATATTGAAACACGATTCGGATTAAAAATACAGCTCACGGTGTGCACAGAGCGTTAAACTCAGCAGCTCCGACAGCAAGCCGGACTTGGAATTTGAGGAAAACGTTTCAGAGAGAGCCTCAACGGTTCCTGTCGCCTATCCGCCTTATTGACAGGAAGTCCGTACGTAGATAGTGGTTACATCCAAGTATATGTTATAATATCGTAACATCTCAAACAAAATTTTAATCCGTTATTAATATCTTCATCAATGGTAGTTCAGTAGAGCGGCCCTGCGTGATGCTTACCACTTCACTAATACAATATGTTTTTGATCACTCAGAATTAAAGGCGATAACGACATATTGCTCACATGCTTTAAGGCGTGATTAGAACTCGATATCGATTATCCACAAGGCTACAGATTAATAAAAAAAAAAGTAAATAGCCCCCGTCACACCAAGTGGCGTATATGAAATATGGTGTTAGTGACCATAATTTTTACAGACATTCGGCACATGTTTTTGGGATAATGTGGTCGGTATTACGCCCGTGCCGCTTTACTTTCCCAGAAAAAAATCCGGTACCCATTAAAGGCTGGGTGAACCCGGAAGCCGTCGGTTGTGATCGAACCCTACCTGTAGTCCAGTTCACTATAGATCAATAGTAAATATTAAAAGGTAAAGGTAAAGTTCAAGACTTGAATCGGCGTCTTAGCCCGCGAGGTTCCACCCATATGTGCTCGGCCGTCTATCCAGAACTGTTCGGAGACTTCTGGATAATGTTGCTTCAAGCATCGAAACTCACGATGCGAGGCGGCATTCCTCACCTTCCCTGAGTACTACCTCGGTAACCATTTCTACCAGCGGTTGAGTGACCGCGGGGGTATTTTTTTTCTTCTGATCACTAATGCAACTCACACTGGTTCCAGGTGCAATCAAGCACGGGTTGTCCAAACGTCGGTAGCTCACTCAATCAGGTGGTTTTCCCAACTACCGAGGTCCCCTAAATAATTAATATTCCTCTTTTGAAGTGGTACTTTAGTTCATCTTCATCATCATGCAACGGGCCTGCTGGCTTAGGTGATCATGTCTCTCCACAACTTTCGATCACGACAGTTATTTATCATTTCTGTTTCGACCTTCTGCCAAGCCATTCCCTTAAGCTATCTGGTATTTTTTTTCTCTTTGCTTCCCTCTATCTTTTCGTCCTTCAATTTTTCCGGTTGTTATAATATATTTCAGTTGTTCTCTTCTCATTACATGGCCAAAAATTGATGATTGTTTCCTCCTAATATTGGAAATTAGCTCTCTTTTTGCTTTGACCTCTTTCAGAAAGTTTCTTTACGTTGGTTACTTTAGTTATAATCTAAGGCTGAAAGCGACAAAACAAATATAACTTTTTCTGTGAACCAGCCATGACAATAAACAGACTGAGAGATAAAATCTGAGAAGAGTAATAGAGTAAAGAGCAGGAATAATTCTCATCATCATCACCATGTGTCATACCGTTTTCACAGGCGATCATGTTCTTCCACAATCTTCTATCTACAATGCATTGTATGCATTCTGTTGTTGACTGTTTGCATCTTCTATCTACAATGCACTGTATGCATTCTGCTGTTGACATGCCATGACACCAATCTATCTAGTGCCTTCTCTCTTTGTCGTCCGCGATCTCTCTTTCTCTGTATTTTGCCAGTTGCAACAAAGTATTCAAACTATACTCTTGTCATGATGTGCCCGGAAAATGTTGATTGCTTCTTTCTGATGTTTCTCGAGATATTAATTTTTTTAGTTGGCTCATTTTTTGTGTGAGAAGTGAGAAAACGGCCTGTCTGATTCTTTGTTTTATGTATTGTAACTGACCTGTTTGGTTGCAAATTTTCATGACTTTTCATTGTTGTCAATATAAGTTTGTTTATGATTCTCAGATCCTTGCCGTCAATGTTTAGCTACAGCATATTGATTATTTCCACATTATTAACTTTGTCAGATGCTTTGTCTATGAACCACATATATAGCTCTTTCTATCTATTCTCTGGATGTATACTGCATTTTTTGTGTCTTTTTCTTTCAGAAATTCACATTGTCTTTGGATTGTTTCTGTTTTTATTTCGTTCCTTACACGTCTCATGATGATTCTTAGTAATTCTTTGGTCATGTAGCTCATGAGACTAATAGAGTGATAGTCTTCGTAATAAGTAGCGCATTACCTCTCTTGGGGACTAAAAATTACAATTTTAGTTGATCTTTGGGTAAGTGCCAACTGCTCTATATGTCACTAAGTTTTTTATTGACTTCTTTTTTCATATATGCTAGTCCATCTATCTCTTCGACTGATATATTATCAAGACCTGGAACTTTGTCTCTTTTCATAAAACTGGTTGGACTGGTTGGTCTCGAGGCAAGACGCCGGCCTCGAGACAGAGATGTTGTGGGTTCAAATCCCGGCTACACCGGTTGATATTTTTATTTATGATTTCTCTCTGCGGCAGCCACCCCCTGGTCTCAACAGCGAGGCCCGGCTTGAAACGTGAATTACTCATCGACGGAAAAAATATGAGTACCTCCGAAGTCGGAGTTATCTGCCTGTGCGGTGAGGGACCCCTGTGCACACGGCTGCCAGGGAAAAATGGATTAACACTCAAAATTCAGTTCCTAGTCTCTAGGGGCTTCGTCAGAGGTCAAAGCTGGCGAATGAAAAATAAAATCCCTACTCATTAGCCTTTCAACGGCAAGAGGAAATATAATTTGTAGTTTACAATCGTTTACTCTTCATAGTTCATTGGAGAGTGAACTGGACTACAAAGGCACAGAGATCGGGTTCGATTCTGATCGCCTGTTTCTGGATTCACCCAGCCTTTAATTCTTCCCGGAAGTAAGAAGGAAAGTAAAGCGGCACAGACGTAATACCGACCACATTACCCCAAAAATCATGTGCCGAAGGTCTATAAAAATTATCCTCATTAACACCATATTCCCTAAACCCCATTTAGTGTGACGTGGCTCTTTACTTTACTTTTATATCTTATTTACATCTCAACTGATATCGTATAGCAGTGCATGTAAATGTCACAGATAGCTGATATTTTTTTTTTTCGCAACACATTACACAATAAATGTAATAACATTTAAGCTTATTTAATTGATAGATTTATTTTTTACGTAAATCCTATAGAATTAATGCTTGATTGTCACGTGTGCCACTTTCTGATGTAATTTAATCAATTTTTAACAATACATTGCAATGAATATTTCTGATCAATTTGGACATCCCAAAGAAGAAATATCTTTATTACTGAATATTCATCATCATCATCATGTAACCGGTTGGTGTAAGCGATCATGCCATTCAATAATCTTCTATCCACGGTGCATCATATCAATTCTGTTGTTGACTGTTTTTCATGCTATGATACCAAGTTGTGTAGTATTTTCTCTCTTTGTTGTCTTCGATATCTCTTTCCCTGTATTTTGCCAGTTGTAACCAAGTAATCAATATTTCCTCTTTTCATGATGTGCCCACAAAATGTTGATCGCTTCTTTCTGATGTTTCATTGGAGCTCCTTTTTTTGTTGGTCTCTGAGAATGTCCACATTTACCGTGTTAGTTGTCCAGGGAACTTTCAACATTCTTCTGAGAAATCCCATCTCTATGGCCTCTAATAGTCTTTTCATTTCTTTGTTTACTGTCCATGATTCGGTCCCATAAGGTAGAATTGGCTCTATATAACACCGATGAACTTTCTTTCTCACTCCTATTGATATAGACTTGTTGCATAAGACGTTTTTCATTTTCTGAAATGCTGTTTTGGCCTGAGCTATTCTGCTTTTTATTTATGTTGTGCTTGCTCCATCTGATGCTATTATTGTGCCCAAGTATTTGACGTGTTGCACTTTCTTCTGAATATTAGCATGACAATTAAAGTATCTGACTTGTCGTATACCTGTTAACAGTGATGGTATCGGCTTGGACTTCAACACGGCAGGGGCGTTTATAACTTACCGATTGCATTAATTCCCCTGACACATTTTTTAAAAAATTTAATCGACATAAAGTAAAATATATCTTAATAGGCATTCATGTTAATAAACGTCAAGGGAATTAACTAAGATAAAATTTCACATCGATTTTTAAAATTAAAATTAAATTTCTTAAATTAAATCTCACACAACAGGACTGTTTTAATTTTAAAATGATTTCTCTATTATTTTTAAAGAAACACCGTAATATTTTAATTACATTAATGTTAAGTAAATAGACATTGCTTCAACATATTTGCCATTTTTCTGGGTTTAATTTTGAATTCATTTTGAACGGGTTATTATTGATCAAAATTTAATAACATTGACACACATGTGGGTAAGTGTAAGATAATAAATGTAATGTGTTATTGAGATTTATAATTGTTAAAGATGTGGTACGGAGACAGAAATTGGTGACATCAGTTGGTGTTGCTGTAATGATTAGGATTGATTAAAATATGGAGGTAATAGAAGGGTTGTGTTATGTGTTTGTTGGTGACATGACGGTTGCAATACAGAGAGAGGAAGAGATGGCGAGACTGGGGAGAAATAAGGAGGAGATGGAAGTAGGGATAGAGGGGCCAGGGAGAGGGAGTGACGGCGAGGCTGGGGAGAAATAAGGAGGTGATAGTAGTAGAGATAGAAGAGCCAGGGAGAGGGATTGACGGCGAGACTGGGGAGAAATAAGGAGGTGATAGTAGTAGAGATAGAAGAGCCAGGGAGAGGGAGTGACGGCGAGGCTGGGGAGAAATAAGGAGGAGATGGAAGTTGGGATAGAGGGGCCAGGGAGAGGGAGTGACGGCGAGGCTGAGGAGAAATAAGGAGGTGATAGTAGTAGAGATAGAAGAGCCAGGGAGAGGGAGTGACGGCGAGACTGGGGAGAAATAAGGAGGTGAAAGTAGTAGAGATAGAAGAGCCAGGGTGAGGGAGTGACGGCGAGACTGGGGAGAAATAAGGAGGTGATAGTAGTAGAGATAGAAGAGCCAGGGAGAGGGAGTGACGGCGAGACTGGGGAGAAATAAGGAGGTGATAGTAGTAGAGATAGAAGAGCCAGGGAGAGGGAGTGACGGCGAGACTGGGGAGAAATAAGGAGGTGATAGTAGTAGAGATAGAAGAGCCAGGGACAGGGAGTGACGGCGAGGCTGGGGAGAAATAAGGAGGTGATAGTAGTAGAGATAGAAGAGCCAGGGAGAGGGAGTGACGGCGAGACTGGGGAGAAATAAGGAGGTGATAGTAGTAGAGATAGAAGAGCCAGGGACAGGGAGTGACGGCGAGGCTGGGGAGAAATAAGGAGGAGATGGAAGAAGGGATAGAGGGGCCAGGGAGAGGGAGTGACGGCGAGACTGGGGAGAAATAAGGAGGTGATAGTAGTAGAGATAGAAGAGCCAGGGACAGGGAGTGACGGCGAGGCTGGGGAGAAATAAGGAGGAGATGGAAGTAGGGATAGAGGGGCCAGGGAGAGGGAGTGACGGCGGAACTGGGGAGAAAAAAGGAGGAGATGGAAGTAGGGATATAGGGGCCAGGGAGACGGAGTGACGGCGAGGCTGGGGAGAAATAAGGAGGTGATAGTAGTAGAGATAGAGGAGATAGGGAGAGGGAGTGACGGCGAGACTGGGGATAAATAAGGAAGTGATGGAAGAAGGGATAGAGGAACCAGGGAGAGGGAGTGACGGCGAGACTGGGGAGAAATAAGGAGGTGATGGAAGTAGGGATAGAGGGGCCAGGGAGAGGGAGTGACGGCGGAACTGGGGAGAAATAAGGAGGTGATGGAAGTAGGGATAGAGGGGCCAGGTAGAGGGAGTGACGGCGAGGCTGGGGAGAAATAAGGAGGAGATGGAAGTAGGGATAGAGGGGCCATGGAGAGGGAGTGACGGCGGAACTGGGGAGAAATAAGGAGGTGATGGAAGTAGGGATAGAGGGGCCAGGGAGACGGAGTGACGGCGAGGCTGGGGAGAAATAAGGAGGTGATGGAAGTAGAGATAGAGGAGATAGGGAGAGGGAGTGACGGCGAGGCTGGGGATAAATAAGGAAGTGATGGAAGAAGGGATAGAGGAACCAGGGAGAGGGAGTGACGGCGAGACTGGGGAGAAATAAGGAGGTGATGGAAGTAGGGATAGAGGAGCCAGGGAGAGGGAGTGACGGCGAGACTGGGGAGAAACAAGGAAGAGATGGAAGTTGAGATAGAGGAGCCAGGGAGAGGGAGTGACGGAGTGACTGGGGAGAAATAAGGAGGTGATGGAAGCAGAGATAGAGGAGTCAGGGAGAGGGAGAGATTGCTAGACTGGAGAGAAATAAGGAGGTGATGGAAGCAGAGATAGAGGAGTCAGGGAGAGGGAGAGATTGCTAGACTGGAGAGAAATAAGGAGGTGATGGAAGCAGAGATAGAGGAGTCAGGGAGAGGGAGAGATTGCTAGACTGGAGAGAAATAAGGAGGTGATGGAAGTAGAGATAGAGGAGCCAGGGAGTGACGGCGAACCTGGGGAGAAAAAAGGAGGTGATTGAAGTAGAGATAGAGGAGCCAGGGAGTGACATCGTGACTGGAGAGAAAAAAGGAGGCGATGGAAGTAAAGATAGAGGAGCCAGGGAGTGACGCCGAGCCTGGAGAGAAATAAGGAGGTAATGGAAGTAGAGATAGTGGAGCCATGGAGTGACGCCGAGCCTGGAGAGAAATAAGGAGGTGATGGAAGTAGAGATAGTGGAGCCATGGAGTGACGCCGAGCCTGGAGAGAAATAAGGAGGTGATGGAAGTAGAGATAGTGGAGCCAGGGAGTGACGGCGAGCCTGGAGAGAAATAAGGAGGCGATGGAAGTAGAGATAGTGGAGCCATGGAGTGACGCCGAGCCTGGAGAGAAATAAGGAGGTAATGGAAGTAGAGATAGTGGAGCCATGGAGTGACGCCGAGCCTGGAGAGAAATAAGGAGGTGATGGAAGTAGAGATAGTGGAGCCAGGGAGTGACGGCGAGCCTGGAGAGAAATAAGGAGGTGATGGAAGTAGAGATAGAGGAGCCAGGGAGTGACGCCGAGCCTGGAGAGAAATAAGGAGGTAATGGAAGGAGATAGATAGTGGAGCCATGGAGTGACGACGAGACTGGAGAGAAATAAGGAGGTGATGGAAGTAGAGATAGTGGAGCCAGGGAGTGACGGCGAGCCTGGAGAGAAATAAGGAGGTGATGGAAGTAGAGATAGTGGAGCCAAGGAGTGACGGCGAGCCTGGAGAGAAATAAGGAGGTGATGGAAGTAGAGATAGAGGAGCCAGTGAGAGACGGCGAGACTGTGGAGAAATATGGAGATGATGAAATTAGAGATAGTGGAGCCAGTGAGATGGTGTGACGGATTGACTGGGGAGAAATAAGGAGGTGATGGAAGTAGAGATAGTGGAGCCAGTGAGAGACAGCGAGACTGTGGAGAAATAAAGACCTGATGGAAGTAGAGATGGTGGAGCCATGGAGTGACGCCGAGCCTGGAGAGAAATAAGGAGGTGATGGAAGTAGAGATAGTGGAACCAGGGAGTGACGGCGAGATCGGGGAGAAATAAAGACCTGATGGAAGTAGAGATAGAGGAGCCAGTGAGAGACGGCGAGATCGGGGAGAAATAAAGACCTGATGGAAGTAGAGATAGTGGAACCAGTGAGAGACGGCGAGATCGGGGAGAAATAAAGACCTGATGGAAGTAGAGATAGTGGAGCCAGTGAGAGACGGCGAGATCGGGGAGAAATAAAGACCTGATGGAAGTAGAGATAGAGGAGCCAGTAAGAGACGGCGAGATCGGGGAGAAATAAAGACCTGATGGAAGTAGAGATAGAGGAGCCAGTGAGAGACGGCGAGATCGGGGAGAAATAAAGACCTGTTGGAAGTAGAGATAGAGGAGCCAGTGAGAGACGGCGAGATCGGGGAGAAATAAAGACCTGATGGAAGTAGAGATAGAGGAGCCAGTGAGAGACGGCGAGATCGGTGAGAAATAGACCTGATTGAAGTAGAGATAAAAGGGGGAGGTAACGGGACAAGTATAGACTTTGATAGGGAGGGGAGTGGAAGAAAAAGGTCACAGAGGGAAAGGAAATACGGAATGAGAAAGAGAGAGAGAGAGAGAGAGAGAGAGAGAGAGAGACAAGGAGGGAAAGAGAGATTGAGGGAAATGAAGAGGAGAGGGAGAGAGATCGGGGAGTGAAAAGACAAGTGGAAACAAACACATAGTCTCCTGACTGGAATTTGAAGTTGTTTTCTTCCGATCACATAACAAAGTGGTAGTATCTTATACTTAATAATTGCCAAAATGAATCAGGGTGTGCTGACCCGAAACGTGTAGATATCGTTGCTCGCCGTAAACATCAAAACAACCCATTTATCGCCATTAGAAAAAGTTGACATAACGGATGTCAATGCAGGCGGTGGCTGGTGGCTATGTAGTCGGATTTGGAGCAAAAAAAACGATGTCCTAACATCATCAAGCACTATACATAACAAAAAATATATGACGATCATCATTTTCAGGAGTACGTGAACTTCCGGTCAATATGGTGGATAGGCGGCAAGAACAATTAAAGGCTATGCATGAAAAGTGTTCCTTGCTGGAGTTTCCTCATATCCCAAGTCCGGCTTGTTGCAAGAACTACTGAGTTTATTTATCTGTGCACACCGTGATCTGTGCTTTTCATCCGTTTCAATCATGTTTTAATTTTCCGATTGTTTGCGATGAATGATGATGTCGCATGCCAGAGAACATATTGTTGTGTCCACTTTCTGTGCGGTTTCGCCTTATGTCTTTTCTCGTGTGCTGAGACCGATATGATGGGGACTACAGCTACCTTTCTTTGTTTGGAAGATGATATATTAATTCGGATGATTCCACTGGCACGGGCGGTTAAGCAATTATGGTTTTTAATTAGTTTGCAGTGATACCGGAAGAAATCGCCAATCAACCACTAATATCTTCAGTAATTAAAGAAAAGACGATGGTCATATGTTGGACATGTGATGAGAAGAGATAATAACCGAATAGCAAAGCAAGCCCTCATATGGGAAACAACAGGTAAGAGGAAGACCCAGAGAGACACTGAGAAGAACATTGATGAGAGAGGCAAGAGCAGCAGGAGTAGGCTCCCTCAATGAGATAGAGCTGCTTGCACAGAACAGAGACAAATGGCGAGATTTGATAAAATATCTTTAAAAGAATTGAAAACTGCTAGAACAAAAATTCAGATGAAGGAGTATCTTGGTCTACGCCCTATGGGCCGGCTACGGCTCGATAGGTCAATAGATAGATACCGGGGCATTTCATAACCATAGTAATCTAGCACATTCTGATGGGGCGGGAGGGGGGGTTGGTTTGAGGAAGGTGGGAGAAAGACGGCACTGGTGTGATTATGACCACCTTTTCCCCAAAATAATGTTCCGAAGGTTTCTTTAAAAAATATCTACACTAAAACCATATTTCTTATACACCACGTGGTGTTAATCGAGCTTTATTTTATTTATTTTTTTTTTTTTTAAAAAGAGTATTGCGGTAGGCGTCAAGTACTCGCTACGGAACGTCACATTTCTTTATTAATTGTACAACCAATGATGATATTGCAAAGAAATTCGAGCCGACTCACATCATTTTGTAAGAAAATGTGACGTCATCATAACATGTAAAGTGAAGTAAAGTACCCCCGTCACGCCAAGTGGTGTATAGGGAATATGGTGTTAGTGACCATAAATTTTACAGACCTTCAACACATGATTTTTGGGGTAATGTGGTCGGTATTACGCCCGTGCTGATTTACTTTAACAGAAAAAATCCGGTACCAATTTAAGGCTGGGTGAACCTGAAAGCCGTCGGATGGCATCGAACCCTGCCTCTTGTCCTTTGTAGTCCAGCTCATTAACAGCTGAGCTATCGCGGCACCCAGTACCCATTTAGGACTGGGTGAACCCGGAAGCCGTCGGTTGGAATCGAACCCTGCCTCTCGTTCTTTGTAGTCCAGCTCACTAACCACGGAGCTGCGGGTCCTGTGCGATGTCTGACACTTGATAACAAAGATCGTCGACTACAGGGAGTTAAGAATATCTACCCTACGGCTCGATAGAACAAGATATATATATTGTTGTGTGTACGGAACAACACTAATTAGAAATCTAAGAGTTTTGTTTAGCAAACAATAAATTAAAATGTAAGCTTTTAATGACCAGTATAAGTTTCCTCTTTCATTTCTCTCTCCTAAGCCATAATAACCAACTACTTCCTCAACTCTTTCCTTTCCTACTTTTGCGTTGAGATCCCCTGGAACTATGATGTCTTCATGCGGTTTGCATTGACGAAATGCCATATTAAGCTCGTGATAACATTTATCAACTGTTTCCGCTGGACTATCTTCTGTTGGTGGATAAACTTGTATGAGATTAATATCTATTGGCTTTCCATTCAATTTCACAAAAAGACTGTCAGATATTGCCCAAAGGCCTTTCACTGTTCTTGCTCTCTCTGCATCCAACATGATACATACTCCTCTTTGGTGTTCAGTACCTCCAGAACAGATGATTTTATGTTTATCAGAATATATCTTCCCTGATTCATTGTATCTCATTTCACACAGTAACAATAAATGTAAACCCATCCTTTTCATTTCCAGTTTGATATTCTCCAATTTTTCTTTTGCGTGCGTGTTCTCACATTCCAAGTACCTATCTTTAGTCTGCTTTATCTTTATTTTGCTTACAGTAGCTTGATGACGATCGGGTATCACCTGTAGAACATGATGTCCCCTACCGAACGAGGGTTTTCCATTGGAACCTCCATTAACGTTGTTGTCGTGAATTCTATTGTTGTGGCGACCCATGATTATACAAAGAATTTGCGACGGTGGTTTTCTGTTGCCTTCCGTCGGTTTGTTTACGGTAGACTCCGCTAGCCTTTAACTAACAAGTCTCACCCACAAGCCAGTGGTGTTGTTTTGCTTCAGGTTACCCTCTCTTAGCCTTTTACTCTCCAGAGCATACCTGCAGGGCAGCTACTCCAATAATTTACACAAACATACTTTAAACCATTCATATTTAAATTTTAAAATTTGAGATACCGTAATGTTTTTAATAATATCATTTAAGATACTATATGGAGGCGAAAAAGAGGAGTAAACAATGATGCATCCTATCACCAAGCTTGTTCAATATATATACTGAGCAAATCTTGAAAAAACATCACAGAGATGCCAGGCCTAAACATTAATGGAAAGATAATCAATAACCTAAGATATGCTGATGATACTGTTCTACTAGCAGAAAATCCTAAAGATCTACAACAATTGCTTAATGTGATAAACATAACAAGCAAAAAATATGGACTAGATATGAATATCAAAAAGACTAAAACTATGATCATACACAAAGAAAATTCTCAAGACCTACAATTAAATATCACAGTTGAGGGAATACATCTGGAGACAGTCCAGAGCTACAACTACCTGGGACATACTATAACCAATGATGGAAAATGTAAAATTGAAATAAACAAAAGAATAGGTAGGCAAAAAGTTATTTTAATGCCATGAAAAATATACTAACAACAAAACAAATATCAACAGGGCTGAAACTAAGAATGGCAAAATGGTACATCTTTTCAATATTCCTGTATTGTGCAGAAACATGGACATTAGACCAGAAAACATAACAGAAAATTGAGGCCTTTGAAATGTGGATTTATAGAAGAATAGGTAGAATTGGATGGAAACAAAAGATAACAAGCGATGAAGTTTTAAAACAACTGAAAATACAAAGAGTAACTACTAAATACAATTAAGACAAGACAAATGAAATTTTTGGGGCATGATAAAGACACAACAGCCTACTAAAAGTAATATTCGAAGGGAAAATACGAGGTAAAAGAGACAGAGGCAGACCAAGACTAACTTGGACGAGTAACATCATAAGATGGACAAGTCAATCTATGACAGCCTGCACCATCAAAGCAAGAAACAGAGTAGAATGGCGATCCATGGTAGCCAACCTTCGTTGCGGAGAAGGCACTCAATGATGATGATGATGATGGAGGCGAAGGCGCGCCTCCCAGAACCAGAGCTTGAAGTTGTCAGCGACCCACAGCTGATGGCTTGCGCCAGGATCGGTGAACCAGAACCATCCAGACCCTGCTCCACCTCACCGTGGTGCCTCTAGTAACAGACTAACCTGTCTAGTCTGGCCAAGCAAGTAGGGATCGAAGAGGGAAGACAACCCGGTACTAAAAATTGTCATGCTGAAGTCGGATATGTTGGGCCGAAAGGCGCAAATATCACAATTATACTGTAAACCACAACACAACGCAGACACGCCTACTTAACGTCCTTTTAAGGGCGTGTGATGACGAGGTACACTCCTTAAGTCATCGGGCGAACACAAGCAAGCAAGCAGCAAGATACTATATTTTGAAACTAGAAAATTCGAAACCTATAATATTCGAAAAAAAAAAAATTTCACAAAATATAAAAATCCAAGATTGATAATTCTGAAGGTAAATTTCAGTCAACATTCTTGAAGAAAGCAGTTCTTGACTTTGATAAGATGTTTCACTCGCCATTAGCTTGAAGTACATCCATTTTAACCGTCTGACTATCGCTAAACTGTCAATCACGTTCCCGCTGAATCGAGATTTTTTTTTTAGCCAGGATGTAAATGGACTCACAATTTGACATTGATTTCTGGCCCTTGACGCAGGCTTGCGAACATTTCAGCAAGGAACGATAATCATTACGTTCATTTTAACAAACAATCATCATCTCTCTTACTTCCCTTGGCATTTATTATTTTAGCATTTTTATGCGAGAATTCTGATGGCCTCCATAATGGGAGGTAATCTCTGTGGCTGGATTGAAAGATTGAGTGACGGTTGTAGTGGTAATAATGTTAATTGTAGTGAATGTGATGGTGGTAGAAATAGTAGTAGTAGTGTAGCAGTTGTACTATTATACAGAAGAAGTAGCGGTACTAGTAGTAGCTGAAGAAGTAGTAGTGGCAACATTAGTAGTAGTATTAGATGAAGTATTAGTGGCAACATTAGTAGTAGTATTAGATGAAGTAGTAGTGGCAACATTAGTAGTAGTATTAGATGAAGTAGTAGTGGCAACATTAGTAGTAGTATTAGATGAAGTAGTAGTGGCAACATTATTAGTAGTAGTATTAGATGAATTAGTAGTGGCAACATTAGTAGTAGTATTAGATGAAGTAGTAGTGGCAACGTTAGTAGTAGTATTAGATGAAGTAGTAGTGGCAACGTTAGTAGTAGTAGTAGTAGAAGAGGCAGAAGTAGTAGTGGTAATATTAGTAGTAGTAGAAGTAGTAGAAGAAGTAGTAGTGGCAACATTAGTAGTAGTAGTAGAAGAAGTAGCAGTGGCAACATTAGTAGTAGTAGTAGTAGTAGTAGTAGAAGAAGAAGCAGTAGTGGCAACATTAGTAGTAGTAGTAGAAGAAGTAGTAGTGGCAACCTAAGTAGTAGTAGTAGAAAAAGTAGTAGTGGCAACATTAGTAGTAGTAGCTGAAGAAGTAGTAATGGCAACATTAGTAGTAGTAGTAGAAGAAGTAGAAGTGGCAACATTAGTAGTAGTAGTAGCTGAATAAGTAGTAGTGGCAACATTAATAGTAGTAGTAGAAGAAGTAGTAGTGGCAACATTAGTAGTAGTAGCTGAAGAAGTAGTAGTGGCAACATTAGTAGTAGTAGCTGTAGAAGTAGTAGTGGCAACATTAGTAGTAGTAGTAGCTGAAAAAGTAGTAGTGGCAACATTAGTAGTAGTAGTAGAAGAAGTAGTAGTGGTAACATTAGTAGTAGTAGTAGAAGAAGTAGTAGTAGCAACATTAGAAGTAGTAGCTGAAGAAGTAGTAATGGCAACATTAGTAGTAGTAGTAGCTGAAGAAGTAGTAGTGGCAACATTAGTAGTAGTAGTAGAAGAAGTAGTAGTGGTAACATTAGTAGTAATATTAGAAGAAGTAGTAGTGACAACATTAGTAGTAGTAGCTGAAGAAGTAGTAGTGGCAACATTAGTAGTAGTAGTAGAAAAAGTAGTAGTGGCAACATTAGTAGTAGTAGCTGAAGAAGTAGTAGTAGCAACATTAGTAGTAGTATTAGATGAAGTATTAGTGGCAACATTAGTAGTAGTATTAGATGAAGTAGTAGTGGCAACATTAGTAGTAGTATTAGATGAAGTAGTAGTGGCAACATTAGTAGTAGTATTAGATGAAGTAGTAGTGGCAACATTATTAGTAGTAGTATTAGATGAATTAGTAGTGGCAACATTAGTAGTAGTATTAGATGAAGTAGTAGTGGCAACGTTAGTAGTAGTATTAGATGAAGTAGTAGTGGCAACGTTAGTAGTAGTAGTAGTAGAAGAGGCAGAAGTAGTAGTGGTAATATTAGTAGTAGTAGAAGTAGTAGAAGAAGTAGTAGTGGCAACGTTAGTAGTAGTAGTAGTAGAAGAGGCAGAAGTAGTAGTGGTAATATTAGTAGTAGTAGAAGTAGTAGAAGAAGTAGTAGTGGCAACATTAGTAGTAGTAGTAGAAGAAGTAGCAGTGGCAACATTAGTAGTAGTAGTAGTAGTAGTAGTAGTAGAAGAAGAAGCAGTAGTGGCAACATTAGTAGTAGTAGTAGAAGAAGTAGTAGTGGCAACCTAAGTAGTAGTAGTAGAAAAAGTAGTAGTGGCAACATTAGTAGTAGTAGCTGAAGAAGTAGTAATGGCAACATTAGTAGTAGTAGTAGAAGAAGTAGAAGTGGCAACATTAGTAGTAGTAGCTGAAGAAGTAGTAGTGGCAACATTAGTAGTAGTAGTAGCTGAAGAAGTAGTAGTGGCAACATTAGTAGTAGTAGTAGCTGAATAAGTAGTAGTGGCAACATTAATAGTAGTAGTAGAAGAAGTAGTAGTGGCAACATTAGTAGTAGTAGCTGAAGAAGTAGTAGTGGCAACATTAGTAGTAGTAGCTGTAGAAGTAGTAGTGGCAACATTAGTAGTAGTAGTAGCTGAAAAAGTAGTAGTGGCAACATTAGTAGTAGTAGTAGAAGAAGTAGTAGTGGTAACATTAGTAGTAGTAGTAGAAGAAGTAGTAGTAGCAACATTAGAAGTAGTAGCTGAAGAAGTAGTAATGGCAACATTAGTAGTAGTAGTAGCTGAAGAAGTAGTAGTGGCAACATTAGTAGTAGTAGTAGAAGAAGTAGTAGTGGTAACATTAGTAGTAGTATTAGAAGAAGTAGTAGTGACAACATTAGTAGTAGTAGCTGAAGAAGTAGTAGTGGCAACATTAGTAGTAGTAGTAAATGATGTAGTAGTGGCAACATTAGTAGCAGCAGTAGAAGAAGTAGTAGTGGCAACATTATTAGTAGAAATAGTAATAGTAGAAGAAGAAAAAAAGAACAGCAGTAGAAATAGTAGTAATGTAGCAGTTGTAGTATTATGCAGTAGAAGTAGCGGTACTAGTAGGAGCAGGATAAGTAGTAGTGGCAACATTAGTAGTAGTAGTAGAAGAAGTAGTAGTGGCAACATTAGTAGTAGTAGTAGAAGAAGAAGAAGAAGAACAGCAGTAGAATTAGTAGTAGTAGTAATAGTAGTAATAGTAGTAGCAATAGCAGCTGTTGTAGTTGAAAACGAGGAAACGATATGTAATGACTTGTTTCTTTCAAAACCGTAAGAGAGCGGAGAGTAGACAGTTGACTGCAGGGACTATAGTTATTGAGCTATTGAGTTATTTGCGGGTCATCATCATTGCACTCCGAACAGGGACTATAGTGGTTATTGATAGCAGCCCGCTAAGATGTAGCGTTCTTGCAAAGACATTAGGGCTTAGCTTTACAACAATTCGAAGCAGAAAATGACGAGTCTCGTCAAAATGGGAATTAATAGTTTAATTGTAGTAGATAATGGTAGTAAAAATGTAGTATTAGTAGTAGTATTAGATAATGGATTAGCCTTAATAGTTGTAGACAAGTTGGTAGCGGTAAAAATGTAATAACTGTAATAGTAGTTGTAAATGAAGTAGTGCCAGAGGTGGTAAAAAATTTAGATGCAGTAATAGTAGTGGAAAATATAGTAGCAAATAATTGTGACAGAAAATGTTTTATTTTCATTTTGAGAACGAGTTTCAGTAAATTTAAAATAGATGGTAGTAACATGAGTAGTCGTAATAGTAGTAGTAGTGATAGTAGTAGTAGTGATAGTAATAGTAGTGATAGTAGTAGTTGCAACAATTGTAGTGGTGATAGTGGTAGTAGTAATATTTGTTAGTAGTAACAGTATTAGTGACAGTAGTAGTAGTAATAGTTGTAGTGATGATAGTATTAGTAGTAACAGTAGTAGTAGTAGTGATAGTAGTAGTAGTAGTAGCGATAGTAGAAGTGATAGTAGTAGTAGTGATAGTAGTAGTGATAGTAGTAGTGATATTAGTAGTGATACTAGTAATGCTAGTAGTAGTAGTAGTAGCAGTGATAGTATTAGTGATAGTAGTTGTGATAGTAGTAGTAGTAGTAGTAGTGATAGTAGTAGTGATAGTAGTAGTAGTGATAGTAGTAGTATTGATAGTAGTAGTATTGATAGTAGTAGTTGTGATAGTAGTAGTTGCAACAATAGTAGTGGTGATAGTGGTAGTAGTAATATGTGTTAGTAGTTACAGTAGTAGTGACAGTAGTAGTAGTAGTGACAGTAGTAGTAGTGATAGTAATAGTGATAGTAGTAGGAATAGTAGTAGTGATAGTAATATTGATAGTAGTAGTGACAGTAGTAGTGATATTAGTAATGATATTATTAGTGATAGTAGTAGCGATAGTAGTAGCAGTGATAGTAGTAGTTATAGTAGTAGTAATAGTAGTAGTAATAGTAATAATGATAGTAATAGTGATAGTGGTAGTGATAGTAGTAATGACAGTATTAGTGATAGTTGTAGTAGTGATAGTAATAGTAGTAATAGTTGTAGTAGTAGTGATAGTAGTAATAGTGATAGTAGTAGTGATAGTAGTAGTGACAGTAGTAATGATAGTAGTAGTAATAGTAGTAGTGATATTACTAGTAGTGATAGTAGTAGCGATAGTAGTAGTAGCGATAGTAGTAGTGATGGTAGTAGTAGTGATAGTAGTAGTTGCAACAATAGTAGTGGTGATAGTGGTAGTAGTAATATGTGTTAGTAGTTACAGTAGTAGTGACAGTAGTAGTAGTAGTGACAGTAGTAGTAGTAAAAGGCGTTGTCATGATAGTAGTAGTAGTAGTAACAGTAGTAGTAGTAGTGATAGTAGTAGTAGTAGTGATAGTAGTGGTAGTAATGATAGTAGTAGTAGTGATAGTAGTATTGATAGTAGTGGTAGTAGTGATAGTAGTAGTGATAATAATAATGATAGTAGTAGTGATAGTAGTAGTGATAGTAGTAATGATAATAGTAGTGATAGTAGTAGTGATAGTAGTAGTAGTAGTGGTAGTAATGATAGTAGTAGTAGTGATAGTAGTATTGATAGTAGTGGTAGTAGTGATAGTAGTAGTGATAATAATAATGATAGTAGTAGTGATAGTAGTAGTGATAGTAGTAATGATAGTAGTAGTGTTAGTAGTAGTGATAGTAGTAGTAGTGATAGAAGTAGTAGTAATAGTAGTAGTGATAGTAATAATGATAGTAGTAGTGATAGTAGTAGTGATAGTAGTAATGATAGTATTAGTGATAGTAGTAGCGATAGTAGTAGTAGTGATAGTAATAGTGATAGTAGTAGTAATAGTAGTAGTGATAGTAATAATGATAGTAGAAGTGACAGAAGTAGTGATATTAGTAATGATAGTATTAGTGATAGTAGTAGCGATAGTAGTAGCAGTGATAAAAGTAGTGATAGTAGTAGTAATAGTAGTAGTAATAGTAATAATGATAGTAATAGTGATAGTAGTAGTGATAGTAGTAATGACAGTATTAGTGATAGTTGTAGTAGTGATAGTAATAGTAGTAATAGTAGTAGTAGTAGTGATAGTAGTAATAGTGATAGTAGTAGTGATAGTAGTAGTGACAGTAGTAATGATAGTAGTAGTAATAGTAGTAGTGATATTACTAGTAGTGATAGTAGTAGTGATAGTAGTAGTAGCGATAGTAGTAGTGATAGTAGTAGTAGTGATAGTAGTAGTGATAGTAGTAATAATGATAGTAGTAATAGTAACAATATAGTTTTGACAAAAGTAATGATAGTAATAGTATCAGCATTATCTTCTCACATCGCCCATAACGTCTACCATGTCCAATCATCGGTTGTACCGGTTAATATATAACTATTATTTGTTCTTTTATTCTCCCCTCTGTCAAACGTATTTAGTCTTTACTAGCACAACTACAAATCCGCAACCGAGTCCAGTCGAGGTTGAGATCGCACTAAAGTGACTTGTCATGTCTATAACAACACTTGCCATAACCACATCACAGACTCGACAATGCCTCAAGGAAGGATCGTTCCCTAGATTCCATACATCTAACACGTTATTAGTTTTCGCCCTTGGTTAATTTTCAATCTTCAGCTTAGCTGTTTCATTAATTATTTGAGAAGAGGAGAACACATCTTTAAAGAAAGATTTCCCTCGGAGGGAGTAGTAGTGGTTTTAGTAATAATGATAGTAGTAGAATATTTGATTATAAGAACTCAAATACAGAAAGGATTGTTCCGTAGACGGGAAAAGTAACTTCTGGAAATACATTTTCACCTGCACTGTATTAACTATACCCCGTGACTATTACTACTTTTACTATTACTACTACTACTACACTACTGCTGATGCCATCACTATCTGTTGCTACTAATGCTATTACTATTATATTTAATACTACTACTATTTATAAGGACCTGCGATCGCTCAGTGGTTAGTGACTGGGCTACTGAGGAATAAGAGGTCTGTTTCGATTCTGATCGACGGCTTCCAGGTTCACCCAGCCTTAAATGGGTACCGGATTTTTTTTCTCGAAAATTAAAGCGGCATGACCACATTACCGTAACAATCCTTTACTGAAGGTCTGTAAAGCTATGGTCACTAACACCACATTCCCTTTACGGCCCTTGGCGTGACGGGGCTCTTTACTGATACATTTTACTATTTATTGTTTTTGATTTCTTTTCCTTTTTTCCCTCTTATGAAGAGACTATTTAACGAGTCTGTGTATTGTCCTACCAAGAAGTTAAAATGTCATTATATTCCGATGATAAATTCATGAAAACGTTTGCTTTCGATTTGAGTGAAAATTAGCTGTGTGATCGCAATGATTTTTTGCACGCAGCCTTGTAATATATATATATATATATATATATATATATATATATATATATATATATATATATACATATATATATATATATATTTACGGGAAACATATAACCAACACAGGACTGGAGTCGTCAGTCGCTGGACACTACGAGACTTGCTGAGGAGGAGATCTCAGCACCTATGGACATGCTCGGAGTGCAATAATGATGACCCGCAAATATCTCAGTAACTCAATACAACATATTTTGCTTATCGGGGAATTACTTCAATATTTTTGGCCTATTGCAAATAATTCGAGGGAGCCACGATAGCTCAGTGGTTAGTGAACTAGACTACAAAGAACAAGAGGTTCACTCAGCCTTAAATGGGGACCGGATTTTTTCTGGGAAAGTAAAGCGGTATGTGCGAATACCGAAGGTGTGTAAAAATTATTGTCACTAACATCATATACTCCACTTGGCGTGACGGGGGCACTTTATTTTACTTGTTTAAATAAGTTAATTTATAATTAAGATTCTACTGTAAACATGTTAATTTCCAGTTCAGTTATTTTCAGAGGCGTATCTACACTATACTTTTCTACATCAAGTAAGTGCGTGTTTTGCCCGTTGTGTATAATCACAAACACGACACAAATTTGCTAGAGTTAATCTTGCCTTTTGGTCACCATTAGACCCCAGGGTGTCTAACCGCAACCCAAATTGATTGTTGGTAGACAAATTTTGATTGAGAAATATATTTGTAGCCATTGTATATAAAGCTAACCATTTATTCAACATAAACTTAACCATCCCAGGCTGTTAGTCAGTCTGTCAACGAAATATGGTCTTCATCATTCCAAATGTGACGAGTATAGAAGGTTGATAATATTTAGCTGGACAATTTACAATCCAGCTCGTTCCCAGTACTCGTCTTCTAAGACAAGGCCGATTTCACAAGCTTCCAGCATGAGTTAGTTTGACTCGCTGGTCCTTTAAAAAAAAGTAAAGTACCCCCGTCACGCCAAGTGACGTATAGAGAAATATGGTGTTAGTGACCCTATATTTTACAGACCTTCAGCACATGATTTTTAGGGTAATGTGGTCAGTATTACGCCCGTGCTGCTTTACTTTCCCAGAAAAAATCCGGTACCCATTTAAGGCTGGGTGAACCCGGAAGTCGTCGGTTGGGACCGAACCCTACCCTTGTCCGTGGGAGTCCAGTTCACTAACCACTGAGCTATCGCGGCTCCCTCGCTGGTCCTTGCTGCTGGGAATTGTTCTTTTCTGTTCACGGTCTACTGATTGTCATTCTTTAGCATAGGTATGGTGAGCATTGACGAATTTAGAAGAGAAAAGGACTCATGAAAAAGGATGGAAAACCCTGTGGACCAGTGGGTCTGACTTGTTCTTTCTGTGGCTGTGTGTGTTTGTCAAACATCGGTAGAATTATCCACGAGAGAAGCTGTTAGACAAAAACAAAACCTAAAATAAATACGCAATAGCCTCTACTAGACTGTCTGACAAGACGGAAAGGGTCATACAGACGGTGAGCATTGACCCTAGATTCGTCCACATATACGATATCATAGCCTTGACTCCGCCGTTCACGAATCTGTCTCATGTATTTGCTTCCAGCAGCAATCAAATGTGGTTTTTCACAAATAATATTCCTGCCGCCTACAATTTTCCGGAAAATGAAGCCATCGGCTCATACAATTTTCCATAGAGTACTTTTAGAAGCGTCAATATTGCAGTCTGCGTGCAATATTAATTGCAATTTCATCAGAGTAACAAGTACACTTGTAGCAAACATTTTAAATATCTCCCGTCTTATATCTACGTCACAGTCGTCAACTTTCCTCTATCTTCCTTGCATGACATGAGCGCACTCTTGAGTCTTCTTTAACGTTTTTTTCCGTATGGAAGCTTCTTTATCCATGCAACGAACGACACTTAAGAGACATATTTTTTAATAATGTTTTAAGAATTAATGTACATATTTATATGTTTCTAACATATAACATTATATATGAATTTTTAAATAACTTAACATGGAATTAGATTTAAACAATACAAGATTATACAAAACATGTAAAAAGAATATGGTTTTATGACGGTTCCTCCTCTTCTTCTACCTCTTTTCTCTTTCACTGATACCTAAAAGGTGTCGTGCTTTATATCATTTGTCGTTCTTGTGCTGCTCGAACTGTCTGAATTAGTGATTTTCCTTTGTTGTTACATGTCTCTGTCACTGCATCTATCCATCTTCTTTTCTCTTTTCACTGATACCTAAAAGGTGTCGTGGTTTATATCATTTGTCGTTCTTGAGCTGCTCGAACTGTCTGAATTAGTGATTTTCCTTTGTTGTTACATGTCTCTGTCACTGCATCTATCCATCTTCTTTTCTCTTTTCACTGATACCTAAAAGGTGTCGTGGTTTATATCATTTGTCGTTCTTGAGCTGCTCGAACTGTCTGAATTAGTGATTTTCCTTTGTTGTTACATGTCTCTGTCACTGCATCTATCCATCTTCTTCTGGGTCTTCCTCTTGGTCTTTTCCCATGCATTCTCGAGAAGAACGCTCTTGATGGTGATTGGTGAGGATTCATTCTGACCAGGTGACCAAACCCTTTAAGTTGTTGTTGTTCTATATATTCTTGGCAGGGTTTCACAATGATGTATGGTAATTCTACTTATTCGTACTAACTAAACTATAACAATAGATCACACAAAAATCCATTTGAAATAGCACAAGAACGTTTGAATTTCTTTTTCTACGGGCATTGAAATTCACTTATAACTTAAATTTGACTCCCATCGAAAATTGTGTCGTGTTGTCAGAACAGTGACGGTTCACACTATTCAAATTGAGAGTGACGCATTGTGCGTCAAAACGTATGTGAAGAGTTAATAAGATAAGGATCCAAGTGGCGTATAGGGAATATGGTGTTAGTGACCATAAAACTTTTGTGAAGAAACACAAAATGACATGATCATGAAGTGGTTGGACCACGTATCTCGACCATCTGACCTGGCAAAGCCAATACTATAGGGAACTATGAAACAAGTTAGAATATGAAACGAAGGGGGAAAAATGGGAAGATAATATCAAAGAATAAACAGGACTTGAGTATTCATAGTCTCAAAGAGTGACTGAGGACAGCGATAAATGTTAATGATGATAAGGTTGACGAAGTCTGTAATAGTTCCACAACGATCCCTAGAGTTAAAGAATGAAGAAGGAAAGAAGTAAAGACTCGCTCATTGTGTATATAGACTTAAAAGAAACAATCGCATTTTTGTGTATCATCATCATTATCATCAAGTACATTGCCTGCTGGCGTAGGTGTTCATGTCTCTCCACAACTTTCGATCACGACAGTTATCTATCGTTGTTGACCTTCTGAAATTCTTTTAAACTGTCTGGCATATTTCCATTTTGCTTCCCTCAATCTCTTCGTTCCTAAATTTTTCAAGGTGTTACAAAATATTACGGCTGCTCCCATCTCATAACACAGCCAAAAAAATGGTGATTGTTTCTTCCTAATATTGGATAGAAGCTCTCTTTTTGTTTTGGCCTCGTTCAGAACGTTTTCATTACTCTTCTTATATGTCTCTTTTCTTGCCTGTTAACTTATCGTTCATGATTCACATTTAAATGTAACGACTGGCTCTACATACATTTAAGTACTATTTTACTTGTTTCTATTGTCAAAAATGAATTTGCATGAATTTTTTTTTTTTTTTTTTTTTTTTTTTTTTTTTTGTGGAAAGCTGCTTTTGCCTGAGCCATTCTGCATCTCGGAGCCGCGATAGCTCAGTGGTTAGTGAACTGGACTACAAAGAACAAGAAGTAGGGTTCGATCCCAACCGACGGCTTTCGGGTTCACCCAGCCTTTAATAGGTACCGGATTTTTTTTTCTGGGAAAGTAAAGCGGCACGGGCGTAATACCGACTACATTACCCCAAAAATCATGTGCTGAAGGTCTGTAAAATTTATCGTCACTAACACCATATTTCCCTATACGCCACTTGGCGTGACGGGGACTCTTTACTTTTTACTGTTATACGTAGGGAGGTCAAAAAGTAATGCACACCAATTTTTTTCTCGGAAACTATTCGGGCAAAATGTGTGAAAATATCACAGATTGTAGCTGAACATCCCCTTTACACTACCTATTTTTCAACATAATCTCCGTCCAAGCGTATTGCCTTACGCCAACGCGAAACTAGGTCATGAATGCCTCGTTTGTACCAAGTTTTGTCCTGCTCGCGTAGCCATTTTTTAACTGCACGGATCACACCCTCATCATTGTCAAAGTGTGTCCCACGCAGGAATTTTTTGAGTGGTCCAAACAGATGGAAATCTGTGGGAGCCAGATCAGGGCTGTAAGGAGGATGGGGCAGTACAGTCCAACCAAATTTATTGATTGCTTCCCGTGTTACCAGACTTGTGTGAGGGGGTGCATTGTCATGTTGAAGCAACAAATCTGCAGATGGCTTATTAGGCCGAACTCTGTGGAACCGATATTTTAGATTTGTCAGTGTATTGATGTAAGCTGTCGAGTTGATTGTCTCACCTCTTGTCATTACATCAACAAGAATCACACCATCAATGTCCCAGAAGACAGTGATCATCACCTTTCCGGCTGATGGAGATGTTTTGAATTTTTTTCTTTTGGTGACTGCGGATGATGCCATTCCATTGACTGCATTTTTGTTTCAGGCTCATAATGATGTGCCCACGTTTCGTCACCGGTAACAATTTTTGACAAAAACATTTCTCCTTCAACACCGAAACGCTCCAACAATTCAGAACAGAATGTTTTCCTTTGAACTCTGTGATCATTTGTTAGGCACCGAGGAACCCATCGAGCGCAAATCTTTGAATATCCGAGAGTTTTAAAAATTGCGATTGCACTTCCCTTGCTGACTGTAAGCTGCAATGCCAATTGCTGACTAGTGATACCCCTATCCTTACGAATAATGGCATCAGCCCGGTTTAACATGTCTGTGCTGGTAGCCGAGGCAACACGTCCAGAACGCGGTAAATCATGCAGCTCCACTCGTACACTTTCTGCAGCTTTAATTCTCTGAACCCAGCGACTAACTGTGCTCCTATCGACTGCAGAACATTTGTACACTGCACACAGTCGTTTATGAATGTTTGCCACAGTTTCTTTTTCCGCAACCAGAGGACAATTCGCTATACAGCTATGACAATTCGCTGTTTGTAACGGACATTGTTGACAAGCTCCATTTAACGGTTCATAGATTGCGTAATATTTATCAGATTGCTGTGCAATTTGGTGCACATAATTGGAACATGTCATATTCCAAGTGTGCAAAATTTCATATTCCTATCTTTATTATTAACCGAGAAAATAATTGGTGTGCATTACTTTTTGACCTCCCGTATTACTTATTCTGCATCTCACCTCTCTTGTTTCTGTGCATACATTAACCGATAAGTTACCTTTAAGAAATTGGACCTGTTCAGACGACCTCAATACCAGTCTCCAGACTAAACAAACGCTAGAAATGTCAATTTAGCCTGTTAGAGAAATGTGACTCAATCAATGTCAAGTGTTTCTAGATGACGCCTGGGAAACTTCGCTTTCGGCGTCTCGTTGATTGCGTTATGTTTTGATGCAGTTGGGCATATTATATGTCAATATATGCGGGCAGTTCAAAATGGTAAAGAATATATGAAATTGTATATTATGTGATGTGACGTAGCAATAGTGAAGCTCACGTGAGAGAGTTAGCTTCTAGCTAGCTTCTGTAGGATTTAGAGTGAAGACAATAGGTATAAACAACAACAATAAGTAATCATCATCATCATGCACCATGATGAAAGAGATCATAGTGTTAATATAGCTAGCTTCTGTAGGATTTAGAGTGAAGACAATAGGTATAAACAACAACAATAAGTAATCATCATCATGTACCACGATGAAAGAGATCATAGTGTTAATATAGCTAGCTTCTGTAGGATTTAGAGTGAAGACAATAGGTACAAACAACAACAATAAGTAATCATCATCATGTACCACGATGAAAGAGATCATAGTGTTAATATAGCTAGCTTCTGTAGGATTTAGAGTGAAGACAATAGGTATAAACAACAACAATAAGTAATCATCATCATGTACCATGATGAAAGAGATCATAGTGTTAATATAACGTCTCCATGTACAGCTAAGGTAATGTCTGACACTGCAACATTTCTTTCCGATCTAAAAGGCTCTCTGGCTCTATAAAGAGAGCCGCGATAGCTCAGTGCTTAGTGAACTGGCCTACAAAGGGCAAGGGGTAGGGTTCAATCCCAACCGACGGCTTCCAGGTTCACCCAGCCTTAAATGGGTACCGGATTTATTTCTGGGAGAGTAAAGCAGCACGGGCGTAATACCGACTACATTGTCCCAAAAATCATGTGCCGAAGGTCTGTAAAATTATGATCACTAACACCATATTCCCTATACGCCACTTGGCGTAGCACTTTACTGTTTTTTTTTATTTACTGGATCTATAATGTACTGGCTCTATAATGTACTGGCTCTATAATGTACTGGCTCTATAATGTACTGGCTCTATAATGTATACCAGAAAAAAATTCCCGGGCAGGGGGGAGATGCGGCGAGGCAGTGAACAGGTCACTTCACCACATGCAGATCAAGATTAATACAAACTTCTTCTTCTTTCCTTCCTCATTTACCTTTCAGCGTCGAGGGGAGAAATAGTTTGCGATCTTTTTGCTCTTCTGTCGGATTATGATGTTGTTATTTCTCCTATTGTTTCTAATATTCCATCAATCCCATTTTTTTTTAAACGGTCATTGGGTGTGGTCTTCTAGCAGAGCTTTTTAAAGGCTCGTTCTGTTGTGTTTTGATCTTTCTAAATTATGATTGGCCAAACCATTTTCTCTGTTGTTTCTTTATGTACTTTATTTAAAAACAAATAAAGTGCCCCGTCACGCCAAGTGGCGTATAGGGAATATGGTGTTAGTGACCATAAATTTAACAGACCTTCGGCACATGATTTTTGGGGTAATGTGGTCGGTATTACGCCCGTGCCGCTCTACTACTCTAGAAAATATTCGGTACCCATTTAAGGCTGGGTGAACAAGGAAACTGTCGGTTGGGATCGAACCCTACCCCTTGTCCGTTGTAGTCCAGTTCACTAACCACTGAGCTATCGCGACCTTTATGTACTCTATGGTGAGAATTATTTATAACTTCTTTCACAGTTCTTCATTCCTTATGTTATATCTCAGGCTGTTTCCTGTCATTTGTCTAACACATTTCATTTCGGTAGTGGCTGTTTTTCTCCTTGTTATTGTATCTATGGGCCAAGTCTGGCATTGTTAGCACTACGTTGGGATGAAGTTTGTATTGTAGAGTGCCAGATTTGCCTTTAGAGTTATTTGCTTGTTGGACAACAGTGATTATAGCTGCTTGGAGATTCGACAAGCATTGTTGCATTTTGAATCTATTTCTGCTGCTTGTGAATTGTCTGCCAATAGACTTCCTACATAATTAAGTTTAGTTAGAATAGATTAATACAATGAGCTAATGCATTTATAGACAATTGGAACAATATTAAAACAGGTAAATGAATTTAAATATTTGGGAACAATGTTAACCTCAGACGGAAGATGTACAACGGAGGTGAGATGCAGAATGGCTCAGGGAAAGGCAGCTTTCCAAAAATGAGGAAGATACTATGCAATCCATTTTTGACAATAGAAACAAGAAAGAGAGTTCTTAAATTATGTAGAGCCAGTCTTAACATATGGATGCGAATCATGGACAATAGGACAACAGACAAGAAAATCACTGGAGTCTGTAGAAATGTGGTTTTACAGAAGAATGTTGAGAATACCATGGACAGCTAAGAAGAGTAATGAAAATGTTCTGAAAGAGATCAAATCAAAAAGAGAACTAATTTCCAATATTAGGAAGAAACAATCATCATTTTTTGGCCATGTATTGAGAAGTGAACAACTTGAATATATTGTAACAACTGGAAAAATAGAGGGACGAAGTGACAGAGAGAAGCAAAGAGAAAAAATTGCAGACAGCTTAAGATAATGGCTTGGCAGAATGTCAACAACAGAAGTGATAAATAACTGTCGAGATCGAAAGTTGTGGAGAGATATGATCACCTACCCCTGCAGGCCCGGTACTTGATGATGATGATGAATGCAATTATGTGTCTGTCTCATTTATAACAAGTTAGGACGTGTTTTTTTTTCTAGAAGGATGATTAAGATAGCATTGACAGCCACCAAACGCAACAAGAGGGTACTAAAAGAGGTGGATTAAACCACAGAATAAAAGACAGCTTGGAACGCAATAAGAGGGTACTAAAAGAGGTGGATTAAACCACAGAATAAAAGACAGCTTTGAACGTAATAAGAGGGTACTTAAAGAGGTGGATTAAACTACAGAATAAAAGACAGCTTGGAACGTAATAAGAGGGTACTAAAAGAGGTGCATTAAACCACAGAATAAAAGACAGCTTGGAACTAAGTGTGGAGAAATGTCATGATTGAGTAGTTATAATAACTACCTAGGAAACTACAGTGAGGGGAGAAAAGAATAGTGCCTCTGTTACCTGTCAGGCATGTCGTAAAGGCAACTAAGAATGTTTCTCACCGTCGCCTGTGCAGTCGAGTAGGACGTTCACGGAGCGACTTTGTCGACAGAATTTACCGGTGCTGTGACAGGTGCTGGAGCGGATATGACTTTTACGAGCCGCCACATTAATGAGTCAAAGGGTAACCTGCCCGCATCAACTCGTGGCAATCCGTCAACAACAACAACAACCTTTTATTTCTCTTTCTAAGACTAAAGTGTGATATGTATAACCAGTAAACTACCAGAATCGTTCTGCCACATTATCATTATTACCTGCCGAAGAGACTGATTACCTTTGAATCATTATGAAGTGTAATGATTTTGGTATTGCGAGTTAATCAGTGTATTGGTCCTCTTCTAACATTCTAATGAAGGGAAAAGATTAGGAAGACAGTATTAGTAGAAAAATAACGTGGTCCACGCCAGGTCTTAACTCGAACTTTTCGAACCTGACCTTCAATATCTCCATTTCTCATAAAAGTGCCAACTGTGCCTTATATTATGTTAATATCTGCGTTAGCTTTCCTTAGCAATAGCATTCTGTCCTCTACTAACTTGCATCATTATCATCATTGAGTGCCTTCTTAACATCGAAAAATGGCTACCATTTAGAGCCAATTAATTCTGTATCTTGCCTTTATGGCGCCTGTTGTCATCTGTCCTTCTTTTGATGTCATCAGTCTAGATTAGTCTTAGTCTGCCTCTGCCTCGACTAGATTGCCTCTTCCTTTCCAATGTGAGCTTTACTAGAGTATTGTGTCTCTTTATTTCCTAAAAATTGTAGTTGTCTTTTCTGAATTGTGTTTCACAATTCTTTTTTCTTCTTGTTCAGCTGATTCAGAACTTCCATGTTTGTCATCTTTTCCTTGAGTTCAGCAAGCGTTATTATTAATTTGCAATCATTCACATTAGTTCCACGGACCAAAAATTATAATTATGTTGCCAGAAAAAAGCAAGAAAAAACTGCTAACTCATTTAAAAATGTAACAGCAACAAAAACAAAGTAATTAACAGAATATTCAATAATACGTCAGGAAAAACGACAAAATGTTGACATTTCCAAACAGAAACAAATCAACACATTTTTACACTATCAGATCTTTTGCTAATAATTCAATGTTCTGATCACGTGACATGATTCCTAATTTCAAAATATATATCGCGAGAGATGATTGGCTGCAAGGAAATTAATGAATTAATGTGCCCTGCTTGTCCCGGATACGTTAGTTGGTTTCTTCATGTGTGTCTTTTCAGAAATATAAAATATGCTCTTACGATAACATGAAGAATAAAATAGTTCTCCCACTTGTCTGGTTCATCTGGCTTGACACAGACAGGTTGGTAGGGACCTATGAATGGATCATCTAGCTTGACACAGACAGGTTGGGTAGGGACCTATGAATGGATCATCGAGTTTGACACAGACAGATTGGGTAGGGACCTAAGAATGGATCATCTAGCTTGACACAGACAGGTTGGGTTGGGACCTATGAATGGATCAATTAGCTTGACACATACAGGTTGGGTAGGGACCTATGAATGGATATCCTAGCTTGACACAGACAGGTTGGTAGGGACCTATGAATGGATCATCTAGCTTGACACAGACAGGTTGGGTAGGGACCTATGAATGGATCATCTAGCTTGACACAGACAGGTTGGGTAGGGACCTATGAATGGATCACCTAGCTTGACACAGACAGGTTGGTAGGGACCTATGAATGGATCATCTAGCTTGACACAGACAGGTTGGGTAGGGACCTATGAATGGATCATCTAGCCTGTCACAGACAGGTTGGGTAGGGACCTATGAATGGATCACCTAGCTTGACACAGACAGGTTGGGTAGGGACCTATGAATGGATCATCTAGCTTGACACAGACAGGTTGGGTAGGAACCTATGAATGGATCATCTAGTTCTCCATACAATATTTGTTTGGGAATACGATTGTTTGTCATTCTTCTTACATGGCCCAGCCACCTTAGTCTACGAATCCTAATATTCTTCTGACATGACCCAGCCACCCTAGTCTACGAATCCTAATATTCTTCTGACATGACCCAGCCACCTTAGTCTACGAATCCTAATATTCTTCTGACATGACCCAGCCACCTTAGTCTACCAATCCTACTATTCTTATGACATGACCCAGCCACCTTAGTCTACAAATCCTAATATTCTTATGACATGACCCTGCCACCTTAGTCTACCAATCCTACTATTCTTCTGACATGACCCAGCCACGTTAGCCTAAAAATCATAATATTCTTCTGACATGACCCAGCCACATTAGTCTACGAATCCTAATATTCTTCTTACATGACCCAGCCACCTTAGTCTACGAATCCTAATATTCTTCTGACATGACCCAGCCACATTAGTCTACGAATCCTAATATTCTTCTGACATGACCCAACCACCTTAGTCTACGAATCCTAATATTCTTCTGACATGACCCAGCCACCTTAGTCTACAAATCCTAATATTCTTCTGACATGACCCAGCCACCTTAGTCTACGAATCCTAATATTCTTCTGACATGACCCAGCCACCTTAGTCTACGAATGCTAATATTCTTCTGACATGACCCAGCCACCTTAGTCTACGAATCCTAATATTCTTCTGACATGACCCAGCCACCTTAGTCTACAAATCCTAATATTCTTCTGACATGACCCAGCCACCTTAGTCTACAAATCCTAATATTCTTCTTACATGACCCAGCCACCTTAGTCTACAAATCCTAATATTCTTCTTACATGACCCAGCCATCTTAATCTACGAATCCTAATATTCTTCTTACATGACCCAGCCACCTTAGTCTACAAATCCTAATATTCTTCTTACATGACCCAGCCACCTTAGTCTACAAATCCTAATATTCTTCTTACATGACCCAGCCACCTTAGTCTACAAATCCTAATATTCTTCTGACATGACCCAGCCACCTTAGTCTACAAATCCTACTATTCTTCTGACATGACCCAGCCACCTTAGTCTACGAATCCTAACTGTTGCCATGATCGATGGAACAATAACATTTACAAAATCACAGATTTCAATTTTCGCAAAATCCACAAAAAAAAATTACAGATAGTTATTGAGTTATTGATGCTATTTGGGGTATTATTACTGCACTCCAAAAATGTCAATAGGTGCCCAGATCCCCTTGACAGCAGGTCCCGCCATGTCAAGCGACTGACGACTCTAGTTCTGTGTTGTCTATTAATCTTCTTATCCGCCCACTAAATTTCTCGTTTCTAGCCCATCTTAACTCCTATTTCTTACATCCGAAAGAGTGACGTGGACTCATAGTTGTCGAAGTCATGTGATCTTCCCACATCTTGTAGGGTATTGACAGGGACGTAGACAAAGGTGACCCTACGCATTTTTTTCTTCTGCAATGACTCTACTCATTGTCTGCGTACAGAGACCGCCTCCACTTTTCATATCGTACTCATCGAATCACTCTCTATACAGGCGTGGGTGTAGTCTTGTGACACTAACCAGATGAATGCTCTTGTCACTGCCATCATCTCTATCGTCATGCCACTCGTGATAATGTATGCACCACTGTCCACTTCGACTATTCGGCCTGCCGAGCGTGCTGTAAATGCCCTGCACTCCTTTGCTGTCGTATTACAGATCCGTCTGTATAGATGACTGCATCATTCACATCGATGTTATCCCACATGAGACCGTTGACCTCCGCATTGACCACGACTGAGTTCTGTTCCCTACAATTACTGTCAAGTGTGATAGATAATACACGAGAATGTGCCCCTGAATGACGTAGGCACCGGTATCAACTCCTCGCCAGCTTTGATATTGGTAACCCCACATACCTGTTTGATGACATCTTCTGCTCTGCCCACGCATGATTTGCCTCTTCTTAGTATGGCACCGTTCCCTATGTTGAACTCGTGGTGCAATGGTTGTTTGATTGTCAAAAATAGGCTGATATCAATCAACGTTATTTAAATCCGTTATTCAAGTATAGATCATATGTAACGTTATTCAACCCTTCCCTATTCTTGGATATTTTCTCTGCAGTTAATCATCTTCTGCCTCTTCCTCTTTCCTTTTTCATCTGCCTTTCAGCGTCGATGGGAGATGTAATTTGCGGTCTTTTACTTTTCTGTTCGCCTCTGCTGCTGTTACGTTTCCTAGTGCTTCTAATATTCCATCGATCTATCTTTTACGTGGTCGACCCTTGGGTCTGGTGTTCTCACAACATTTGCTAAAGGCTCGTTGTGTTGTGTTTTGTTCTTTCTACCTTCTCACGTGGCCAAACCATTGTATCTGTTGTTTCCTTATATATTCTATGGCGGGGGCTATTCCTAGCTTTTTTCTCAGTTCTTCATTTCTGATCTTATCTCTCAGACTGTTTCCTGTCATTCGGCTGACACATTCCATCTTCGTGGAGGTTATTTTCCTTATTGTTCTTTCATCTAGGGTCCAGGTCTGGCAGTTAATTACGGCTATTTAAAAAAGGATTATCGTTGCTTGGGACACATCCTTTACACGTCTGTTTCCTCAGTGACTCAGTGAGTATGCTCAACAAGACCTCAAGAAGGCAGTGGTTGGAGTGTCTCCGGAGGTCTATTCTAAAATAAAGCGTCGTCTTCGCTTTTTTTTTTTCAGGACACGATGATGTAGGAGGTAATGAACCAGCTGACATACTTTCGAATGTGGCTGATTTTGAATGCGGAAGGGCAATGGACCGAGTGGACATTCTGAATTCCCTCAGTGAACCTGGAAGGAAAAGCGGCCTGAAAAAAGGACGCTGAATCTGCAGCCGTGAAAAGACTTCAGGAATGTCATGTAAGAAGGGGAGACATCAGACGAGAGTGATAATTAGAAACCCAAAGAAGACATATCAACCAACACAATGCCGGTGTCGTCCCCACACGATGATGGATATTTTGTAACGAATTCTAAGCACATATGGATCGATGTTCAATGGGGATAACCAGTCAACTAAACTAAACTAAACTAAACTAAAATAAACTAAACTAAACTAAACTAAACTAAACTAAACTAAACTAAACTAAACTAAACTAAACTAAACAAACTAAACTAAACTAAACTAAACTAAACTAAATTAACTAAACTAAACTAAACTATACTAAACCAAAGTAAACTAAACTAAACTAAACTAAACTAAACTAAATTAACTAAACTAAACTAAACTAAACTAAAATAAACAAACTAAACTAAACTAAACTAAATTAACTAAACTAAACTAAACTAAACTAACTAAACTAAACTAAACTAAACTAAACTAAACTAAACTAAACTAAACTAAACTAAACTAAACTAAACTAATCTAAATTAACTAAACTAAAGTCCAGTATAGGCAAGTTTACGTGAGGATTTCAATGGCTTCTCTTCTCCATATATTCCAGATATTGCCTTTCTCTTTCTCTATATAAGCTCCAACTGAAATGCTTTACTTTCTCGGACTACTAAAAGAACTACTAAGCACAATTCAAACAAGACAAGTGCGATTTTTGGGCCATGTTAAAAGACACAACAGCCTACTAAAAGTAATCCTGGAATGGGAAAATACAAGGTAAAATAGGCAGAGGCAGACCAAGACTAACATGGATGATTAACATCAAAAGATTGACAAACCAGCCTATGACAACCTGCACGATCAAAGCAAGAGACAGAGCAGAATGGCGCTCCATGGTAGCCATCCTTCTTTGCGGAGATGGCATTTGATGATGATGATGATGATGATGATATGCATTTCAACAATCTCAATCGATTGTTAATGGCTTATATTTAAATGCTTTCTCACGTCATCTAAATTTCTTAGATATTTCAGAATGCATCGACTTTCTAGTCTCGTCAATCTCTTAACCTTATGCCCATTCTCTCCTCCCCTCCCGATGTTCAATACGTTTCTTATTTCCATGTTAATTTTCATTCAGATCTGTTTGCCTTCATTGCTGAGAAAGAAAAATACAAAAACTATTTCAAAAAATGAGATTTTAATTGTCACGTCGTATTAATTACGTTGGTTTTTTTTTTTTATTACCTTGTAATCTTAGTACTTTAATAAAAATGTCGGTTGAGAGAAAAAAAGATGGCATCCAATTATTTCAGTCCAAAGTAAATTGCAAGTTGTAGATGTCAAAAAAAAAAATTCAAATTTTATTTGAGATAGTAAATTTGGTTAAGCTTGAAATCTCAGTGGCAATCAATAAGGTAAGATGTAGTGCCAGCAGCAATTAGTGTTTAGTATAGGTGTTTTGCATGGTTAATTTTCAAATTTGTTGGAGTCTTATTGCAGTACGGCTGTGAGCAATATAAGCGGTTCATAAAAATAAAGTAATTTTGTGCAGGAAAACAGTGTTGAATAAGTATATATATATAAAAGTAAAACAACCCCACTGCCTTGTGGGTGAGATATTTTAGTCAAAGGCTAGCGGAGTCAACCGTAAACAGACCGACGGAAGGCAACAGAAAACCACCGTCGTAACTTCTTTGTACAACCATTAATCGCCACAACAATAGAAATAACGACAACAACGTTAAGGTGGATTCCAATGGAAAACCCTCGTTCGGTAGGGGACATCATGTGCTACATGTGATTCCCGATCTTCATCAAGCTACTGTAAACAAAATATAGATAAAACAAACTCTAAAGATAGGTACTTGAAATGTGAGAACACTCATGCAGAAGGGTAAACTAGAAAATATCATACAAGAAGTGAAAAGAATGGGTTTACAATTACTGGGACTTTGTGAAATAAGATACACCGGATCAAGGGTGATGTATTCTGATAAACATAAAACAATCTATTCTGGAGGTACTGAACACCAAAGAGGAGTAGGTATCATCTTGGATGCAGAAAGGGCAAGAACAGTGAAAGGTGTTTACCCAATATCTGACAGAGTCCTTTTAGTGAAATTGAATGGAAAGCCAATAGACATAAATCTTATACAAGTGTATGTACCAACAGCAGACAGTCTAGAGGAAACAATTGATACATTTTATGAGTTAAATGAGGCACTTCATAAAAGCAAACCACATGAAAACACCATAGTTCTATGGGATTTTAACGCAAAAGTAGGAAAGGAAAGAGTTGAGGAAGTAGTTGGTCATTATGGCTTAGGCAAGAGGAATGAAAGAGGTGAGAAACTTATTGACTGGGCAAGAACACACACCATGATGATAGGAAACACCTGGTTTAAGCAACATCCAAAACGTCTGTGGACATGGAAAAGCCCAGGGGACAATGCACGTAATCAAATTGATTATATAATGATAAGCAATAGATTTAGAAACAGTCTGGTGTGTGTGAAAACTAGACCAGGGGCAGATTGCAATAGTGATCATGTACCAGTTGTGGGAAAGCTTAGAGTAAAATTAAAAACAACAAAACGAGCCTCAGTTAACAGCAAGTTAAATTTAGATTTACTAAAATCAGGCAAGAAGCTGCAAGAAAAATAAAAAATCACAATTCAGAACCGGTACAATGCAATAGAGAAGATACAAAGCATTGATGAACAGTGGGAAATTCTAAAAGAATCAATGCAACAAACATCTAAAGAGTTGATACCACCAGTGAGGACAAATGCAAGAAAAAAATGGATGACAGATGACATTTTGAAGCTAATGGATACAAGAAGAAGAAATAAAGAAAATAAAGATGAGTATAAAAGATTATATAAAGAAATTGTAGTAAAATGCAATGAAGCAAAAGAAGCATGGCTGAAATAGAGATGCAAAGAGATTGAAATGCAACAAAAAGGAGATGCTAAAGCTTTATACAAACAAAATGAGGAATTAACAGGAAGAAAATCGCAATCAAAAACTGGATGTTTAAGATCAAAGGAAGGAGAACTGTTGAATGATCAAGAAAACATAAGGGAACGATGGACAGAATACATTAAAGATCTTTATAATGATGAACGAACGGAAGTAAATATTAAGGATAATGGAAAAGGACCAGAAATACTCAGAAAAGAAGTGGAAGACGCCTTGCGCAATATGAAAGCAGGCAAAGCTCCTGGACCAGATAATATAACTAAAGAAGAGATTGAAGCTATGGGTGATTTTGGAATAGATATAATAACGAAAATATTGAATGATATCTACAACAGCGGATATATACCAGACGATATGCTCAAATCAATATTCATAGCCTTACCAAATAAATCGGGTGCGACTGAATGCGATGATCATCGCACAATAAGCCTTATGAGTCATATGACTAAGATATTACTAAGAATCATCATGCGAAGAGTGCGAAACAAAATCAGTCCACAAATTAGCGATGAACAATGCGGTTTTGTTAGAAATAAAGGAACACAGAAACAATCATCATTTTTTTTGGCCATGTAATGAGAAGAGAACAACTGGAATATATTGTAACAACTGGGCAAATTGAGGGACGAAGAGATAGAGGGAAGCAAATAGAAAAAAATACTAGACAGCTTACGAGAATGGCTAGGCAGAAGGTCAACAACAGAAATTATAAATAGCTACCGAGATCGGAAGTTGTGGAGAGACATGATCACCTACGCCAGCAGGCCCGGTACTTGATGATGATGATGATATATGTATATATATATATATATATATTTATATTTATATATATATATATATATATATATATATATATATATATATATATATGTAGTCTCGGTGGCGGTGTGGTTAGTGTGCTTACTTCCTGATCAGAAGTGTCAGGGTTCTAACTCCAAAAGTGGTCGACTTAAGTAAAGTACGAGACTTCAATCGGCGTCTTAGAACACGAGTTTTCACCCGTATATTCTCGGCAGCCCGTAGAGAATTGTTCGGAAACTTCTGGATAGTGTCGTTTCAAGCATCGAAACTCACGATGCGAGGCGGCATTCCTCCCCTTCCCAGAGTACTGCTACTCTGGTACCCATTTATGCCAGCAGCTTAGACGACCACGTGTGTCTTTTTTTTTAATCGCGAGTAAAGTTCATTCTACTCCAAGTTGGAATCGAACACAGAGATTGTCTGAACGTCGGTACCCCAGTCGTGTGGTTTTCCTAACCAGGTTACTGAGGCCCCCAAAAGTCTACTTTTTTCGGACGTACAGGGCTTCGGGGTTCACCCAGCCTCTAAAAATAGCTGCTAGATATTTTTCTGAGAAGTAAAGGCGGTCTGGCGTGATGCCAACCACGTCATCCCAAAAAATGTGCCGTGGTCGTAACAAAATATGGTCACTAACACCATACTCACCATACGCCATGCAAAGCGTGGAGAGAACTTTATACATATAACTTGAAATCTATATATAACTGTATACATATAACTTGAAATCTATATATAACTGTATACATATAACTTGAAATCTATATATAACTGTATACATATAACTTGAAATCTATATATAACTGTATACATATAACTTGAAATCTATATATAACTGTATAAATATAACTTGAAATCTATATATAACTGTATACATATAACTTGAAATCTATATATAACTGTATACATATAACTTGAAATCTATATATAACTTGATTTCTTAAAGCCATGAAAAATTGTGTCTCTGACATTTCTTCCGTTGCATTCATAAAAAGTTTCTATACAAAAAGGGTTAACTGATTCCAACCTCATCAGCACAAACACAAAACTTAGACTATTCAAACAAATGTACTATCAATCCTTACGTATGCGCGTGAAAGCTGGAAAACAACAAGAGATATAGAAACAAAGTTGAATGCATTCGAAAATAAATGTCTAAGGAAAATACTTGGTCTATATAGCGTGGAACGAATTCAAAACAAACGAGGAAATTAGAGAAATCGCCAATCAACCACTAATATCTTCAGTAATAAAGAAAAGACGATGGTCATATATTGGACATGTGATGAGAAGAGATAATAATCGAATAGCAAAGCAAGCCCGTGTGTTACCGGGCCCCATTATGTGGGATGTAAAGAATAGTGACACTGTGACCTTCCAGGCATGTCGTATGAGGCGACTAAGGAGGTTGATCGATGGCTTGACAAGCTGTCATTGTAAAAAACATTGTTATGGAAACAGACCATAGATTTTAGAAGCAGTGATCTTTGCAATATGTGACATTTTGGCACGCAAGGTTTCTGTTTTTGAGATTGTGGTTCTGTCCTATGTGCCGTCTTCGGCTCGAAAGGATAATAGATAGAAAGCAAGCCCTCCTGTGGGAAACAACAGGTAAGAGAAACAGAGGAAGACCCAGAGAGACACTGAGAAGAACATTGATGAGAGAGGCAAGAGCAGCAGGATTCGGCTCCTTCAGTGAGATAGAGCTGCTTGCACAGAACAGAGACAAATGGCGAGATTTGATAGAATATCATTAAAAGAATTGAAAACTGCTAGAATAAAAATGTAGATAAGAGAAGGAGTATCTTGGCCTACGCCCTATGGGCCGGCTACGGCTCAAAAGGTCAATAGATAGATAGATTCCAACCACATAAAGGTGTTGGTAGATTGTTCGGCTACGGTTCTCACTTGTAAGTTCTCAAATTAGTTTCTTTCTGCTCCATTTTTCTGGTGACAGAGTGTTTGAATCTTAACATCTTCAACAGACATTCGATCAACCTTCAAACGCGCGTAGATTCCAAAGACCTTCGTTCGATTTAAGAGAGTTTTGCCACAGACCTTATAAAGCATATCGATGGTCTTGGTAGCAGCTCTGCTGACACAAAACTTAATGCAAAATCGTTGCTTGAATTTAATGGATTTATCAACTGTTGTAATGAGAGCGAGCGCTCCACAATCATGGTGCAAAAATGAAGTGTAGAAGTTGACCAAGTGTAGACAGTGTAATGTCACGTAACGCACAGACTCATTATACTAGGAGTATTGACTTTCAGATATTCGTGCACACATGTCAAGATCTTATTAAAAGGTTATATCATATTATGACAATTACAGTCCCGAAACTTGTCGATACATCTACCTACCTACCTGCCTGCCTGCCTGCCTGCCTGCCTGCCTGCCTGCCTGCCTACCTACCTACCTACCTACCTGCAAAAAGCGAGCTAATTTTCAATATTAGGAAGAAACAATCATCATTTTTTGGTCATGTAATGAGAACAGAAAAACTGGAATATATTGTAACAATTAAAAAAATTGAGGGACGAAGAGATGGAGGGAGGAAAAGAGAAAAAATACTAGACAGTATAAGAGAATGACTTGGCAGAAGGTCAACAACAGGAATGATAAATAACTGTATAAATCGAAAGTTGTTGAGAAACATGATCACCTACGCCAGCAGAGCCGGTACTTGATGATGATCTTTTTATTTGAGTTATTGAGTTATTTTGCGGGTCATCATCATTGCACTCCGAACATGTCCATATGTGCTAAGATCTAATCCTCAGCAATTCTCGCAGTGTCCAGCGACCGACGACTCCAGTTCTGCATTGGTTGATTAGTCTTCTTAACGCCCATTAAGTTCCTAGTATCTCTGGCTGTGTGCATCTTAACTCCCAACTCGTTCATCCGAAGGAGTGACGTGGACACATGGTTGTCGAAGTCCTGTGTACTTCCCACTCCTCTGAGGGTATTGATGATATCCGCCCGATCCAGTGGTAGATCGACCTCAACAATAGCACAGCTAGCCATCCTGTCCGCTCTTTCATTTCCCCGTACTCCTGCATGTCCTAGGACGTAGACAAAATATGACCTCACGTATTTTTGACTTCTCGCAATGACTCTACCCATTGCATACGTACAGAGCCCGCCTCCACTTTTCTTATCATGCTCTTCGAATCACTCAGTATACAGGCGTGGGTGTAGTCTTGTGACTTTAACCAGATGAATGCCTTGGTCACTGCCATCGCCTTCATCGTCATGCTACTTGTAGTCATAACGTATGCACCACTGTCTTCCTTGACTATTCTGCCTGCCGAGCGTGCTGCAAATGCACATGCACTTCTTTGGTGTCGTCTTACAGATCCGTCTGTATAGATGACTGCATCTTTCTCATCGGTGTTATCGCTGATGAGAACGTTGACCACGACTGAGTTCTGTTCACTAAATTTCCTGTCGAGTGTGACAATACACGAGAAAGTCCCCCTGAATGACGTAGGCACCGATATCCACACCTCGCCAGTGTTGATATTGGTAAGCCCACAGACCTGTTTGATGACATCTTCTGCTGGTCTCACCCATGATTTGCCTCCTTTTAGCCTGTCACCTTTCCCTGTGTTGAGCACGTGGTGCAACGGATGCTCTTTATCTGTACTAATCTTCAGGTATGCTCATGCCTTGTAGATCTCGATCCTGTCATCCATGGTTGGAAAGTCAAGAAGATACCTCATTGCTACACAGCGAGTGTCCCTCGTGCACCACAGGATAATGCACATAGCTTTATACTGTATTTTCTCCGGCTTGTCAATTTGCGTCTTACTGACAGTAAGAATTGTCAGGTATACTCGATTGGTGCGATGAATAGTCCCTGGAAAGGAATAGTAAGTAGCCCCTGCTCGATGTTGGCAGCTGCCATGACCTTCATGGCAGCCAATCCTTTGCGGGATTTGGTTATCACATGGTCGACACGGTTCCGAAAACACAGGCAGCAATCACATTTATCCCTAATGTATGTCATGATCCAGTCCGTGGTCACATCATCAGCTCCCATTCGTACCACCGGTGTTTCAGTGTTAACAATATGATTGTTAAGGGAGAACCATGCAAATGATGCTTTATTAGGATTAAACAAGGCACCTATACTCCACACCAGGAAAAGATGTGATCGAGTTTGTTTCTCAATGTGGGCACGATTTCCCGTCTGTCCATTCCTTGTCGAATGTTGTCAGCAAAAGTCATAGTTCTTCCCCTCCCATCCAGCTGTTGTTCTGTGATCGTTATTGTGTACACGTTAAATAGAACTGGTGACAATGGTGAGCCTTGTGGCAGCCCTGAGCAAATGGATGTTTGCTCGGAATACCAACTCCACATCTGAGTATCACCTTCCTCTGAAACAGTGCCGGGGCGATCCATCTAATGAGGAAGGGGAGCACCGCCAGTTTAAGGAGCATATGCATGAAGCATTCAAATGGTACCCTGTTGTATGCATCCTCCAGATTTATAGCAGCAGCACATTTCTCCCCTCGTCTGTGGAAGACTTTGAAGACGTCATAGGCAAAGACTGCCGCATTGAACCATGTCTCTTTGTTATATCTATAACCTCCGAGTGAGGGTGGGAATGTGCGCTTCTGTTCAATGTGACAGGTAAGGACACGGGCAAATATTTTTCCCAGTAGCTTGCCAGCTATGTTCTGCATTGTGATGATTCAGTAGGCACTGATCTGAGAATGGTCCTTGTTTGGCTTCGGTAGCGGTAGTAAGTAGCTGTGTAGCCACAACCTGAATCTGGCCGCTCCGAATACTGGCATTAAACCTCATTGGCCAGTTTTGTTAAGTCGTCGTCAGCTAAATCACCGATGTCGTCTTATCGAACACCATTTGGACCAGGAGCAAAGTTGTGTGCCCTTTTAAATGTTGTGCTAATGGTATCGGCTGTTATTGGGAGATCGTCTCCCAGCACTACATCCTTACACAATTCTGAAATGGAACCCCGTATCCTCATTCTTACAGCCTCATTTCTTTGGTCAGTCTTCACAATGTAGCGGGCAAGCAGGGCTTTCCCTTCTGCTCTCATCAGATGTATGCCATATCTGGCTTGTGCTCTGGAAGTCTGGTATGCCTCTGTATCGTGTTGTGCCGTTCATGCTCTGCTGAATGCGTCAGAATGTGGCTAGCGATTTTTCCGAGCACACTTTTTTACAGAAATCATCCCACTTGGCATTCTTAGCCTGCTTAGCGCATAGTTTTAAAGTGTATCAATTTTTTGGTCCACCTCTTCTTTCATACGCTTCAAGAGCTCAGCTGTCTGGCTATCGATCTGCCTGTCTGTCTTTCTATTTGTCTATCTGTCTGTCTGTCTGCCTGCCTGCCTATCTGTATGTCTATCTTTCTGTCAGACTTGCTGTCTATTTGTGTGTGCTTATGTATATATAAATACACACAAATACAAATGTGTATGAGTCGTAGACAGGTCTATGAGCCGTAGACATGTTTATGAGTCGTAGAGAGGTGTATGAGCCGTAGACAGGTGTATGAGTCGTAGACAGATGTATGAGTCGTAGACAGGTGTATAAGTAGTGGACAGGTGTATGAGTCGTAGACAGGTGTAGATGTTCAAGTTCAGTAGTGTCGTTCATTCTTCTCCATCAGATGGCGAAATGCGTGGTCACGGATGACAACAATGCAGCCCCAATAAAATATGATACAACGTGGCGTCATATTCTAGGCTGTGGTTTCCCTATTTGGCATTCTTCTTACGTCAGCGAATTGCATTATTCATGACGAGCTGATGTTCTTAAATGTGTGCACGATGGCCACCGGCGGCTCCCGCAGAAGAGAATTATTATCTCGCGGTATCTACACACTAAGTGATGACGTCATTTCATTGAAGAAAAATATTGAGCAATGATGACGTCATTAATTCAGGGACTGTAATAGAAATACTCTATTGAACAAAATATGTTACATATGTCAATGGGACATTTTAGGCCACGTGGCTAAATGAACCCTGGCGCCATGTTTCTTCACAGAAAAAAAACAATGAAATTCTGTTCCTAGGATGATGATTGAGTATACCTAGAAGTGTCGATCATAATTAAACCTGAATTCATTTCCTCAGTAGACAAGTGCACTATCTACTGCTCTAACGCCACTCCCTCTAAGGTCAGAGGTCTTGGAAGCCTAGTTGAGAAAGGCACTCGACTGCGCTACCGAATTTCAGACAACCAGTTTTCGATTCGCGCTAAAAGCAGCGTGAATTGTACTCGTGGTTACAACAACAACAAAAATACTCTCGCGGTCGACGCAAACGACCTGACATAAATGGGTACCAGGTATTACTCTGGGAAGGTGAGGAATGATGCCTCGCATCGTGAGTTTCTATGCTTGAAGCGGCATTATCCTGAAGTCTCCGAATACGGCCGAGCACATATCGGTGAAAACTCGCGTGCAAAGACGCCGATTCAAGTCTCGTACTTTACCTTCATCTCCGAGAACTAAACAGATTTGTTTTTCACTGATACTTTACTTCATCTGCTGAACCGTGTCATTCCAGGAAGATAAAATACACATCATTCTTCTATTACTCATTCACAGTTATTAGAAGAATATTTATTTTTATTTATAAAAACTTTTGTGAGAAAAGATGGTATCCATCCGCCTGAAACTCTCCAAATTGCAAATCCTTGATCTTTTTGATACGAGAATTGCCAATTAAAATATCATTCCTACAACAAATATTATCGTTAGCTCATCATCATCATCATCATCATCATCGAGTGCCTTCTCCGCAACGAAGGTTGGCTATTCCAACCTTTTTAATGGATCGTCATTCTACTCTGTTTCTTGATTTTATGGTGCACGCTGTCATAGATTGACTTGTCCATCTTTTCATGTTACTCGTCCATGTTAGTCATGGTCTGTCTCTGTCTCTATTACCTTGTATTTTTCCTTCCAATATTACTTTTAGTAGGCTGTTGTGTCTTTTAACATGCCCAAAAATTTCATTTGTCTTGTCTTAATTGTGTTTAGTAGTTCTCTTTTTATTTTCAGTTGTTTTAAAACTTCATCGTTTGTTATCTTTTGTTTCCATTGAATTCTATCTATTCTTCTATAAATCCACATTTCAAAGGCTTCTATGCTTGAAGTTAGCTACATATATCGTTAGCTACATGTGCTAAATTTTGTGTGTGTGATATTACAAATTGAAACCCCTTCCATATAATATATCTATTTAGGAATGAGAGGTATGTAATAGGTTCAATTCTTCCTCATCCATAAACCCTGATATGTTCCCAAGAATGGAACTAACATACCATTTTATGGTGAAGACAAACAACTGTGAACCAAACACAAGTAAAACAGAAACGTCGCAATTACATCAGGATTAATTATAGTGATACATTATAGTGATACATTATAGTGATACATTATAGTGATACATTATAGTGATACATTATAGTGATACACAATAGTGATACATTATAGTGATATATTATAGTGATACATTATAGTGATACATTATAGTGATACATTATAGTGATACATTATAGTGATTGTAAGCAAAAATAAAGGACGCAGCCTTAATATCAAAAAGACAGAACTAATGGTAACAACAAATAAAAAGACATCAGCGCAATGCACAGTAAAGACACGTGGAACAATATTAAATCAGGTCAATGTGTTTAATTATCTGGGAATATTAATCTTAGATGTACACCAGAGGTGAGGTGCAGAATAGCTAAAGAAAACGTAGCTTTAAAAAAAAACAAATGAGGAAGATAGTGTGCAATTCATTTTTGACAATAGAAACAAGAAACAGAGTTCATAAATGTTATGTAGACCATGTGTGACATATGGATGTGAATCATTGACAATAGGACAACAGACAAGAACATCAGTGGAAACTGAAGAAATGTGGTTTTACAGAAGAATGTTGAGAACACCAGGGAGAGCTAAGAAGAGTTAAGAAAAGGCTCTGAAATAGACCAAAACAAAAAGATAGCTAATTTCCAATATTAGGAAGAAACAATCATCATTTTTTGACCATGTAATGAGAAGGGAACAACTGTAATATATTGTGACAACTGGGAAAATTGAGGGACGAAGAGAAAGAGTGAAGCAAAGAGAAAATACAACAGATAGATAAGAGAATGGCTTTGGAGAAGGTCAGCAACAGAAATGATAAATAGCTGTCGAGATCAAAAATTGTGGAGAGACATGATCGCCTAGGCCAGCAAGCACGGTATTTGATGATGATGATCATAAGGGTATGCAAATGCCAAGCTGCTGTAAATCTGATAATAAATGTGAAAGCAATACTGAGCCGCAACGTCGTTCTATATTATATTGTGTCCATCACCTACTTAATGTTGTAAAAAAAAAAAAGTAAAGTACCCCCGTCACGCCAAGTGGCGTATAGGGAAATATGGTGTTAGTGACCCTATATTTTACAGACCTTCAGCACATGATTTTTGGGGTAATGTGGTCGGTATTACGCCCGTGCTGCTTTACTTTCCCATAAAAAAATCTGGTACCCATTTAAGGCTGGGTGAACCCGGAAGACGTCGGTTGGGATCGAACCCTACCCCTTGTCCTTTGTAGTCAAGTTCACTAACCACTGAGCAATCGCGGCTCCCTACTTAATGTTGTACTTATACTATTACTTCCCTTTCTGTGACCATTCATCATCATCATCGAGTGCCATCTCCGCAACGTCGTTCTATATTGTATTGTGTCCATCACCTACTTAAAGTTGTACCTATACTGCCAGAAACGAGAAACTTGGTGGCCGTGTAAGAAGACTTATCAACCAACATAGAACTGGAGTCGTCAGTCGCTGGACACTGAGGGAATTGCTGAGGAGGGGATCTGAGCACCTATGGACATGTTCGGAGCGCAATGATGATGACCCGCAAATAACTCAATAACAATAACCTATACTATTACTTCCCTTTCTATGACCATTCATCATCATCATCGAGTGCCATCTCCGCAACGTAGGTTGTCTACCAAGGAGCGCAATTCCACTCTCTTGCTTTGATGGTGCAGATTGTCATAGGTTGACTTGTCCATCTTTTGAAGTTACTCATCCATGTTAGTCTTGGTCTGCCTCTGCCTCTTTTACCTTGTATTTTCCCCTTCAGGATTACTTTTAGTAGGCTGTTGTGTCTTTTAACATGGCCGAAAAATCGCATTTGTCTTGTTTGAATTGTGTTTAGTAGTTCTCTTTTCATTTTTAGTTGTTTTCAGACTTCATCGTTTGTTTTCTTTTCCTTCCATCCAATTCTACCTATTCTTCTATATATCCACATTTCAAAGGCTTCAATTCTCTGTTCTGTTTTCTGGTCTAATGTCCATTTTTATGCACCATATATGTATGTTGAGAAGACATAACATTTTGCTATTCTTAGTATGCTTGCCCTTTCACCCCACCGAAATTAGATTAATAAAACCAATCCACAAACTAGGACAGAAAACACATACAACAGGTCGTCTGAAATTGGATCCTACTCATGACGTACTCTATATATACTATAATGTAATTTGCTTATTGGTGGATGTCATGGCTTAACCTTTTTCCATTAATAACCTAATATATTTGTTCTGTGTATTACTGCAGCATTAGTTTTCAGTACAATCAATGGCTCGTATTTCTGCGATGCGTTAACAACACTAATTATCAGGTGCACATTTAACAAGCATATAGTCTAGACTGTTTAAAGATATTATGTACAGCCACAACATTACTTTGACCCAATTTCTTTTTTTTGTTTCTTCCTATATTTCTTTCTTTCTGTATTCTTTTCTTTCTGTATTTCTGCATTTTTTATGTATTTCTTTCTGTATTTTTTTATGTCTTTCTTTCTTTCCTTCTTTCTCCTTTTCTTTCTATATTTCTTTCTATATTTCTTTCTATATTTCTTTCTTCATTACCTCGTATCGCCCATTTGAGCGTCGCGGGAGATACACAATCCCGGTTCTCACGCTTTTGGCAGTTCCAATCATTGCCAAATGATCTTGTTGTAGCGGTTTTTTTTTATGTTGATTGTCCTTCCTACTCTGGGTCTACCTCTTGTTCTTCTCCCTTCTCCACTTGTATCTGTCTAGTTTGTTAGGGAATCACACGGCATTCTTTCTGGATGGACAAACCTGTTTAATTGTTGTTTCTGTATGTAGTTTAAGATTGGTTCAGTGTCTTCTCTATCTTTGATAATATAGTTTAACTCTATCTGATTCGGACTACTCAATTCACGTTTCTTTCAGTTGCCTTTCAGCTTCGAGACAAAGTGTGCTGTTCAGGGCATTACTATATAACGTGTCTCCCACATGAAGTGTGTGTGTGTTTCATTGACTCATCGTGCAGTATATGTTTTCATTGACTCATCGTGCAGTATATGTTTTCATTGACTCATCGTGCAGTATATGTTTTCATTGACTCATTGTGCTGTATATGTTTTCATTGACTCATCGTGCTGTATATGTTTTCATTGACTCATTGTGCTGTATATGTTTTCATTGTCTCATCGTGCTGTATATGTTTTCATTGTCTCATTGTGCTGTATATGTTTTCATTGTCTCATTGTGCTGTAATTGTTTTCATTGTCTCATTGTTCTGTATATGTTTTCAATGTCTCATTGTGCTGTATATGTTTTCATTGTCTCATTGTGCTGTATATGTTTTCATTGTCTCATTGTGCTGTATATGTTTTCTTTGTCTCATTGTGCTGTATATGTTTTCATTGTCTCATTGTGCTGTATATGTTTTCATTGACTCATCGTGCAGTATTTTTCATTGACTCATTGTGCGGTATATGTTTTCATTGTCTCATTGTGCTGTATATGTTTTCATTGTCTCATTGTGCTGTATATGTTTTCATTGTCTCATTGTGCTGTATATGTTTTCATTGACTCATTGTGCGGTATATGTTTTCATTGACTCATTGTGCTGTATATGTTTTCATTGACTCATCGTGCAGTATATGTTTTCATTGACTCATTCTGCTGTATATGTTTTCATTGACTCATCGTGCCGTATATGTTTTCATTGACTCATCGTGCTGTATATGTTTTCATTGACTCATTGTGCTGTATATGTTTTCATTGACTCATCGTGCAGTATATGTTTTCATTGACTCATTGTGCTGTATATGTTTTCATTGACTCTTCGTGATGTATTTCTATTGACTAATCGTGCAGTATTTTTCATTGTCTCATCGTGCTGTATATGTTTTCATTGACTCATCGTGCAATATGTTGTTTCCGTTGTCTCTGAACTTATTTACTTATATTTTCTGTTATAAAACTATACTACCCAAAAACAAGTGGCATTTTTTCATATAGGGAAACTTACATGACTTAGTACCTCCATGTGTTGCTTAAGTACTTGCCATGTGATATACAGTCTTTAATCTCTTACATGCCTACATAAAAGTGTGCGATATATTTCAGTTATTTTGGCGCCGTTTTTGTGCTTAGGATTTTGGTTTTTATATTTCCTCCTTCTTCTCCATCTTTCAGCTCCAAGTGGAGCAGAGGTCTTCAACAAACACTTTCCAAGCCGTTATGTTTCTTGCCATTCTTTTAAGAACATTCCATGTCTTCCCCGTTATCTTCATCTCTGCTTCCATCTGCCTTCTCCAAAAATATTTTGGTCTTCCTCTTTGTCTTTTCCCATAGGGATTCTAAAGAAAAAAAGGTCTGCCGTTTAATACTCTCAGATGGCTTCTACATTGTGTGTCCTATCTAGCTCCATCGTCTTCGTTGTATCTCTATGTCTACTGGTATTTGACTGGTACTTTTCAATAATTCTATGTTAGTGATTTTTTTCTGTTGTTTCCATCCCATTATTCCCCTCAAGCATCCTTTAGTGTCTCAGCTGTAGTGATCTCTCAAGAAGTATGTTCATTTTATTTTAATTTTTGTAGCAACTTTTTTCTGCAGGTCATAGACTGGTATAAGAAAACTCAAAACAACAGAAATGTAATCCAATGGTCACTGACCAAGCAACTTGATGTTTTAGACTTTGCTGATGACTTAGCTCTCCTATCACATAATTAGCAACATATACAGGGTAAAGTAACCATATCTGATGATAAACTATGTTTTCATACGACAACTAAATATTATTGCTGCTTTTGCTATTCTTCTTTTGAATAGAAAAATTGATTCTAGTTTTGTGTCTACTTCTTCATCGTTGTATCCTCTGAGACGCACATGGTAATACATTTCTTCCACTGATTTTCTTTCCAAAAATACTTTTATTTATTTTCAATATATTTATATATTTATTTCAAACTTTTATGTTTTGGTTGTCTGTTTTCTTTACTGTTTAATCTGAAGTCACAGTCTGTGAGTCCTTGAAGACATGTTTTCATGTTTTGTTCTGCATCGTAATCACTTTCCATTACATTGGTTGTTACATTAATACAGTGCTATTGAATGTGCTTCATTAACTGTATAAATGGCGCACAGCTCAGAATGAACACTTCCGGGTTGCCGTAATGATCGTCACGGGCAACATAATCTACATGAGCCTCGTGTCAATTCCTTACTTTTAAATGCAACTAGTGAAATTGCTATTCCCCTCCACTTATCGCAATCCCTAAGATTGCTTTACAGAAATGTTATCGTTTGATCCCAATGTCCCAATCCAGATTATATGAACTCTTCCCACATTCCAGATTATATGAACTCTTCCCACATTCCAGATTATATGAACTCTTCCCGCATTCCAGATTATATGAACTCTTCCCACATTCCAGATTATATGAACTCTTCCCACATTCCAGATTATATGAACTCTTCCCACATTCCAGATTATATGAACACATTTCCCACATTCCAGATTATATGAACTCTTCCCACATTCCAGATTATATGAACTCTTCCCACATTCCAGATTATATGAACACTTCCCACATTCCAGATTATATGAACTCTTCCCACATTCCAGATTATATGAACTCTTCCCACATTCCAGATTATATGAACTCTTCCCACATTCCAGATTATATGAACTCTTCCCACATTCCAGATTATATGAACTCTTCCCACATTCCAGATTATATGAACTCTTCCCACATTCCAGATTATATGAACTCTTCCCACATTCCAGATTATATGAACTCTTCCCACATTCCAGATTATATGAACTCTTCCCACATTCCAGATTATATGAACTCTTCCCACATTCCAGATTATATGAACACTTCCCACATTCCAGATTATATGAACTCTTCCCACATTCCAGATTATATGAACTCTTCCCACATTCCAGATTATATGAACTCTTCCCACATTCCAGATTATATGAACTCTTCCCACATTCCAGATATTTTTAACAATTTTATGCAGGTGTTTTAAGTTACGCTATCGATTTTTTGTTGTTGTTTAACTTCGACGCCATGATATCATTTAACTGTTCCAATGTTCCTACCATTTTCCTTATATTGTGATGTCTAATCCCGTCTCATTTTGTCGCATTCAGTTTTGTTCTAAGGTAATTCATTCCAGTTGTTACATTTTATGTTGTTTTCTTTGTTTCTTGATGCCAAATTGAGCTTTGTATCGAATTTTGACAAAGATACTCAGCCTGCATTTGACGCTTAATTTTTCTTTGGCATACCGGACTTATTTGTCCTATCACATACAACATCGTATATCCGTATCAACATAGATCATTCCTATTGAATAACACGAACTTTTTCAGTATCCTTATTAATCTGACTTTTGTTGATTTTGATATGCTCGAAGGACGTTTCTACTTTATTTTATTTTCTTGCCACGACCACTACTTCTGTTTTGTCCATTTAAGTTACTCTCTTGCAATTGTTGCTTCTTTTTATCAAACAATTTCAAGGATAATATGATGTCTGATTAATTGTCATCTCTTTTTTAACCGCCGCTGGCAAGATGCAAAATTAAGCAAGGAAGGAAAAAAAGAAAGCAAGAAGGAAGGAAGGAAGGAAGGAAAGAAGGAAGGAAGGAAAGTAGGAAGGAAGGAAGGAAGGAAAGAAGGAAGGAAGGAAGGAAAGAAGGAAGGAAGGAAGGAAGGAAGGAAGGAAGGAAGGAAGGAAGGAAGGAAGGAAGGAAGGAAGGAAGGAAGGAAGGAAGGAAGGAAGGAAGGAAGGAAGGAAGGAAGGAAGGAAGGAAGGAAGGAAGGAAGGAAGGAAGGAAGGAAGGAAGGAAGGAAGGAAGGAAGGAAGGAAGGAAGGAAGGAAGGAAGGAAGGAAGGAAGGAAGGAAGGAAGGAAGGAAGGAAGGAAGGAAGGAAGGAAGGAAGGAAGGAAGGAAGGAAGGAAGGAAGGAAGGAAGGAAGGAAGGAAGGAAGGAAGGAAGGAAGGAAGGAAGGAAGGAAGGAAGGAAGGAAGGAAGGAAGGAAGGAAGGAAGGAAGGAAGGAAGGAAGGAAGGAAGGAAGGAAGGAAGGAAGGAAGGAAGGAAGGAAGGAAGGAAGGAAGGAAGGAAGGAAGGAAGGAAGGAAGGAAGGAAGGAAGGAAGGAAGGAAGGAAGGAAGGAAGGAAGGAAGGAAGGAAGGAAGGAAGGAAGGAAGGAAGGAAGGAAGGAAGGAAGGAAGGAAGGAAGGAAGGCTTGTGCTCTTCATCTTTTCCATAACAGTTGACAAAATATAAATTCATTTCTTGTTTCCGCTGACTTAGTTGAGCAGGGTCGAGATGAAAGTGAACTTGACCTCCATTAATAGTCAGCCCCCACGCTCCAGGCACAACGCCTCTGAAGGTTCTTCAATTTCATTTGGACGTGTTTCCAATTGCTTACTTCGTCATCCTAAAGCGGAGAGCAAGAGCCGTTAGAGATTAATCGCTTTGTTGACGTGGACGTGTGGAGATAGCTGTTTAAAAAAAAAAAAAGTAGAACCCCGGCACGCCAAGTAGCGTATATGGAATATGGTGTTAGTGACCATAAATTTTACATACCTTCAGCACATGATTTTCAAGGTAATGTGGTCGGTATTACGCCCGTGCCGCTTTACTTTCCCAGAAAAAAAAATCCGGTACCAATTTAAGGCTGGGTGAACCCGAAAGCCGCCGGTTGGGATCGAACCCTACCTCTTGTCCTTTGTAGTCAAGTTCACTAACCACTGAGCTATCACGGCTCCCAGATAGCTGTTAACGTTACGGTATTTTGTGGAAGAACAATTTACCCAAGTCTTGGGGGTCCCGTTACCAGACAAGGGCATGGTATAGTGCCATGTTCCTACAGCACACTCTTATGATATTGTAAAGGTAAAGTACGAGACTTGAATCGGCGTCTTAGAACGTAAGTTTTCACCCATACGTGCTCGACCGCCTATCCAGAAGTATTCGGAGACTTCTGGATAGTTGTCGCTTCACGCATTGAAACTCATATTGCAAGGCGGCATTCCTCACCTTCCCAGAGTACTACCCTGGTATCCACATTTGCCAGGGCCTGCGTCGACAGGGGGAGGGGGAGTGAGTATATTTTTCCAACCACTGGAACAACCCACACTGCCAACCACTGGTACAACCCACACTGCCAACCACTGGTACAACCCACACTGCCAACCACTGGTACAACCCACACTGCCAACCACTGGTACAACCCACACTGCCAACCACTGGTACAACCCACACTGCCAACCACTGGTACAGCCCACACTGCCAACCACTGGTACAACCCACACTGCCAACTACTGGTACAACCCACATTGCCAACCACTGGTACAACCCACACTGCTTGCAACGGGAATCAAACACGGGTTGTCCAAACGTTGGTTGCCCAGTCAGGTGGTTTACTCAACTAAGCTACCGAGGACCTACTCGAACGATCATCATCATCATCATCATCATTAAGTGCCGTCTCCGTATCGAAGGTTGGCTCCCATAGAGCGCCATTCCACTCTGTCTCTTGCTTTGATGGTGCAGATTGTCATTGGTTGACTTGTCCATCTGTTGATGTTACTCGTCCATGTAAGTCTTGGTCTGCCTCTGCCTCTTTTATCTTGTATTTTCCCTTCTAATATTACTTTTATTAGGCTGTTGTGTCTTTTAAGATGCCCCAAAAATTTCATTTCTCTTGTTTTAATTGTGTTAAGTAGTTCTCTATTCATTTTTAGTTGTTTTAAGACTTCATCGTTAGTTTTCTTTTCTTTCCATCCAATTCTACCTATACTTCTATAGATCCACGTTTCAAAGGCTTCAATTTTCTGTTCTGTTTTCTGGTCTAATGTCCATGTTTCTGCCCCATACAGAAATATTGAGAAGATGTAACATTTTGCTATTCTTAGTTTTAGCCCGGATAAATAACAGGAAATAGACGGAAAGATAACATCAGAAATGAAGAACTGAAAAAAAAGCTAGGAATAATTACAGCAATGCGAGAATAGTGTAGGGAGCCCCAGTAGCTCAGTGGTTAGTGAACTGGACTACAAAGGACAAGAGGTTGGGTTCGATCCCAACCGACAGCTTCCAGGTTCATCCAGCCTCAAATGGGTACCGGATTTTTTTCTGGGAGAGTAAAGCAGCACGGGCGTAATACCGACCACATTACCATAAAAATCATGTGCCGAAGGTCTGTAAAATATATGGGTACCAACACCATATTCCCTATACGCCACTTGGCGTGACGGGGCTCTTTACTTTTTTTAATGAAAATAGTGTCGACCAGGAACAATATGGTTAGAGCAATATTAGAAACACTTGGAGACATAGCAGCAGAAGAGACGAAACAAGAACAAACGATGGATTGATGGAATGTTAGAAACACTTGGAAACATAGCAGCAGGAGAGGCCAACAGTAGAGCTAGCGATGGTTTGATGGAATGTTAGAAACACTTGGAAATATAGTGGCAGGAGAGGCCAACAGAAGAGCTAACGATGGATTGATGGAATATTAGAAACACTTGGAGACATAGCAGCAGAAGAGACGAAACAAGAACAAACGATGGATTGATGGAATGTTAGAAACACTTGGAAACATAGCAGCAGGAGAAGGCAACAGTAGAGCTAAAGATGGATTGATGGAATGTTAGAAACACTTGGAAACATAGTGGCAGGAGAGGCCAACAGAAGAGCTAACGATGGATTGATGGAATATTAGAAACACTTGGAAACATAGTGGCAGGAGAGGCCAACAGAAGAGCTAACGATGGATTGATGGAATATTAGAAACACTTGGAAATATAGTAGCAGGAGAGGCCAACAGAAGAGCTAACGATGGATTGATGGAATATTAGAAACACTTGGAAATATAGTAGCAGGAGAGGCCAACAGAAGAGCTAACGATGGATTTATGGAATATTAGAAACACTTGGAAACATAGTAGCAGGAGAGGCCAACAGAAGAGCTAAAGATGGATTGATGGAATATTAGAAACACTTGGAGACATAGCAGCAGAAGAGACGAAACAAGAACAAACGATGGATTGATGGAATGTTAGAAACACTTGGAAACATAGCAGCAGGAGAAGCCAACAGAAGAGCTAAAGATGGATTGATGGAATATTAGAAACACTTGGAGACATAGCAGCAGAAGAGACGAAACAAGAACAAACGATGGATTGATGGAATGTTAGAAACACTTGGAAACATAGCAGCAGGAGAGGCCAACAGAAGAGCTAAAGATGGATTGATGGAATATTAGAAACACTTGGAGACATAGCAGCAGAAGAGACGAAACAAGAACAAACGATGGATTGATGGAATGTTAGAAACACTTGGAAACATAGCAGCAGGAGAAGCCAACAGTAGAGCTAAAGATGGATTGATGGAATATTAGAAACACTTGGAGACATAGCAGCAGAAGAGACGAAACAAGAACAAACGATGGATTGATGGAATGTTAGAAACACTTGGAAACATAGCAGCAGGAGAGGCCAACAGTAGAGCTAAAGACAGCGAAGCATATTTCCACTAGACGCTGAAAAGCAAATGATAAATGATAAAGGAAAGAGGAAGATGGTTAAAGAATAGGTAGCCAGAAAGAGAAAAAAATATCAGCCAGTTTCTATAATTCTTAAGTAGGAAGTCAAAAAATATCATCCAGTTTCTATAATTCTTAAGTAGGAAGTCAAAAAATATCAGCCAGTTTCTTTAATTCTTAAGTAGGAAGTCAAAAAATATCAGCCAGTTTCTATAATTCTTAAGTAGGAAGTCAAAAAATATCAGCCAGTTTCTATAATTCTTAAATAGGAAGTCAAAAATTATCTGCCAGTTTCTATAATTCTTAAATAGGAAGTCAAAAATTATTAGCCACTTTCTATAATTCTTAAGTAGGAAGTCAACAAATATCAGTCAGTTTCTATAATTCTTAAGTAGGAAGTCAAAAAAATATCAGCCAGTTTCTATAATTCTTAAGTATGAAGTCAAAAAAATATCAGCCAGTTTCTATAATTCTTAAGTAGGAAGTCAAAAAAATATCAGCCAGTTTCTATAATTCTTATGTAGGAAGTAGAAAAAATATCAGCCAGTTTCTATAATTCTTAAGTAGGAAGTCAAAAAATATCAGCCAGTTTCTATAATTCTTAAGTAGGAAGTCAAAAAATATCAGCCAGTTTCTATAATTCTTAAGTAGGAAGTCAAAAAATATCAGCCAGTTTCTATAATTCTTAAATAGGAAGTCAACATTATTGTCAACACCATCGTCATCATCATATGTCATATCAATTGGCGTATGCGATCTTGTCCTTCCAGAATCTTATATCCATAGTGCATCGTATCAATTCTGTTGTTGCTGTTTTCCATGCAATGACACCAAGATATTTAGTATTTTCTCTCTTTGTTGTCCGCGATCTATCTTTCCTTCTATTTTGCCAGTTGTAACCAAGTATTCCAACTTTCCTCTTCTCATGATGTGCCCGAAAAATGTTTTCTTTTCTTTTTGAAAAGGTCAACAGGATTACTAAAAAATTGTAGAGACATCCATACGTGGATAGACATCATCACCTATGCCAGCTGCACAATGTTTGATGATAACACTTATCCAGGAGGAGGTTATCGCAATATCTGATAATATTCGTGTGCAATTATATAATCCTACCTAATGTACTACATTCGTACAATTCATGATACACTTATTTATATACTTCAAATAAATTACGTATTAGCATTCTCTCTATTCGCTAGAATCATATTCTTCCCGTATTGTTAAGGCTGTCTTACGATTTTTTTTTCTCTCCTACAAAATATTTATTACTTTATCAAACAATTTTCGGTGACGGATATAACTATAATTCGTTCACAAATTCGTGCCCACAGAGTTGATCAATTATCTCGGAAACTGTTTGATGAATTTCTGTAATTCTTTTCATGAAATCTTATTTTTTCATCAACCTTCAGATTATATAACATTTAAGTACAAAGGTAGTCTGAATTTTGCACAAATCGTTTGTTGTTATATAATTTAGGAAAATATCAAATCGCATGCTCTAAACAATAGATTTTACTGTAAATTATGTTACTTTTCTAACAATGCAAGCCAAAGGCGTATCCTTATTACATTGAAAAGGGCAAAATTTTACATTCGATTGTATATATTCGTTGTAGAGATAAGTAAACTTCCTTGCTTGACTGCCGCCTCTGTAGAGTCAAAATTCTGTACTATCCATCGATTGAAAGGCTTTCTATCTATATTTAGAGCTGCCCGTGTTCTGTTTTCTGGTTTTTTGATATCGTAATATAACCGACCTTTTTTAGGTTCCTTGCAAAAAGGCATGTACAATAACACAGTTACCTTTTGCATAGTGATGAATTTACACTTTAAACTCTTCATGGTTTTAAAAATCAAGTAGTCACAAAAGCTTACAAATTATCACACATACAGGAATATTCATTAATAGTAAATATTTTGTCAAAATACGCCTCTGGACCAATTTAACAAGAAACCGGAAATGTAATTACAAAAAAAAAAAAAAAAAAAAAAAAAAAACGTCGGAGTGGTGCTGGTCTTACAAGTTACGAGTGCGAAACGGTGCTAAGATTGTGTGATGTGCACGTGAAATTTGCATTCTTAATTGGTGAGTTGATTACAACAAATGTAGTAAAAAAAAAGTAAAGAGCCCCCTTCACGCCAAATGGCGTATAGGGAATATGGTATTAGTGACCATCAATTTTACAGACCTTCAGAACATGATTTTTGGGGCAATGTGGTCGGTATTGAACCCGTGCCGCTTTACTTTCCCACACAAGAAAATATGGTACCCATTAAAGGCTGGGTGAACCCGGAAGTCGTCGGTTGGCATTGAAACCCTACCCCTTGTACTTTGTAGTCCAGTTCACTAACCACTGAGCTATCGCGACTCCCTACAACAAATGTGTGTATTGTTAAAATTTAGCACTAGCAAGAAAATTATATTTTTATGTACCTCAAATAAGCAAAAATCTTTCTTAACTGCATGACAGTAGGGCAAAAAATCAGACTGAAGGTCGGTGAAAAAATAAGATTACACGAAAAAGAATTGCAAAAATTCATCAAACAGTTTTCGAGATAATTAATACACTCTGTGGGCACGAATTTGTGAACGAACTATAGACGATCCATCAACAGGAAACCTCTGGGGTTATTGTAAATACAGATACATAATCGCATAATTCAGTTTCATGTGTGATGTCGTCTGGCGTTGGTGATCATGTATTTCCACAAATTAATGTTATCAGATATCAATGCTTTATTACCTTTCATCATATATTGTTATACGCTTTCTACGTACAAATGTTTTGTTGGACACATACAATGTAACTATGGTTTTCTATTACTGTTATGACGCTGTTAGCCCCTATGTAGAGGTCACTTCAATATCTGTAATCACACTTTACAACTGAAGGTTTCGCAACGTATATAGCCGTCTCTATTGAGTCATATCACTTGATATATTAGAAAAAAAGATAAAATGAAATTAGTTATGCCATGATGTTTCCATTGATCGTAGTCTGGTCTTCATTGTCGTTGGATAGCACTGGGTTTTAACAGCGGTTTTCAACCCTTATAATGTGCAACATTTTATCTCCCTAACATTTATTTTGACCCGCAGTGTCTGCTGGCGAAAGCGATTATAACTCTCCTTAATTGTCTAACTGTTGAGATGTTATATTTTTGAATTCCTACTATACTATTAGGGAGCCACGATAGCTCAGTGGTTAGTGAACTGGACTACAAAGGAAACAGGTAGGGTTCGATCCCAACCGACGGCTTCATACAGCCTTTAATGGGTACCGAATTTTTTTCTGGGAAAGTAAAGTGGCACGGGCGTAATACCGACCACATTACCACAAAAATAATGTGCCGAAGGTCTGTAAAATTTATGGTCACTAACACCATATTCCTTATACGCTACTTGGCGTGACGAGGGTACCTTACTTTACTTTTTACTACTATACTATTAACAATAAAAAGAGTTCTTAAATGTTATGTAGAACCAGTCTTAACATTTGAATGTGAAAATGTACAACTGAAATAAACAAAAGAATAGGAGTGGCAAAAAGTAATTGTAATGTCATGAAGAATATACTAACTTCAAAACAAATAACACCAGGGCTAAAACTAAGAATAACAAAATGTTACATCTTCTCAATATTCCTATATGGTGAAGAAACATGGACATTAGACAGGAAAACAGAACAGAGAATTGAAGCCTTTGAAATGTGGATATATAGAAGAATAGGTAGAATTGGATGGAAGGAAAAGAAAACAAACGATGAAGTTTTAAAACAAATAAAAATGAAAAGAGAACTACTAAGCACAATTCAAACAAGACAAATGCGATTTTTGGGCCATGTTAAAGACACAACAGCCTACTAAAAGTAATCCTGGAGGGGAAAATACAAGGTAAAAGAGGCAGAGGCAGACCAAGACTAACATGGACGAGTAACATCAAAGATGGACAAATCAGCCTATGACAACCTGCACCATCAAAGCAAAAGACAGAGCAGAATGACGCTCCATGGTAACCAACCTTCGTTGCGGAGACGGCACTCGATAATGATGATGATAAAAGAATCATCATCAAGTACCGGGCCTGCTGGCGTAGGTGATCATGTCTCTCCACAACTTTCGATCTCGACAGTTATTTATCATTTTTGTTGTTGACCCTCTGCCAAGCCGTTCTCTTAAGCTGTCTGGTATTTTTTATCTTTGCTTCCCTCTATCTCTTCGTCCCTCAATTTTCCCAGTTGTTACAATATATTCCAGTTGTTCTCTTCTCATTACATGGCCAAAAAATGATGATTGTTTCTTCCTAATATTGGAAATTAGCTCTCTTTTTGCTTTGGCCTCTTTCATAACTTTTTTTTTTTTTTTTTTTGGTGATTCGTGATTGTACAAAGAAATTACGACGGTGGTTTTCTGTTGCTTTTCGTCGGTTTGTTTACGGTTGACTCCTCTAGCCTGTGACTTAAACGTCTCACTCACAAGGCAGTGGGGTTGGTTTACTTCGGGGTACCCTCACTTAGGGAATAATAGAACAAAGAAGTATGTGTAAGCACTCGGAAAAATTGACAGACAAACAACAATAGAAAAAAACGAAGCCTTAGCCTTTTACTCTCCCGAGCATAGCTGCAGGTTGTACTATAAGTGAGTACTGTTTTCAAATAGCGGTTAAAATAAACATTGCAACAATGAAACATTGAACAATATGTTACTGCTAGTGACCCCTTAACTTCTATAATAACAAGCGAAATAAGTCTGAATCAAGTTAAGAGCGTCAAACACCGAGGCGCAATAATAACATCCGTAGCACCACATAAGAGAGCAGCAGAATAGCACAGGCGAGAGAAGCATTTAATAAAATACAAAAACAAACATCTTGTTTTTTAATAATAAGTCTATTTTAATAGAAGTGAGAAAAAATTTATTTTTTGCTATATAGAGCCATTCTAGCCTACTGAAACGAATTATAGACAGTAGGCAAACAGATGAAAAGACGGTTATTGGACACAGATGTGGGTTATTGGTTATTGGTTATGGAAGGCCTCGGTAACACAGCAAACGAATTAAAATCCATAATTGCTCAACCTCCCGTGTCAGTGGAATCATCCGAATTACTAACTCATCTCCCAAACAAAGAAAGGTAACTGTAGTCCCCATCGTAGCAGTCCCAGCACAGGCCAAAAGACATAAGGCGAAACCGCGCAGAAAGTGAACACAGCCAACTGTTCCCTGTCATACGATATCATCATTCATCGTAAACAAGCGGGATATCGAAGCAGGATCAAAACGGATGAGACACACAGCTCACGGTGTGCACAGAGCACTTAACTCAGTAGCTCCTGCAACAAGCCGGTCTTGGAATATGAGGAAACTGCAAGAAGGAACACTTTTCAGACATAGCCTTCAATGGTTCCTGCCGCCTATCCACCATATACCATGGGAGTTCACGTCCTCCCGAAAATGATGATCGTCGTAGCACTTGATGATGTTAGGCCATCGTTGATGACTCCAATTCCAAACATATAGACACACAGTGGTGGTAAGTTATCATTTCCAATCCAACAGAAGCCACCTGACCTGTAGTTAGTAAAACCACAGAGAGAATATGATTTTGTGACCTTCACTGATTCACTCTTGGATGTGAATGTGTAGTTTACACAAGAGGAGAAGTTTTCAACTACAGTGATCCCATTTAAGGCAATTCTGGGAAAGCAAGGCAAGTCTCCTTTATAGCAGCAGAACTTGATTTTCTCCGCTCCCTTCTTGTAGCTGCCGCCACACGATTCTGATGTCTCATTAACTTGGACATCATTCAAGAACAATGTCAGATTAACATTCCATAGATATGGCTCTGCTGATGAAATGCTTGTTGCAACAGTTGTATCAATCATACTGGAGGCTCCTGGTCTGTAGTCATTAATATCACAGACGGCACATGATGTTGTTATATTCAGTATTTCTTTCTGGGGTGTAAATATGTGGCACACACATGGAGAGTGGTTTGTGGTCACAGTAATCCCATTAAAGGCAATTCTAGGGTAGCATGGTATAGCTGTTTCAGAACAGCACAATCCTGTGATGTTTTCTGTGTTCGCTATAAAGCTGCTGGTGCTACACAATCCTGACCAATTATAGGTGTGGACATTATTCACTTGCAATGATAATATACTAAACATCTTGGTGTCGTGGCACAGAAAACAGTCAAACATATTTGATACGAAGCACTGAAAGTAGATTCGTGACGTGAGGTTGAACATAATCACGTACGCCAGCCGACATGGCACATGCTGATGGTGATCATGATATTGTCATACCGTCTAAAGTATGTATTATACAGAAGATGCACTTTAATTATTGTCATTATATGTACGCATCCAATGACACCAAATGCGGTAATAGGACAATGATTATATTAGAGGTACGAGACTTGAATCAGCGTCTTAACACGTGGGATTTTACCCATATGTGATCGGCCGTCCTTCCAGAAGTATTCAGAGACTCCTTTCTAGTGTCCCCGCAAGTATTGTAACTCTCGAAAGAAGCGTCATTCCTCACCTTCTCAAAGTGCTATCCTGGTACCCTTGTCTATTGGGGAGCAATTTGTTTTTTCAAACACGAGTACAGTTCACAAACTGCTTCCAGCGGGAATCGAACACGGCTTGTCCGAACGTCGGTATCCTAGTCGGGTGGTGGTCCCAAATAAACTACCGAAACCCGGTACAACAAGAGTGTTTCTCGATATTCCAATCTTGTAAAACTACTTCCAGTGGTCGAGATTGAGCCCGTAAACTGGCAACATGCCTTACGGCTTGGTGATGCAATTAAAACTGCGATGGCAGAGTTCTCGTGACAGATTTTTGTTTCACAGAAAGCACGAACGCCCAAATTGTTTTACTGAAGCATCTCGCATGCAACATCTGCTGGTTGCTATTCAAGAAACTGTCAAGAAACAAACTGAAAAAGCAGATCTTGATATTTCTCCAGGTTGACTGATAATGATGAGGCCATTTTCTTTATAATAACGGAAAAAGATGAATGTTGAAACGAACATATTTCTTTAGTGGAATTAACAATTGAGGATGAGTTCTACAGCGTCGTCAATTAATTTTGTTAATCTAATGTCAGAAAATGAATAACTCTTATTAAATTGTATAACACTTGTGGCAATATTGTTCTTATTACAATTAATTCCAATTGGGAAACAGTTTCAGAGACAATATTAGAGATGGAGAAGTCAGAAGACTGTTGATTATCTCCCTTGCAGAGATTATTGAGTTATTAGCGGGCCATCATCATTGCACTCTGAACATGTCCGTAGGTGCTCAGATTCCCTCCTCAGCAAGTCCCGCAGTGTCCAGCGACTGACGACTCCAGTTCTGTGTTGGTTGATGAGTCTTCTTATACTCCAAAAGTTTCTCAATTTCTGGTTGTGACAATATTAATTATACGTACCAGAAAACAGCAGAAGAGAGGAAGAAATAAATGAAATACTATTTGCAGAAGACCAAGTTGTGATACATGAAACAACTGAGGATCTGCAAGAACATATCAACAGGCCAAACAACAATTGTAAACAATACAACATGAAGATCAACATAAACAAAACCGAAGTAATGACAATAGCGAGAAAAAAAGAAAAACTAAACATCGTAATAGATAATACGAATCTGAAGCAAGTAGACAATTTTAAATATCTGGGTAGCACGTTAACACAAGACAATAACCAAGAGACAGAGATAGATATAATGTGTAACAATGCATGCCAAGTTATAGGCCAAGTATCAACACTATTGAAAAACAAAGCAATAACTACGGAAGCAAAAAGGGCAATATACAAATCAATTTTTCTACCAACTCTGAGTTATCAGTGCCAGAATTGGACGCTGGACTCTAGAACAATAAGAAAGATAACGACCACCGAAATGAAATGTGTCAGAAGAATGACAGGAAACAGCTTAAAGGACAGAGTAAGAAACACCGACCTGAGGAAGAAACTCGAAATTGAACCAGCCATCGAATACATAAAGAAACAACAGATACATTTGTTCGGACACATAACAAGACAACAAGAACTAACAATGACTCAAAGAGACATAAACAAACGCTACGAAAATGCCAGATTAAGAGGAAGACTGAGAAATATATGGATAAAGGGAATACTAGAGTCACTAGGAGGGATAGCACCAGAAGAGGCCAGCATGAGCAAAGAATCGCAGATTGCTTCTCCTCTCGACGCCAACGGCAATGGAGGAATGATAGAAGTAGAAGAAAAATCTTAACTCCCATTCTTTCATCCGAAGAAGTGACGCGGACTCACGGTTGTCGAAGTTATTGATGAAGTCTACCCTTGCCGTGGTATGTATAAAGAAGCGTCAATTGAAATGACCCGGCCACGGTGTGACGTAGTTAAACATAAACATCTAACCATTGATTGCGATAGAACTCGATGTCTTGTCCTTAAACCTTTCTTCACGTTTCGCCGCATAGTGCGCTATGCCCGATTGATATCACATATGTTGGGCCGCATAGTGCGCTATGCTGATTGATATCACATATGTTGGGCTGCATAGTGCGCTATGCTGATTGATATCGCATATGTTGGGCCGCATAGTGCGCTATGCTGATTGATATCGCATATGTTGGGCCGCATAGTGCGCTATGCTGATTGATATCACATATGTTGGGCCGCATAGTGCGCTATGCTGATTGATATCACATATGTTGGGCCGCATAGTGCGCTATGCTGATTGATATCACATATGTTGGGCCGCATAGTGCGCTATGCTGATTGATATCACATATGTTGGGCCGCATAGTGCGCTATGCTGATTGATATCACATATGTTGGGCCGCATAGTGCGCTATGCTGATTGATATCACATATGTTGGGCTGCATAGTGCGCTATGCTGATTGATATCACATATGTTGGGCTGCATAGTGCGCTATGCTGATTGATATCACATATGTTGGGCCGCATAGTGCGCTATGCTGATTGATATCACATATGTTGGGCCGCATAGTGCGCTATGCTGATTGATATCACATATGTTGGGCCGCATAGTGCGCTATGCTGATTGATATCACATATGTTGGGCTGCATAGTGCGCTATGCTGATTGATATCACATATGTTGGGCTGCATAGTGCGCTATGCTGATTGATATCACATATGTTGGGCTGCATAGTGCGCTATGCCGATTGATATCGCATATGTTGGGCTGCATAGTGCGCTATGCTGATTGATATCACATATGTTGGGCTGCATAGTGCGCTATGCTGATTGATATCACATATGTTGGGCCGCATAGTGCGCTATGCTGATTGATATCACATATGTTGGGCTGCATAGTGCGCTATGCTGATTGATATCACATATGTTGGGCCGCAAGGTGCGCTATGCTGATTGATATCACATATGTTGGGCTGCATAGTGCGCTATGCTGATTGATATCGCATATGTTGGGCTGCATAGTGCGCTATGCTGATTGATATCGCATATGTTGGGCTGCATAGTGCGCTATGCTGATTGATATCGCATATGTTGGGCTGCATAGTGCGCTTTGCTGATTGATATCGCATATGTTCGGCTGCATAGTGCGCTATGCTGATTGATATCGCATATGTTGGGCTGCATAGTGCGCTATGCTGATTGATATCGCATATGTTGGGCCGCATAGTGCGCTATGCTGATTGATATCGCATATGTTGGGCTGCATAGTGCGCTATGCTGATTGATATCGCATATGTTGGGCCGCATAGTGCGCTATGCTGATTGATATCGCATATGTTGGGCTGCATAGTGCGCTATGCTGATTGATATCACATATGTTGGGCCGCATAGTGCGCTATGCTGATTGATATCACATATGTTGGGCCGCATAGTGCGCTATGCTGATTGATATCGCATATGTTGGGCCGCATAGTGCGCTATGCTGATTGATATCACAAATGTTGGGCCGCATAGTGCGCTATGCTGATTGATATCACATATGTTGGGCCGCATAGTGCGCTATGCTGATTGATATCACATATGTTGGGCCGCATAGTGCGCTATGCTGATTGATATCACATATGTTGGGCTGCATAGTGCGCTATGCTGATTGATATCACATATGTTGGGCTGCATAGTGCGCTATGCTGATTGATATCGCATATGTTGGGCCGCATAGTGCGCTATGCTGATTGATATCACATATGTTGGGCCGCATAGTGCGCTATGCTGATTGATATCACATATGTTGGGCCGCATAGTGCGCTATGCTGATTGATATCACATATGTTGGGCTGCATAGTGCGCTATGCTGATTGATATCACATATGTTGGGCTGCATAGTGCGCTATGCTGATTGATATCACATATGTTGGGCTGCATAGTGCGCTATGCCGAATGATATCGCATATGTTGGGCTGCATAGTGCGCTATGCTGATTGATATCACATATGTTGGGCTGCATAGTGCGCTATGCTGATTGATATCACATATGTTGGGCCGCATAGTGCGCTATGCTGATTGATATCACATATGTTGGGCTGCATAGTGCGCTATGCTGATTGATATCACATATGTTGGGCCGCAAGGTGCGCTATGCTGATTGATATCACATATGTTGGGCTGCATAGTGCGCTATGCTGATTGATATCGCATATGTTGGGCTGCATAGTGCGCTATGCTGATTGATATCGCATATGTTGGGCTGCATAGTGCGCTATGCTGATTGATATCGCATATGTTGGGCTGCATAGTGCGTTATGCCCGATTGATATCACATATGTTGGGCTGCATAGTGCGCTATGCTGATTGATATCACATATGTTGGGCTGCATAGTGCGCTATGCCCGATTGATATCACATATGTTGGGCTGCATAGTGCGCTATGCTGATTGATATCACATATGTTGGGCTGCATAGTGCGCTATGCCCGATTGATATCGCATATGTTGGGCCGCATAGTGCGCTATGCTGATTGATATCGCATATGTTGGGCTGCATAGTGCGCTATGCCCGATTGATATCGCATATGTTGGGCCGCATAGTGCGCTATGCCGATTGATATCGCATATGTTGGGCTGCATAGTGCGCTATGCTGATTGATATCGCATATGTTGGGCTGCATAGTGCGCTATGCTGATTGATATCGCATATGTTGGGCTACATAGTGCGCTATGCTGATTGATATCGCATATGTTGGGCTGCATAGTGCGCTATGCTGATTGATATCGCATATGTTGGGCTGCATAGTGCGCTATGCTGATTGATATCGCATATGTTGGGCTGCATAGTGCGCTATGCTGATTTATATCGCATATGTTGGGCTGCATAGTGCGCTATGCTGATTGATATCGCATATGTTGGGCTGCATAGTGCGCTATGCTGATTGATATTGCATATGTTGGGCTGCATAGTGCGCTATGCCGATTGATATCGCATATGTTGGGCTGCATAGTGCGCTATGCCGATTGATATCTCATATGTTGGGCTGCATAGTGCGCTATGCCCGATTGATATCGCATATGTTGGGCTGCATAGTGCGCTATGCCGATTGATATCGCATATGTTGGGCTGCATAGTGCGCTATGCCGATTGATATCGCATATGTTGGGCTGCATAGTGCGCTATGCCGATTGATATCGCATATGTTGGGCTGCATAGTGCGCTATGCCGATTGATATCGCATATGTTGGGCTGCATAGTGCGCTACTCTGAATTTGATTTGCGTAAACCGTCATCTAACCATATTCTTTTTACATGCCTTGTATTAACTTGGTATTGGTGAAATCTAATACTTTGTTCAATTATCTAAACATTCAAATATAATATGTTATATGTTAGATAAATATAAATATATAGATTAATTCTTATAATTCATGAAATATGTTGTCTCTGAAATCTCTTCCGTTGCAACGATAAAAAGCTTATGTACGGAAAGAGTAAATAGTTTAGTTCACTAACCACTTCGCTACAGCTCTCGTTTATGAGTAAAATACTATAGATCTCATGAGTCTGTCCATTATTACAATTGATAATAATAATAATAGCAATAATGATAGATTGGTGATAACGATGATAATGATTGAGATAAAGTGTCGATAAATAGAAATGTTTAAGTTTATTGCAGAGTTGGATCCAGTCATGAGGGACGACCTTTGGTACGTGCAGCAACATACACCAAAATAGCTTTGGTATGTGCAGCAACATACAACAGAATAGCTTTGGTATGTGCAGCAACATACAGCAGAATAGCTTTGGTATGTGCTATCCATTACACGAAAGATGATCAGGCCTTGGCTTTGCTGAGTGTGGAGCAGGAGTTACCGACAACATACATTTTAAGGAACAAACTAGTAGTAGCAAATGCAAAGAGGATTTCTATTTGAAGTTATATAATTACATCTAGAGGTGCATTACACCTAAAGCATTAAACATAAAACATTACATTTAAAGCATTACATCAAATTCATTACATCATCATCATCATCAAGTACCGGGCCTGCTGGCGTAGGTGATCATGTCTCTCCACAACTTTTCGATCTCGACAGTTATTTATCATTTCTGTTGCTGACCTTCTGCCAAGCCATTCCCTTAAGCTGTCTGTTATTTTTTCTCTTTGCCTCCCTCTATCTCTTCGTCCCTCAATTATGTTCTCTTCTCATTACATGGCCAAAAAATGATGATTATTTCTTCCTAATATTGGAAATTAGCTCTCATTTTGCTTTGACCTCTTTCAGAACGTTTTCGTTACTTTTCTTAGCTGTCCATGGCATTCTTAACATTCATCTTTAAATCCACAGTTCTACAGCCTCCAGTGATTTAAGATCAACACATTTGAAGCATTGCATCTACAGATGTACACATAAAACATACATCTACGCATTACATCAAACTAATTATTTTACTTAATGTTATGTTTTCAGGCTATTATATCCAATGTAATATTTCAAGTTTTCCCAATGTTATATTTGACTAATATTTAAGTATAACAAAATACTGCAATAATTTGTTTATCTACATTCGTATATGGTGATTATGTCCTTTTCTGTTATACGATTATACCTTCAAAGTACCATTGCTGCAAACATTCTGGGAACAATATTAACCTCATATATCAACATAGGTTAGATACAGATTAGCTCAGGTAAACCCAGCTTTCCAAAAATATGAGGAAGATACTGTGCAATCAATTTTTGACAATAGAAACAAGAATAGGAGTTCTTAAATCTTAAGTATAGCCAGTCATAACATATGCGTGAGAATTATGGACAAGACCAGACAAGAATATCACTGGAGGCTGTAGAAATGGGGATTTACAGAAGAATGTTGAGAATACCATGGGCAGATAAGAAGCGTAATGAAAGCGTTCTGAAAGAGGCCAAAGCAAAAAGAGAGTTAATATCCAATATTAGGTATAAACAATCATCTCTTTTGGCCATGTAATGAGAAGGGAACAGCTGGAATATATTCTGACAACTGGGAAAGTTGAGAGGCGAAGAGATAGAGTGAAGAAAAGAGTAAAAGATACGAGACGGCTTAAGAGAATGGCTTGGCAGAAGGTCATATCAGAAACGATAAATAGCTGTCGAGATCCAACGTTGTGGAGAGACATGATCACCTATGCCAGCAGACATGGTAGCTGACTTAACTTGACCATTGTATCCTTAATTATTTTACTTTGTACCCTAAAGTGTAGTAGTCATTGTTAGTCATAGTTGATTGTTGTAGCCTCCTTCCGTCATAGTTGGTAATAGTAGCCTCCGTTAGTCACAGTTGACAATAGTAGCCTCCGTCAGTCATAGTTGACAATAGTAGCCTCCGTCAGTCATAGTTGACAATAGTAGCCTCCGTCAGTCATAGTTGACAATAGTAGCCTCCGTCAGTCATAGTTGACAATAGTAGCCTCCGTCAGTCATAGTTGGTAATAGTAGCCTCCGTTAGTCACAGTTGACAATAGTAGCCTCCGTCAGTCATAGTTGACAATAGTAGCCTCCGTCAGTCATAGTTGACAATAGTAGCCTCCGTCAGTCATAGTTGACAATAGTAGCCTCCGTCAGTCATAGTTGGTAATAGTAGCCTCCGTTAGTCACAGTTGACAATAGTAGCCTCCGTCAGTCATAGTTGACAATAGTAGCCTCCGTTATTCATAGTTGACAATAGTAGCCTCCGTCAGTCATAGTTAACAATAGTAGCCTCCGTCAGTCATAGTTGACAATAGTAGCCTCCGTCAATCATAGTTGACAATAGTAGCCTCCGTTAGTCATAGTTGACAATACTTGCATCCGTCAGTCATAGTTGACTTTAGTAGCCTCCGTCAGTGATAGTTGACCATAGTAGACTCCGTCAGTCACAGTTGACTATATTAACCCCCGCCAGTGATATTTGACTATGGTAGCCTCAGTCTGTGATACTTGACCATGGTAGCCTCAGTCTGTGATACTTGACTATAGTAGCCTCAGTCTGTGATACTTGACTATGGTAGCCTCAGTCAGTGATACTTGACTATGGTAGCCTCAGTCAGTGATACTTGACTATGGTAGCCTCAGTCAGTGATACTTGACTATGGTAGCCTCAGTCTGTGATACTTGACTATGGATTTTTTCAGCGAACCTAGCAATGGTATTTTTTCTTTCCTTTCGCCGTATATTCTCTTTCTCTATGAATCTGTCTGCTTATTGTTTGTTTCCAAACAACACGCTTAGAGTGTGTTTCCAAAGATTGCGGTCTGCAGCTATGTCTTCCCAGGCTGCATGGTTTATGTTCAGAGTCTTCATGTCACGTTTACACACATCTACAAATTAAAGTTTTGGGCGTCCGCTAGTTCTTCTGCCATCTCCAAGTTATCCATATAGCATATCCTTTGGTATGCGGCCACCTTTCATAAGGTGTACACGACCAAGCCATTGTAACCTACGATGTTTGAGCACCGTAATAGATGTTCAGGTGGCCTGTGCGAGTCATGACCTCCACGTTTGTCACTTTTATCTTTCCAGATGATACAAAGAATACAGCGCAGACATCGCATATGAAGTGCATTTAGCCTTCTCTCCTGCTTTATGTAAGTTGTCCAAGATTAGCTGCCATACATGATGATACTAATTATCCAGGCATTGTAAAGTGCATCTTTTGTTTAAATTGTCAGTTTGTTATTTTGCCAGACACGCATAGAAAAACGGGCGAATACTGATTTGACCCAGACTGATGAAATCCCCAGGTACGCTACTGGTAATACAACTACAAGGACTATTGCAACCACTACTACTACTACTGCAACTACTGCCATACTACTAAGCCTGCTACTACTAACACTACTACCACCACTATCACCCTACCACCTCCACCACTACTATTACTAATACTAATATTATTACTACATCTGCATACTATTGTGTTCGTAGAAAAGAGATGTATTTTGCATGCTTTAGATGTATTTTAACATTGAATAGACCTGGGGACAGTCAAGAGCTACAGCTACCTGGGACATACTATAACCAGTGGTGGAAAATGTACAACTGAAATACACAAAAAGAATAGGTATGGCAAAAAGTAATTTTAATGCCATGAAAAATATACTAACAACAAAACAAATAACAGCAGGGCTGAAACTTTGAATAGCAAAATGTTACATCTTCTCAATACTCTTGTATGGCGCAGAAACATGGACATTAGACAAGAAAACAGAAAAGAAAATTGAAGCCTTTGAAATTTGGAATTACAGAAGAATAGGTAGAATTGGATAGAAAGAAAAGAAAACAAAAAATGAAGTTTTAAAACAACTAAAAATGAAAAGAGAACTACTAAATACAATTAAGACAAGACAAATGAAATTTGTGGGACACGTTAAAAGTCACAACAGTCTACTAAAAGTAATATTGGAAGGGAAAACACAAGATAAAAGAGGCAGACGCAGGCCAATACTAACATGGACGAGTAACATCAAAAGATGGACAGGTCAATCTATGACAACTTGCACCATCAAAGCAAGAAACGGATTGGAATGGCGATCCATTGTAGCCAACCTTCGTTGCGGAGACGGCACTCGATGGTGATAATAACATAATATTGAACAATATAATAACATGGTAGAGAAGTGAGTCAGCTGGGCCGACCGATGAGCATCACGTTTGGATCAATCCGTTCTTCACTGACTCGCCAAGCTAGTGCGCTATCACTTCACTGTTGACGTTCTATACTGTTGCAACTGGAAGTACTACTAATAATACTACTACAATTACTACTCCTTAAAATACTTGTGCTACTTCTATAATTACTGCTACTTCAACTGCTACTGCTGTCGCTACTACCTTTGCTGCTACTACTAATATTAGTACTATTTCAATTTATCTTCCATTTACTTTCAAATATTGTGTCTTACATATATTGTGTAGCATATATCTTCATTGTTATTGATACTAGCTATTATATTTGCTTTCCTTAGTTTAGTTTAAAAAACAGCTTTCCAAAAATGAGGAAGATACCGTGCAATCCATTTTTGACAAAATAAACAAGAATAGTTCTTATATGCTATGTAGGTCCAGTCACAACATATGTATGTTAAATATGGGCAATAGGACAACTGACAAGAAAGTCACTGGAGGTTGTAGAAATGTGGTTTTACATAAGAATGTTGAGAATGTCATTGAGAGCTAGGAAGAGTAATGAAAACATTCTGAAAGTGGCCAAAGGAAAAAAAAAGAGAGCTAATTTCCAATATTAGGAAGAAACAATCATAATTGTTTGGCCATGTGATGAGAAGGGATCAGGTGGGATATATTGCGACAACTGGGAAAAATAAATTGAGGGGCGGAGAGAAAGAGGAAAGCAAAGAGAAAAGATATCAGACAGCTTAACGGAATGACTTGGCAGAAGGTCAACAACAGAAATGATAAATAACTGTCGATATCGAACGTTGTGGAGAGACATGATCACCTAAGCCAGCAGACCCGGTACTTGATGATTATGAGTTTACTTTTAAAAATATGTTTTGTTCTCAAAAGTCTTTGCTATTTCTTCCTTTTTCCAGCCAAATTGGAATATATTGCTCATTTTGTCCCGACGCATCGAACTTTCTCCTAACGTAAATGTAAAAAATCAGGTTTGTCTTCCCTTATTGACCCTGTTTATTACCCCGTTGCTGGTTTAACAGAGTCGATGGCTCTTATAGTCTTCTTCGTTAGCGTTCTCGCTAGCAGTAATTCCTCGGTCACAGACTGCTTTTAGCTAATGTGTAGTGGCGTACATCTGGTCACTAGGTCCTGCAGCTTCCAACATAGAGCATCCGAATTTGGCCAACGGTTTGATTGATATGGGAGCAATGCTACATCATTAGTCTCTTGATGGATTCTTACTCCTCCCTCCTGTCTGATTTATTTGCCTTTCAGCGTACAGGGAAGGCATTGTTTTGCAATGTTCAGTTTTTTGTTATTTTCTCTTGGCTTCTCCTGCTATTCAATTCCCTAGAATTTTCAATTTTATTATAAATGTACCTATATTTTTTTTTCTCTTGATTTCTCCTGCTACTCCATTTTCGTAGAATTTTCAATTTTCTTATAGATTTACCTCTATTTTTTTCTTTTGGTTTCGCCTGCTATTATATTTCATAAAATTTCAAATTTCTTCAATATTCACCCAAGTGTAAATGAATGAATCACTATATTTTTATATTTGTTGTTCCTGGATAGAAGAGCCAGACAGATTTGTCGTGATGAATACAGCCAACTCTTTCCATGCGGAAGCTTGTATCAATGCAACGGTAGAAGTTTCATAGATAACATTGTTCGTGGTTTTTAGAATCAATCTAAATTGTTATATTTATCTGACATATAACATTTTAGATATAAATTTTTAGATAATTGAACAAGGTATTAGATTTCACCAATACCAAGATGATACACGACATGTAAAAAGAATATGGTTAGATGATGTTTCACGGTAATCAAATTGAGAGCGACGCACTGTGCGGCGAAACGTAAAGAATGAGTTTAATTATAAATGGGGATGATTGTCTAAATATATGGGCTTTTACACAATAGGACAAATGTACGTGATGGAAAGCGTGGACAAACGCACGTAATGGTAAGGGTTGAAAAATGCACGTATCATAGGTATGGTTATGGAAGGCCCCGGTATCATTGCAAACGAATTAAAATCAATAATTGCTCAACCGCCCGTGCCATTGGAATCATCCGAATTACTAACTCATCTCTCAAACAAAGAAAGGTAGTTGCTGTCCCCATCATAGCAGTCTCAGCACACGCCAAAAAATAAGGCGAAACCGCACAGAAAGTGAACACAGCCAACTGTTCCCCGTCATACGATATCATCATTCATCGTAAACAATAGGGAAATCGAAACTTGATCAAAACGGATGAGACACAGAGCTCACGGTGTGCACAGAGCACCTAACTCAGTAGCTCCTGCAATAAGCCAGACATGGAATATGAGGAAACTGCAACCAGGAACACTTTCCAGACACAGCCTTCAATGGTTCCTGCCGCCTATCCTCCATGGCGTAGGTTCACGTCCTCCTGAAAATGATGATCGTCATATTTTTTTTTTTTATGTATAGCCCTTGATGATGTTAGGTCATCGCTTGTATCAACATCAGGCCAATCTCGATCCTCTAATTTATGCTGTTGTATTGTTGCAAAGATGTACGTACTGGTAACGGTGGACAAATGCACGTACTGGTAACGGTGCACAAATGCACGTACTGGTAAGGGTGGACAAATGCACGTAATGGGAGGGTGGACAAATGCACGTAATGGATAGAGGGGCAAATGCACGTAATGGATAGAGGGGCATATACACGTAATGGATAGAGGGGCAAATGTACGTAATGGATAGAGGGGCAAATGCACGTAATGGATAGAGGGGCAAATACACACAATTGAACAAAACGAAGAACAGTTACTTGTCATGAATGCTGCCAGAGGTAACTATGAAGGTTGAGGTAAAGAAAGGTCTTTGATCCTGCTTCGGAATACGTGTATCTAAGCTGAAGCCATCTTCAGTTGGCGTAGGCAACCATGTCTTTCCACAATTTCCTATCCACGGTACATCGTATCAGTTCTATTGTTGACTGTTTTCCATGCCATGACACCAAGCTATTTACCATTTTCTCTTTTTGTCGTCCGTGATCGTCTTATTGTTTGGAGTCTTCTTCTTCTTCCTCTTCTACCTTTTTAGCTCCCAGTGGAGCATAGGTCTTCAGCAAACACTTTCCAAGTTGTTCTGTCTTTTGCCATTCTTTTAAGATCATTCCATGTCTTCCACATCATCTTCATCTCTGCTTCTATCTGTCTTCTCCAAGAATTCCTTGGTCTTCCTCTTTGTCTTTTCCCCTGGGGATTCCAAAAAAGGGCTTATTGTGTAATACCCTCAGTTGGCTTCCGCAGTGTGTGTCCTATCCAGCGCCATCGACTTCGCTGTATCTCTTTATCCACTGGTATTTGACTGCTTTTCCCATGGGGATTCCAAAAAAGGGCCTATTGTGTAATACTCTCAGTTGGCTTCCGCAGTGTGTCCTATCCAGCGCCATCGACTTCGCTGTATCTCTTTATCCACTGGTATTTGACTGGTACATTTCCATAATTTTATGTTAGTGATGTTTGGAGGGCGTGAGCTATATTCCGTCCCCAAATATTGCACATGATGAATAGAAAGCAATATACTTAAAATGGGGAAATACAAAAGTAATAGAAAGGGTGGACAAATGCACGTAATGGAAAGAGGGACAAATGTACGTGATGGAAAGCGTTTACAAATGCACGTAATAGTAAGGATGGACAAATGCACGTAAAGGTAGGGTGGACAGACGCAAGTAATGGAAAGAAAAACAAATGCACGTAATGGGAAGGTGAACAAATACAATCAATATAGAGATAGACAAATGCACGTAATGGAAATGATGGACAAATGCACGTAATGGAAAGGATGGACAAATGCACGTAATGGAAATGATGGACAAATGCAGGTAATGGAAATGATGGACAAATGCACGCAATGGAAAGGATGGACAAATGCACGTAATGGAAAGGATGGACAAATGCACGCAATGGAAAGGATGGACAAATGCACGTAATGGAAAGGATGGACAAATGCACGTAATGGAAAGGATGGACAAATGCACGCAATGGAAATGATGGACAAATGCACGCAATGGAAATGATGGACAAATGCACGTAATGGAAAGGATGGACAAATGCACGCAATGGAAAGGATGGACAAATGCACGCAATGGAAGGGTGGACAGATGCACGTAATGGGAGCGTGGACAGATGCACGTAATGGAAAGGATGGATAAATGCACGTAATGGGAGGGTGGACAGATGCACGTAATGGGAGCGTGGACAGATGCACGTAATTGAAAGGGTGGACAGATGCACGTAATGGGAGGGTGGACAGATGCACGTAATGGAAAGGATGGACAAATGCACGTAATGGGAGGGTGGACAGATGCACGTAATGGGAGGGTGGACAGATGCACGTAATGGGAGGGTGGACAGATGCACGTAATGGGAGGGTGGACAGATGCACGTAATGGGAGGGTGGACAGATGCACGTAATGGGAGGGTGGACAGATGCACGTAATGGGAGGGTGGACAGATGCACGTAATGGGAAGGTGGACAAATACAAGCAATAGAGAGATAGACAAACCCACGTAATGGTAAGGATGGACGAAAGCACGTAATGGACAGAGGGGCAGATGCACGTAATTGAAAGTGTGCACAAATGCATGTCAGTGAAACATGGGAATAAGAAGTGAGCAATGCCTGGAATGTGTTTTGTAAAAACAATATTTGTGATTATGACTTCTTCAAAACAGGTGAATGCATTAACAATGACACAGTGACTACTGATTAACTACTACTGCGGTATACGCGGTATACAAAACATGACGAATAGAGGAAGTCACGTAGAAGTTATCTATGTTTTGTAATGACATCGTAGTATCCCTAATATGAAACTGACAACTGTCTTACTGGCTCTTATAATGAAATTATCATCATCATGTGCCACACCGGTTGGACGTAAACGATCATATCCATTCACAGTTCTGTGCCCACAGATATTTAGTTACTGAGCTATTTGCGGGTCATCATCATTGCATTCAAAACATATCTATAGGTGCGCAGATCATCTCCTCAGGAAGGCCCGCAGTGTCCAGCTACTGACGACTCCAATTCTGTGTTGGTTGATAAGTCTTCTTACACATCCACTAAATTTCTCATTTCTGGCTGTGGTCATCTTAACTCCCATCTATTTCATCCGAAGGAGTAAAGTGGACTCATGATTGCCGAGGTCATGTGCCCTTCCCATATCTCGCAGTGCATTGATGACATCACAGTAACCACAGTGTGTCGAATCAATTATATTGTGGACTTTTCAATGTTCCAAGACACCAAGTTATAAAATCCTTCTCTCTTTGTCACCCGCGATCTCGCTTTCCGTGTATTTTGCCAGTTGTAATTAAGTATTCCAACATTCCTCTTCTCATGTGGTGTAGGAAACACGTCATTTTCTTTCTGATGTTTTTTAAGAGCTCTATTTTTGTTTTGACATTTTTAAGAATTTCATCGATGGATTTTATAGTTGAACAAGGAACTCTCAATATTCTTCTGAGAAATCACATCTCTGTGACCTCTACTCGCTTTTTTTGTTTGTCTACTGTCCATGATTCGCTTCCATAGCTCAGAACTGGCTCTATATAGCACCGATGTACTCTCTTTCTCATTCCTTTCGACATAGACTTTGTTGCTCAAGACAGGTAATATTTTCTGAAATGCTTCTTTGGCCAGGCTTTTCTGTTTTTGTTTATTTACGGGGTTGTACGCTAATCTGACGGTCTGTTGTTTGATGTGCGACGGGGATAATCTGACGACTAACTGTGTGTCTATATGTTCGGAATTGGAGTCAACAACGATGGCCTAACATCATCAAGCGCTATACAATTTTAAAGAAATATGACGATCATCACTTTCGAGAGGAAGTGAACTTCTGGTAAAAGGTGGACAGGCGGCAGGAACCATAGCAGGCTATACATGAAAAGTGTTCCTTGTTGCAGTTTCCTCATATTCCAAGTCCATGGAGGACTGGTTGGTCTCGAGGCAAGACGACAGGCCTCGGGACAGAGAGGTTGTGGGTTCAAATCTCGGCTACACCGGTTGGGATTTTTATTTATGATTTCTCTCTGCGGCAACCACCCCTGGTCTCAGCAGCGAGGCCCGGCTTGAAACGTCAGTTACTCATCGACGGAAAAAAAAAAAAAAACATGAGTACCTCCGAAGTTGGAGTTATCTTCCTGTGAGGCGAGGGGCCCCTGTGCACACGGATACCAGGGAAAAATGGATTAACACGCAAAATTCAGTTCCTAGTCTCTAGGGACTTTGTCAGAGTTGAAAGCTGGCGAACGGAACAACAACAACATTTACGGGGTACATTTTCCGCATTACGTTAATTTTGTGCTACGATATTTGACTGCACTTTTTTTTCAGTTTTGTCTCGTTAATTTTTATGTCGCATGATTGTGATGATTTGATTCACCGATATGGCTATTACTTTTGTTTAATAAAGAGAGGGGTCCATAAAAATGTGTACACGACACTGCATGTGGTAAGTGTTGGTTACAGCTCGACCATAATGATGATGAAGAACTACTCAATGTTTATTTATGTAACAACACAGCTACTGTCTTTTTAATAAGGCTACAGGAGTTTGGTTTGTCTCGAGACAAGACTTCGGTCTCAAGACAGAGAGGTTGTGAGTTCAAATCCCGGCAGCACCAGTTGGGATTTTTATTTGTGATTTCTCTCTGCGGCAACTACCGCTGGTATCAGCAGCGAGGCCCGGCTTACTAATCGGCGAATATAATATGAGTACCTCTGAATCTGAAGCAGGAGTTATCTGCCTGTGCGGCAATAGACCCCTTGTGCTCACAGCTGATTGAGAAAACCATTAGAATTAACTTAATTCTAAATTGTTAATTCTAAATTAGTTAATTCTAAATTAGTTAATTCTAAACTAGTTAATTCTAAATTAGTTAATTCTAAATTAGTTAATTCTAAATTAGTTAATTCTAAATTGTTAATTCTAAATTAGTTAATTCTAAATTAGTTAATTCTAAATTAGTTAATTCTAAATTAGTTAATTCTAAATTAGTCAATTCTAAATTAGTCAATTCTAAATTAGTTAATTCTAAATTAGTTAATTCTAAATTATTAATTCTAAATTAGTTATTTTAAATTAACTAATTTAGAATTAACAGTCATAATTCAGTCCTAGCCTCTAGGGACTTCGCCAGAGGTGATCGCTGATTTTTCTTGAATCTTCTGTTTGGTCTGAAATAAAGAGCGCTAAACATGACAAGATTGGAGGCTTCAGCTTATTGGATAACGGAAGGACGAAACGTTTGTGATTAGTCTTGGGTGCATAACATCAGAGTAAGGGCAGGAATGTCGTTCGTTTTATCGTATAGAGCTACTTTAAGTCGCGAAAGTTGGAAGCAAATTGTGAAATTGTCATCTATTGTAGTCGATGAGGTTTGAGATCATTGATTAATTGATTGATTAGTTGTGAGTTATCACCAAAGCTGAAATACTACACAGTTGTGTTTTAAAGAAATCCAGTTTTGCTGTCGCTATACAGTATGTCGACGTCCAGTTTTATTTAGTTTAGTTTTTTTTGGTTTAGTTTAGTTTGATTTAATTTAGTATGGTTTAGTTTAGTTTAGTTTTAGTTTTAGTTTTAGTTTAATTTAGTTTAGTTTAGTTTTAGTTTAGTTTAATTTAGTTTAGTTTAGTTTAGTTTAGTTTAGTTTTAGTTTTAGTTTAGTTTAGTTTTGTATAGTTTAGTTTTAGTTTAGTTTAGTTTACGTTTTAGTTTTAGTTTTAGTTTAGTTTAGTTTAGTTTAGTTTAGTTTAGTTTAGTTTAGTTTAGTTTAGTTTAGTTTAGTTTAGTTTAGTTTAGTTTAGTTTAGTTTAGTTTAGTTTAGTACAAAGAACATTTTCATTGCTCAAAGAACAGTTACATAGCACTGAGTTTCCCTACTCAGCTCGTCTACCAATCCGCCACACACTATCGAAAGTACTGTAGATGGCTTCAGATCAGATGCACATACTCCATAGCGCTGGTGATGTTTTTGAATCATATGTCCTTAGTCGCCTCTTACAACACGCGTGGCACGTGGCAGTGACTCTATTCTGCTCTCCCCCGATAGTTGGCAGTGGCTTGGTAGCCACACGAGACTTCTAATCCCGTGAAATATAGTGTGTGTACTACTATGTAATCACACTAGAGAATTCCTCACCAGAGGATGCGGGTCTAGGTAGCCTAGTTGGGAAAACCACCCGACTGGGTCACCGACGTACCGACAACCCGTGTTTGATTCCCGCTAAAAGCACTGTGAATAGTACTCATGGTTGAAAAAAAATACCCCCGTGGTCGACCCAGCCTCTGACAGAAATGGGTACCAATGTAGCACTCTGGGAAGGTAAGGAATGCCGCCTCGTATAGTGAGCTTCGACGCTTGTAGCTACATAATCCAGAAGTCTCCGAGCACTTCTGGGTAGGTGGTCAAGCACATATGGGTGAAAACTCGCGTGCTAAGTGGCCGATTCAAGTCTCGTACTTTACCTTTACGTTACCTTTCAAATAGGATGTTTCCCTTTTTTTAAACATCTTTATATTTCCCAACCAGACCTCGGTAAATGATAGATTGAACCCATCAACTCCAAGATTACTGTGGTTTCATCCATGCGGTTCAATAGCTCCCTCGTGCCCAGAAAACGTATTATTGATCTTTTAGGATTATTTTTGTCGTGTGGATCAAGCAATTAAACCGAATCACCGTGAGGTGATCTTCTGCTTCAGAGATGACTTTCTATGATGTATTTATACGCCTAGACGGACAAGTGACACGCACAGGACGATGCACATTTCACTTAATCCCTAAGCTTTCTTGTGTCGGGTTACTCATGTAGACTATATTTACAGTGAAAGAATATTGACTTTTAGTGTGGATTATTGTTGTGGTAGTGCGTATTCCCTGGGAGTGGTATCACTGAGGCCGCATATGTGGAAGTGTGGCCACAGTGACCTGAGACACGAAGTGATCAAACCCGTTGTTATATGTACTTCTATACGTTATATGTACTTCTATACGTTATGTGTACTTCTATACGTTATATGTACTTCTATACGTTATGTGTACTTCTATACGTTATATGTACTTCTATACGTTATATGTACTTCTATACGTTATGTGTACATCTATAAGTTATGTGTACTTCTATACGTTATATGTACTTCTATACGTTATATGTACTTCTATCAGTTATATGTACTTCTATACGTTATGTGTACTTCTATACGTTATATGTACTTCTATACGTTATATGTACTTCTATAAGTTATATGTACTTCTATAATTAATATGTACTTCTATACGGTATATGTACTTCTTTACGTTATATGTACTTCTATAAGTTATATGTGCTTCTATAAGTTGTATGTACTTCTATACGTTATATGTACTTCTATACGTTATATGTACCTCTATCAGTTATATGTACTTCTATACGTTATATGTACTTCTATACGTTATGTGTACTTCTATACGTTATATGTACTTCTATACGTTATATGTACTTCTATAAGTTATATGTACTTCTATAATTAATATGTACTTCTATACGGTATATGTACTTCTATACGTTATATGTACTTCTAAACGTTATATGTACCTCTATACGTTATATGTACTTCTATACGTTATATGTACTTCTATAAGTTATATGTTCTTCTATAATTTATATGTACTTCTATACGTTATATGTACTTCTATACGTTACATGCAGTGGTTCATAGAGAGTGTCCGCGGTTCCCAGGTGCGTAACCACTAGTTTTTCAAGTATAAGAACAAGCAATAAGTCGAGAGTTTTGTAGAATTATATGTGGCCCTTTTCATCTTGTCAGACGGTCTAGTGGAGACTATTGTGTTTTTTTTTAGTTTTATTTTTGTCGAACAGTTTCTCTCGTGGCTAATTCTACCAATGTTTGAGAAACACACGCGGTCACATTACGAATAAGTCAGGCCCATTGATCCACAGGGTCTTCCATCCTTTTTCATGAGTCTTTTCTCTTCTAAGTTTTACCTTAGCACAGTCTCAAATGATGTTATACCATTCCTTATACATGCTCTCCATGATGTGCGATCACTTGCCAGATGTTCTCAGTCATTTTTCACAGATGGAGAAGCCATTCAGAGATGATTTACAGATATCTCTATATCGTAGTTTAGGTCTGGCGATTTGTCTTTGTTCGTGTGTTAGTTCACCATATAGTATTTGCATGGGGATGCGTTTTTCTTCTATTTGATGGACATGCCCCAGCCATCTTAGTCTTCGACATCTGAGCATCGACATGATTGTTGGGGTTTTAGCACGCTGCAGGACAGGTAAGTTGGTTATTTTATCCTGCCATTCGATGTGCGTTATTCTGCAAAGACATTAATCTTTTTTCGTGATTTCTCTCTCTCTCTCTCTCTCTCTCTCTCTCTCTCTCTCTCTCTCTCTCTGCGATCACGACTCAATCAGAGTAGGATTCCAGACTCCCACATGAAGTCAACTGTCAGGCTAAGTGTGTTGATCGCCCCCACAGACAGAACATCACAAGTAGAGTTCGCCAGATCCACTCTGATTGAACACCCGTTAATACGTTGCAGTATGTTCTGCGCCATTGGCCCAGTGCATCCAATTTCAGCCAGCATTTTATTCAGGTTTGCTTTCCCTATTTTCGTGATTTGAGTATGTTGTCCAGGTTTCAGATCCATATAATAGTGTGCTAAGCACACACGTTTGATATATTAAGAGTTTGATCTTCAGTGTTAGTTTCGAGTTGTTCCAAACCCTTTCTGTGAGTTTGCCGAAAGTCGTAGCTACCTGACCAATTCGGCTATTTATTTCATCATCAAAAGATGCTGTTGGCGTAATTGTCGATCCAAGAAACGTGAATTTTCTGATCTTGAAAATTTCTGAACTGATTCTAGTGGACAATCTTTTAAAGTGATTAATAGAGGTTTGATGTCACCTTGACTTAGTATTACTGTTTTCTGAACACTAATTGACAGTGCAATAAGAGAACTATGACTTCCTTCCTATGTGGTGTCTTCGGCTCAAGTGGAAAAAGCAAGATAATGAAATAAATAACAGGACTTATAACAGCATGTTTACTTTTTTATTACAGCTTTTGCCTCTGCCGAAGTCCCTAGAGATTAGGAACTAAATTTTGAGTGTTAATACGTTTTTCCCTGGCAACCGTGTGCAAAGGGGTCCCTCGCCGCACAGGCGAATATGAACACCTCCGTCTTCGGAGGTGTTCATAGTTTTTTTCCCTCCATGAGTAACTGAAGTTTCAAGCTGGGCCTCACTGCTGAGACCAGGGGTGGTTGTCGCAAAGAGAAATCATAAATGCAAATCCCAAATGGTGGAGCTGGGATTTGAACCCACAACCTCTCTGACACGAGGCCGACGTCTTGGCTTTGAGACCAACCAGTCCATCCTTACTTTCTTATAAGTTGTAATGTTTATAAATGTTTTTTTCTTAATTTCGTATAAGTCAATCTATATATCACAATTTTTCAAAGATTATTCCAAGTTTGTTGTATTGACCAAATTTTACATTTTCTGAAAAAAATATTGTTTCTGTATATATATCGATGACTTGACAAGCTGTCATTGTAAACAGTATTGTTATGGAAACAGCGCCATATATTTTAGAGCAGTGATCTCTGCAATATGTGCCACTTTGGCACTCAAGGCTTCTGTTTTTGAGATTGTGGTTCTGCCCTATGTGCCGTCTTCGGCTCGAAAGGACTATAGATAGATAAAAAGATAGATAGATAGATAGATAGATAGATAGATAGATAGACAGACAGACAGACAGACAGACAGACAGACAGACAGACAGACAGACAGACAGATAGACAGACAGACAGACAGACAGACAGACAGACAGAAAGACAGACAGACAGACAGACAGACAGACTGACAGATAGACAGATAAATAGATAGATAGATATATAGATAGATATATAGATAGATAGATAGATAGATAGATAGATAGATAGATAGATAGATAGATAGATAGATAGATAGATAGAGAGATAGATAGATAGATAGATAGATAGATAGATAGATAGATAGATAGATAGATAGATAGATAGATAGATAGATAGATAGATAGATAGATAGATAGATAGATAGATAGATAGATAGATAGATAGATAGATAGATAGATAGATAGATAGATAGATAGATAGATAGATAGATAGATAGATAGATAGATAGATAGATAGATAGATAGATAGATAGATAGATAGATAGATAGATAGATAGATAGATAGATAGATAGATAGATAGATAGATAGATAGATAGATAGATATCAACTCGCTTGGAGATGAGATAGCTCAGTGGTTAGTGAACTTGACCACGATGGACATGAAGTCGGGTTCGATCCTGACCAACGGCTTCCGGGTTCACCCAGCCTTAAATGGATACCGGAATATTTTCTGGGAAAGCAAAGCTAAACTGTCGTAATACCGACCACATTACCCCAAAAATCATGTGCTGACGGTCTATAAAAAATATGATCACAAACACCATATTTCCTATACGCCACATGGCTTGACGAAACTCTTTACTTGTGGCAACATTATTACTATCTTATAAGTTTTAATGTTTATAAATGTCTTTTAACATTTATTATAAGTCATTCTATATATCACAATATACAATGTTTATTCATAGTTTATTGTATTGGTCACATTATATTTTCTCTGTAAAAAAAGAAACTTTCCAGGACATGTTGGAGTACGGGGAAATGAAAGAGCGGACAGGTTGGCTAGCTGCGCTGTCGTTGAGGACGGGTAACCAATGGATCAGGCTGACATCATCAATGCCCTACGAGGTGTGGGGAGAGCACAGGACTTCGACATCAATGAGTTCACGTCACTCCTTCTGATGAAAGAAATGGGAGTTTAAGATGGGCACAGACAGAAACGAGAAACTTAGTGGGCGTGTAAGAAGACTTATCAACCAACACAGAACTGGAGTCGTCAGTCGCTGGACACTGCGGGACTTGCTGAAGAGGGGATCTGAGCACCTATGGAAATGTTTTGGGTGCAATGATGCTGACCCGCAAATAACTCAATAACTCAATAACACAATAACTTTCTTAAACAATTTTTTTTCCTTCTATTTATCAACATGTTTACTTAATCGTCTGGCATTTTTTATCAATATTCCAATTTTACATCCTCGTAATGTATTCTAAAAAATGTTTCACTTTCTCAGAAAGTTTTCTACATTATACTGAAACATATAAGCAAGATGATCTATTTATCACAATTTACCATCTCTAAACCGCTGTAGCGTTGTTGAGAACAAACGTTTTCTCATAGTTTATACTAGTCCACATATAGATACTACAATCATTTATTCTGTATGTGTTTACTATCGAGTAGTATCATGGGTCAAGACGGCAGAACTATAAAGAGTCCTACGAAAACGAGCATGAAAATGCAGTAATCTCAGCAAGAGAGTTCTATCATTATTCCTTATCAAAAGTGTACTATTGAAATTATAATCATGTGAGTAATGCGTCAGATAGCTTACTCTGGCTCACACATCTTTCAGCGTGGCTATTCTTTAATTCCAGAAAATAGTTCTCCGAGCTGTCAATGCTGGATAACTGTACCCGACCCATTTCTGACCTCAACAATTTTGTTTCACCCACGGGACGGTCCCAAACCATTAAGGGAGGGACCAAAATAACATACATGACATTGTTACCAAGGTCAAAGATAACATAGAACTCGTAGTGTTTTCATGGAGAAGGATTCCACCGTCCTTGGATTTATTCATTTCTAGGGAAATTGATTTTCGCTTCATTATGTCTTTTTGTGTTCCTTCCCGTCTTGTTATTCCTTGGCTATCTGTCTCTTAGCAAACATAGCACGGACTATTCAGTTGTATTCTTGTCGAAGTTTCTCAAGCTTATTTTTTGCTAGAGTAATTCTTTGTTGACAGGTTGTATAAATGTGTATGAAGATCTTTGTTGACAGGTTGTATAAATGTGTATGAAGATCTTTGTTGACAGGTTGTATAAATGTGTATGAAGATCTTTGTTGACAGGTTGTATAAATGTGTACGAAGATCTGTGTTGACAGGTTGTATAAATGTATACGAAGATCTTTGTTGACAGGTTGTATAAATGTATACGAAGATCTTTGTTGACATGTTGTATAAATGTATACGAAGTTCTTTGTTGACAGGTTGTATAAATGTGTACGAAGATCTTTGTTGACAGGTTGTATAAATGTATACGAATATCTTTGTTGACAGGTTGTATACATGTGTACGAAGATCTGTGTTGACAGGTTGTATAAATGTGTACGAAGATCTTTGTTGACAGGTTGTATAAATGTATACGAAGATCTTTGTTGACAGGTTGTATAAATGTATACGAAGATCTTTGTTGACAGGTTGTATAAATGTATACGAAGATCTTTGTTGACAGGTTGTATAAATGTATACGAAGATCTTTGTTGACAGGTTGTATAAATGTATACGAAGATCTTTGTTGACAGGTTGTATAAATGTATACGAAGATCTGTGTTGACAGGTTGTATAAATGTATACGAAGATCTTTGTTGACAGGTTGTATAAATGTATACGAAGATCTGTGTTGACAGGTTGTATAAATGTATACGAAGATCTTTGTTGACAGGTTGTATAAATGTATACGAAGATCTGTGTTGACAGGTTGTATAAATGTATACGAAGATCTTTGTTGACAGGTTGTATAAATGTATACGAAGATCTTTGTTGACAGGTTGTATAAATGTATATGAAGATCTTTGTTGACAGGTTGTATGAATGTATACGAAGATCTTTGTTGTAGCTTCAGGCTATAGTTCATCTTCTAACAAGGCACATCAGTTTATCGTTAATGCATTAGTTGTTTAACTCGTTGTCTCTTTAACAAAGAAATAATAAATATCACGAATGATATGTGAAACAACACAAGCAAGGCAGTAAAATAACAATAACTGTGAGGATGTACCTTCCCAATAAGAAAATATGGTATTGAATCGTTGACAATCTCATCAACACCAAAGAAGTAAATTAGTTCTTTTGAAACAAAATGTTACAGAAAAAAAAATCCGTATAAGACCTTAGATAATGGAAAAGTGGAATGAAAACATAAACGATTTAAACATTGAAAAAGAACTGGCTTATAAAAATCATTCTGCAGAGGAAATTAAAATATTATAGATACAGTTAGACTGGAAATGACAATAATGGAATGAACGTCACAAGAAGACAAGACAGGGACAGAGCAAGAAGAAAGTGGATTCAAGACATCAAACAGACACTGAACATAACAACAGAAGAAATCGGAGATCTGGTTAAAGACAGATAATTATTTCAGACCGGCTGTGGTGAATGTAACGTTCTGCAAAGGACACGGCACCTGATAATGATGCGGTTCTTCTAATATACAACCTTAGTAATTTAGGCATAAATGTTAATAACATGTGTGGTAACAACGATAGTATTTTACACAATATAGCATCTAGTTTGTTAATTTTTGTAGCGATTTGTCATAAGTGTTAATCTATATTTGTTTGTTAAAGGGGGCCGTTAATTTTTAATTGCAAAGTAAGAATAACATTAACATTTGAAACACTCTCGCTTCTTCACAAAATTAGACGATGCTTAGCAGTCACAGCTATGATCGTTTAATGATGGAAGTTGCTTATTTGTTAAATTTACAAAAAATGAATGGTTGCTATAGAAACGACACCCATCTTTCGTTATAAACAGTGCTGTTTAACTTACAAATAATGCAAGCAACACAATTGAAGTATTTATGAAGTATTCGGAGACTTCTGGCTAGTGTCGCCTTAAGCATCGTACCAGAGTATGAACCCCAGTACCCATTTCCGCCAGCCGCTAGGTCAACCGTAGGAGCACTTTTCTTCTCCACCCATGAGTATAACTGACACTTCTTCCAGCGGGAGTTGAATACAGGTTATCCGAACTTCTGTGGCTAGTTGGGTGGTTTTACCAACCTGATTATTGATAAACCCTTCCATTACCCCCGTGCTCATTTAGGTTTAAGTGAATCTAGATATGGATAATATGGTTTTACAGAAGAATGTTAAGAATACCATGGACAATTAAGAAGAGTAATGAAAACGTTCTGAAAGAAGCCAAAGCAAAAAAAAAAAAAAGAGCGCATTTCCAATATTAGGAAGAAACAATCATCATTTTTTGGCCATGAAATAAGAAGAGAAAAGTTGAAATATATTGCGACAACTGGGAAAATTGAGGGACAAAGAGATAGAGGATAGCAAAGAGAAAAGATACCAGACAGCTTAAGATAATTCCTTGGCAGAAGGTCAACAACAGAAATGATAAACAACTGTTAAGATCGAAAGTTGTGGAGAGACATGATCACCTACGCCAGCAGGCATGGTACTTGATGATGATGATGATGATGAATCTAAATAACGTTTATAGGACGAACGTCTAACGTCTATAGGGATCGAACCCGCCTTCTTTACTAACAGACGCTGAGCTTAAAGCCAACACACTCAAACAAATTAAATATTTTGTACAATTTTTCCAATCCGTTAGAAAGATAATTTTACAAGAACTATTTGAGAAGATGTGTTCATTGCTCCATTTGAAGCTGTGAAGTACACGATTAACACTTTTTTCTATGCCAGCTAAACAACAAATGATAAATAGCATAATCATACCAGCTTTGTGCTATGAAAGTCAAACATGGTCCCTTTCTAAATCACATTTAAGAAAGATCAATACATGTGAGATGCGATGCTTGAGAAAAGTAACAAACAACACAAGAAGAGATAGAATACCAAATGAAACCATAAGAAAAATGGTAGGAACAAAACCCTGCCAAGAATATATAGAACAACAACTTAAATGGTTTGGCCACCTGGTCAGAATGAATCCTCACCAATCACCATCAAGGGCGTTCTTCTCAAGAATGCATGGAAAAAGACCAAGAAGCAGACCCAGAAGAAGATGGATAGATGCAGTGACAGAGACGTGTAACAACAAAGGAAAATCACTAATTCAGACAGTTCGAGCAGCTCAATAACGACAAATGATATAAACCACGACACCTTTTAGGTATCAGTGAAAGAGAAAAGAAGAAGATGGATAGATGCAGTGACAGAGACGTGTAACAACAAAGGAAAATCACTAATTCAGACAGTTCGAGCAGCACAAGAACGACAAATGATATAAACCACGACATCTTTTAGGTATCAGTGAAAGAGAAAAGAAGAAGATGGATAGATGCAGTGACAGAGACGTGTAACAACAAAGGAAAATCACTAATTCAGACAGTTCGAGCAGCTCAAGAACGACAAATGATATAAACCACGACACCTTTTAGGTATCAGTGAGAAAGAGAAAAGAAGAAGATGGATAGATGCAGTGACAGAGACGTGTAACAACAAAGGAAAATCACTAATTCAGACAGTTCGAGCAGCACAAGAACGACAAATGATATAAACCACAACACCTTTTAGGTATCAGTGAAAAGAGAATAGAAGAAGAAATACACGCCAGTATAACGACATTTACTTACATATTTCATTATCATCTCTAGCGGCATCCATTCCTATTCACGGCACTGACACTTTTCATTTTTAGTAAATCAAGCGCTTAATTCTACAACATCGTTTTTATTGTTAAACAACGACCATTTATTTGTTCAGATTTTAAGCTTTTCTCCAAATTCAAAGATTATTTCTCCAATTTCACGTTCTTTATTTTAGAAAGGGGCATTTGCTATCATCCACACCTCGTCCCTGCATCTAATAATTTTTTCTGTTTGTTCAGATTTCCCAAATAGAATGTGGTTTATACACTTTTGGTTAAACCCGCTTTACATTTTTTTATATTTTAAAAATCTTGTTTACTTTCTCAAACTTTGTTTACTTTTCCATAATTTATAACCTTTTTTTTACTTGTTTACGATTTCAGATCTCTCATCATCTTTTATTTCAATAATGTATCTGATGTTACACATTTCAGTGTTTTAACAACCTCATTATTTTCGGAAATTTGTTACTCAAAATGCTGTAGAGATGCTGTGTCTCCGGCTCTATATTTCTCTCGCTATTAAACTTGCAGCACCAGAGCTGGAAGTTGTCAGCGACCCACAGCTGATGGCTTGCGCCAGGATCGGTGAACCAAAACCATCCAGACCCTGCTCCACCTCTCCGTGGTGCCCTCCAGTAACAGACTAACCTGTCTAGTCTGGCCAAGCGTGCAGGGATCGAAGAGGGAAGACAACCCGGTACTCAAAAATGTCGTGCTGAAGTCGGATGTGTTGGGCCGAAAGGCGCAAATATAACAGTTATACTGCAAACCACAACACAACGCAGATCTACGTCCTTGTAAGGGCGGAAGATGAACAGGAATATTCTAGTCTACCACGATGCTCTAGAATACTTTAGTCATCGGGCGAACGCAACCAACCAACCAACCAAACTTGCAGCAAGACAAGTGTGTGAGCTACCAACGTCGAGAAAAAGCGTGTTTTGCGGTATTTATCCTTCTATTTATAACATATTATTACTATTATTATTTCGGGGGCCTGGGTAGCCTAGTTGTAAAAACCACCCGATAGAGCTACCGACTTTCGGACATCCCGTCTTCGATTTCCACCAGAAGAAGGGTGAATTGTTCTCGTCGCTGGAGTTTAAACAAATACGTCCGCGATCGACCCAGCCGCTAGCAGAAAAGTATGCCAGGGTACTGCTCTGTGCTGGAGCCGCGATAGCTCAGTGGTTAGTGAACTGGACTACCACGTACAAGGGGTAGGGTTCGATCCCAACCGACGGCTTCCGGGTTCACCCAGCCTTAAATGGGTACCGGATTTTTTTCTGGGAAAGTAAAGCAGCACGGGCGTAATACTGACCACATTACCCCAAAAATCATGTGCTGAAGGTCTGAAAATATAGGGTCACTAACACCATATTTCCCTATACGCCACTTGGCGTGACGGGGGTACTTTACTTTTTTATTACTCTGTGTAGGTGAGAAATATTTTCTCGCATCGTGAGTTTCAATGCTTGAAGCGACACTATCCAGAAGACTTCGAACACTTCTGGATAGGCGGCCGAGCACATATGGGTGAAACCGCGCGTGCTAAGACGCCGATTCAAGTCTTGTACTTTACCTTTACCTTCGTTATTATTATTATTTCCATTTTCTACTATTTCTTTTTAACTTTTTGGCCCCTTGGACTTTTCTGTTCGTGGCAACAGATCCTGATCTGTATTCCAGTGGATAAAGAGATACGGCGAAGACGATGGCGCTGGATAAGACACACACTGCGGAAACCAACTGAAAGTATTGCACAACAGGCCCATTTTTAGAATCCCCAGGGGAAAAGATAAAGAGGAAGACCAAGAAATTCTTGGAGAAGACAGACAGAAGCAGAGATGAAGATGATGGGGAAGACATGGAATGATCTTAAAAGAATGGCAAGAAACAGAACGACTTGGAAAGTGTTTGTTGAAGACCTATGCTCCACAGGGATCTGAAAGGTAGAAGAAGAAGCAGAAAAACGTTCGGGGCCACATATAAGTGCAGTGCAAAACATGTTACTTCTCGTTATGTGTATTGACTATATCAGTCTTTGAATGCTTCCTTCCTTTTCTCTGCCCCTTGACAGAGCCCCGTAAACATTTCCATCTAGGATAATCTGCTGTTTGTGAGACCCCCAGCTGGCAAAGCTCCCATGATCACTACGCCTAACAAGCCCACGCCTCGCAGTAACGTGGCAACTTTGAAATTAAAATTGAAAGACCTTGAACATGAGCGTATATCGATCTTTCACAGATCCAATCATTTGTGTGGATTTACAGCTGTTCGCATAATGAACAGTCAAGGACGATTTAAAAAGTTGATAGTTTGTCTTTGAAGGAGGCGAACTAATGGAAGCATTACTAATTGACAAGATAATGCGGAACTAAGTTTTTGTTGCACAGTTGCTTGATTCAATTTAAAAGAGACATTTTAGTTATATATCCGTAACTAGGGCAATGTTTGTGTCTGGGAGTTGAATGTCTTACGCTTAACTTGGTCCGTGTTATAATTAATTGATGTTTGTGAGTGGATGGCATTTATGTCTATCATAATTAAAATTGGTGTTTGAGATCAGATGTCATTTATGCCTATCATAATTAAAATTGATGTTTGAGATCAGATGTCATTTATGCCTATCATAATTAAAATTGATGTTTGAGATCAGATGTCATTTATGCCTATCATAATTAAAATTGATGTTTGAGATCAGATGTCATTTATGCCTATCATAATTAAAATTGATGTTTGAGATCAGATGTCATTTATGCCTATCATAATTAAAACTGATGTTTGAGATCAGATGTCATTTATGCCTATCATAATTAAAATTGATGTTTGAGATCAGATGTCATTTATGCCTATCATAATTAAAATTGATGTTTGAGATCAGATGTCATTTATGCCTATCATAATTAAAATTGATGTTTGAGATCAGATGTCATTTATGCCTATCATAATTAAAATTGATGTTTGAGATCAGATGACATTTATGTCTATCATAATTAAAATTGATGTTTTGTGATTGGATGTCAGTTATATCTTCATCCTAACGTTGTGCTATCAATGCCAGACCTGGACCCTAGATGCAAAAACAATAAGAAAATTAACCTATAAAGAGATGAAATGTGTTAGACGAATGACAGGAAACAGTCTGTTTGATAAGATCAGAAATAAAGAACTGATAAAAAAGCTAGGAATAACCCCCGCCATAGAATATATAAGGAAACAACAGATAAAAAGGTTTGGACATGCGACAAGGTAGAAAGATCAAAACACAACACAACGAGCCTTCAACAAACTTTTTGAGAACACTAGACCCAAGGGTCGACCACAAAAAAGATGGGTCGATGGAATATTAGAAGCACTAGGAAACATAACAGCAGCAGAGGCGAACAGAAGAGCAAAAGACCGCAAATTATATCTCCCCTCGACGCTGAAATACAGATGAGGGAGGAAAGAGGAAGAAAATGATAATTAAAATTGATGTTTAGTAATTGGATGTAATTTATGTCAATCATAATTAAAATTGATGTTTGTGATTACGATGGCATTTGTGTTTATAAATAAATTCGATGTTTGTGATTAGATGTCATGTTTCTTATCATAATTAAAATTGATGCTTGTGATTCCGATGTCATTTGTGTTTATAAATAAATTCGATGCTTGTGACTAGATGTCATGTATACTTATCATAAATAAAATCGATGTTTGTGACTAGATGTCATGTATACTTATCATAAATAAAATCGATGTTTGTGATTAGATGTCATGTATACTTATCATAAATAAAATCGATGTTTGTGATTAGATGTCATGTATACTTATCATACATAAAATCGATGTTTGTGATTAGATGTCATGTATACTTATCATAAATAAAATCGATGTTTGTGATTAGATGTCATGTATACTTATCATAAATAAAATCGATGTTTGTGATTAGATGTCATGTAAGCATATGGTTGTGAGAGTGGATGTCAAGTTGATGTCACTATGAGCTAAAGTTGAATATTTTAGTCCAATTCGTATTTACACCAGAAAATTGCATGAATACTCGTATGTTGATGTATGTAGATATAAATCTTACACGTATCGTATATCTATTCTTTTACCCATTTTCTGAGACAGAAGAAACGTGAACTTTTACCATACAACGTATGTGAATACATATTGTAGGCTTTTAATTACACTCGCATTCATCATCATCATCCAGTGCCTTCTCCGCAACGAAGGTTGGCTACCATGGAGCGCCGTTCTGCTCTGTCTTTTGCTTTGATGGTGCAGGTTGTCATAGGCTGGTTTGTCCATCCTTTGATGTTACTCATCCATGTTAGTCTTGGTCTGCCTCTGCCTCTTTTATCTTGTATTTTCCCCTCCAAGATTACTTTTAGTAGGCGTTTCTGTCTTTTAACATGACCCAAAATTCGCATTTGTCTTGTTTGAATTGTGCTTAGTAATTCTCTTTTCATTGTTAGTTGTTTTTAGACTTCATCGTTTGTTTTCTCTTCCTTCCATCCAACTCTACCTATTCTTCTATATATCCACATTTCAAAGGCTTCAATTTTCTGTTCTATTTTCTTGTCTAATGTCCATGTTTCTGCACCATATAGGAATATTGAGAAGATGTAACATTTTGCTATTCTTAGTTTTAGCCCTGGTGTTATTTGTTTTGATGTTATTATGTTCTTCATTACATTACAATTACTTTTTGCCATTTATATTCATATGTTTATTTCAGTTGTACATTTTACACTCGTATTAATTAATGAAATATAGAGGGCGCCAGTAGATACAAAATATAAAATCCCTTCAAGGCATTAGTGTGCTATATAGGTTTTTTTTTTCTTTTCAGTTGCCAGCTTTGACCTCTGACGAAGTCCCTAGGCAAAGGAACTGAATTTTACGTGTTAATCCATTTTTCACTGCCAGCCGTGTACACAGGGGTCCCTCGCCGCACAGGCAGATAATTCCGTCTTCGGAGATACTCGTATTTGTTCCGTCCATGAGTAATTGAGGGAGCCGCGATAGCTCAGTGGTTAGTGAACTGGACTACAAAGGACAAGGGGTAGGGTTCGATCCCAACCGACGGCTTCCAGGTTCACCCATCCTTAAATGGGTAACGGATTTTTTTTCTGGGAAAGTAAAGCAGCACGAGCGTAATACCGACCACATTACCCCATAAATCATGTGCTGAAGGTCTGTAAAATATAGGGTCACTAACACCATATTTCCCTATACGCCACTTGGCGTGACGGGGGTACTTTACTTACTATGAGTAATTAACGTTTCAAGCCGGACCTCGCTGCTGATACCAGGGGTCGTTTCCGCAGAGAGAAATCATAAATAGCAATTTCAACTGCTGCAGCCGGAATTTGAACCCACAACCTCTCTGTCTCGAGGCCGGCGTCTTGCCTCGAGACTAACCAGTCCCCATGCTATATAGGTAATACAGTGCTAGTGTCATGTTTTTACTTTTAAAACATGTTTTTATGTGAACAGCATTACACTAGATAACATGAATACTAGGATTAAGAAAGTAGTTTATTGACTCAACATCCCTGTGTGGTGCAAATGTATGAACACCAAGAAGGAAAACAGAGAAACTGAGAATTAAGAGAGTAAATTCTAGATGCTTCCCCTATTATTACGTGGCCAGAAAATGATGATTACTTCTTCCTAATATTGGAAATTTGCTGTCTTTTTGCTTTGGCCTCTTTCAGTTTTTTTCATTACTTTTCTTAGCTGTCCATGATATTCTCAACATTCTTCTGTAAAATATCACATTTATACAGCCCCCAGTGATTTCCTTGTATGTTGTCCCATTGTTCATGATTCACATCCATATGCTAAGACATGCTCTACATAAATATAAGTACTTTTTTCTTGTTTCTATTGTCAGAAGTGGATTGCACAGTATCTTCCTCATGTATATATAATAATAATAATAATTAATGTCGAGCTTAATTTTTTTTTTAAAGTCGTTGGAAAATACGTAGGTCATGTGGTGAGAATACAGAAAAAAGTCGTTGGAAATACATGGGTCATGTGGTGAGAACACAGAAAAAAGTCGTTGGAAATACATGGGTCATGTGGTGAGAATACAGAAAATAGTCGTTGGAAATACATGATCCAGTGGTGAGAATACAGAAACAAGTCGCTGGAAATATATGGGTCATGTGGTGAGAACACAGAAAAAAGTCGCTGGAAATACATGGGTCATGTGGTGAGAATACACAAAAAAAGGCTTCGTCATTAGGCATTCATGTGGAAACCAGTTGCAGGAAAAAAACAACACAAACCAGGAGAACACTAAACAGAAAGACAGAACAACTACTGGGGAAGCTCGACCTTAGGACTAATAAACTACCAAGACGCACAACAACTAGCATCATAATGTCTTTTTTGATAATTATTCTTTCCGCCTTATATGTCGTCTCCGGACCGAGAGAAACATGAATGAACGAATAATGTAAGGTTGCGCAACTGTTCATAACTGTATATGTCATCGACGACAAATAATATGTTGATTTTTTTTCAAATAAGCAATAAAATAAGACCTAGATTTCCTGACTCATACATGATGGCTCTGATTGGCCAAATAGGCTCCCCATACAAATGGTAAATAAAAATTAATGGACTTTCATGACACAACCAACGGGATAAAATTGAACGAAAGAAAAACTCATATTAAAAATGGGAAGAAAATGTCACGAGATGGAAACCTATCAACTGAAATAAAAACCAGTCTCGCGCTGACATGAAGTGACTTTAACAAACTTACATGAATTTGGGGATCAAAAATAATTAGCGAAGACACGAAAGTCAGACTCTACAACTCTTGTGTGATTCCCGTGCTAACATTTGGTTCCGGGAGCTGGACATTCACTTATGCCCCAGGCAAAACAAAAAAAAAAAGACTGCTTTTGAGAATAGATTCATCGGCCGACTAAAATGAAAAAAAAATAAAAATTGCAGGAAGTTTAAGCCAAAAGAAAATATAAAAATTAGAAATCAAATGATAGGACGCATCAATCTACATACAGAGAAACATCATTATCATCGAGTGCTATCTCCGCAACGAAGGTTGGCTACCATGGAGCGCCGTTCTGCACTGTCTCTTGCTTTTTGATGGTGCAGGTTGTCATAAGCTGGTTTGTCCATCCTTTGATGTTACTCGCCCGTGTTAGTCTTGGTCTTCCTCTGCCTCTTTTACATTCTTTTATCCCCTCCAAGATTACTTTTAGTAGTCTGTTATGTCTTTTAACACGGCCTAAAAATCGCATTTCTCTTGTTTGAATTGTGCTTAGTAGTTCTCTACAGAGAATAGGTTCGTTATATTTGCTCATCATCATCATCATCATGTGCCATACCGGTTGGCGTAGGTGATCATGTCCCTTCACAATCTTCTAACTACAGTGCATCGTATCAGTTCTGTTGTTGACTGTTTTCCATGCCATGACACCAAGCTATCCAGTATTTTCTCTCTTTGCTATATTTGCTCAGAATGGATGAAATCAGACTCCTGCGCCATACCCTCATGTGGATACTAGAAGGCATCAGAAGACAAGGGGGAGCAGCAGATTTTTTTCTTAGAAGAATAATTCATATCGAAAGCTGAACTAAACAGTACCTGAAGTGAATCCCCAGACATGTGGAATTGTAATTTCTGTACTATGTGCTGTCTTCGACCCTAGAGGAACACCATCTAACCCGTTTGAGACAGGGACAAACTTAGAATCCATAGATTGAGAGTGTAGCCCTGTTGGAAAAGCTACCCCAGTAGCTACCAACGCTCGGACAACCTGTGTTCGATTCACGCTGGACCCCAGTTTGTCAATTGTAAACGTGGTTGGGACAAAAAATATATCCCCGCGGTCGACCCAGCCGCTGGCAGAAATGGGAACAAGAGTAGCTCTCTGGGAAGGTGAGTAATCGTGCCTCGCTTGTGAATTACGATGTTTGAGGCGACAATAGACAGGAGTCTCCGAACAGTTCTGAACAGACAGCTCAGCGTATATGGGTAACAACAAGCGTGCTAAGACGCCGATTCAAGTCTCGCACTTTACCTTTTAACATAGATTGGAATCGTAGAGACCTTTTTTGTCATAAGTAGACAAGGTCCCTAACCATTTCTATACCGAGTCTTCCTTCTTATCTGATAAATCAATTAAGAAGAAGAAAAAGGTACACATCCACGGTCTTCTGAGAGGGGCCAAGTCTTTATGCAAACAAGTGAAGGGATTTGCACAACGTGCTTGATAATCTTTAACTGAACACTATAAAGCTTCTTTATTCCAGTATAATTGTAGAGTTTTGATAACAGGGGTGTTTCACGATTCCTATACTTGTACTTATCATCTTCATCATCATCATCATGTTCCATACCGGTTTGCGTAGGCGATCATGTCCTTCCACAATCGTCTATATACAATGCACCGTACTAGTTCTGTTGTTAACTGTTCGCAATGCCATGACACCAATAACCAGTATTTAATCTCTATGTCGTCCGCGATCTCTCTTTCCTTCTATTTTGCCTGTTCTAACCAAGCATTCCAACTTTCCTCTTTTCATGATGTGCTGGTCGAAACTTCGTTCTACTTTCGTTTTGTTTCTCGCCACTATAAATCTATTACTATACTACTTTTTCGTTTGTTGTATTTGTTATTCGCATCATAAAGACAAGTCAAACAACACAAGTTTAGACTGGTCAGACAATACTGAGTTAGACGAGTCAGACAAAACTGGGATATATAAGTCACACAACACTGGGTTAGACGAGTCAGACAAAACTGGGATATATAAGTCAGACAACACTGGTTTAGACGAGTCAGACAAAACTGGGATATATAAGTCAGACAACACTGGGTTAGACGAGTCATACAACACTAGCTTAGACTGGTCAGACAACACTGGGTTAGACGAGTCATACAACACTAGCTTAGACTGGTCAGACAACACTGGGTTTGAAAAGTCAGACAACACAAGCTTAGACTGGTCAGACAACACTGGGTTAGAAAAGTCAGACAATACAAGCTTAGACTGGTCAGAAAACACTTATTTAGACAAGTCACACAACACTGGGTTAGACAAGTCAGACTACACTTGGTTAGACAATTCATACAACACTAGGTTAGACAAGTCAGACAACACTTGGTTAGACAAGTCAGACAATACTTGATTAGACAAGTCAGAAAACACTAGGTTAGACAAGTCAGACAAAACTGGGTTATACAAGTCAGACAGCACTGGGTTAGACAAGTCGGACAACACTGGGTTAGACAAGTCAGACAACACTTGGTTAGACAAGTCAGACAACACTGGGATAGACAAGTCAAACTACACTAGGTTAGACAAGTCAGACAACACTGAGTCAGACAAATCAGATTACACTGGGTTAGACAAGTTAGACAACACTGGGTTAGACAAGTCAGACAACACTGGGTAAGACAAGTCAGACAACACTGGGTTAGACAAGTCAGACAACACTAGGTTAGACTAGTCAGACAACACTAGGTTAGACAAGTCAGACAACACTAGGTTAGACAAGTGAGACAACACTGGGTTAGACAAGTTAGACAACACTGGGTTAGACAAGTTAGACAACACTGGGTTAGACAAGTTAGACAACACTGGGTTAGACAAGTTAGACAACACTGGGTTAGACAAGTTAGACAACACTGGGTTAGACAAGTGAGACAACACTAGGTTAGACAAGTGAGACAACACTGGGTTAGACAAGTTAGACAACACTGGGTTAGACGAGTCATACAACACTGGGTTAGACAAGTCAGACAACACTGGGTTAGACAAGTCAGGCAACACTAGGTTAGACAAGTCAGACAACACTGGGTTAGACAAGTCAGACAACACTGGGTTAGACAAGTCAGACAACACTAGGTCAGACAACACTTGGTTAGACAAGTCAGACAACACTGGGTTAGACAAGTCAGACAACCCTGGGTTAGACAAGTCAGACAACACTGGGTCAGACAACACTTGGTTAGACAAGTCAGACAACACTGGGTTAGACAAGTCAGACAACACTGAGTTAGACAAGTCAGACAACACTGGGTCAGACAACACTTGGTTAGACAAGTCAGACAACACTGGGTTAGACAAGTCAGACAACCCTGGGTTAGACAAGTCAGACAACACTATGTCAGACAACACTTGGTTAGACAAGTAAGACTTCACTAGGTTAGACAAGTCAGACAACACTGAGTCAGACAAATCAGGCTACACTGGGTTAGACAAGTTAGACAACACTGGGTTAGACAAGTCAGACAACCCTGGGTTAGACAAGTCAGACAACACTGTGTTAGACAAGTCAGACAACACTAGGTTAGACTAGTCAGACAACACTAGGTCAGACAAGTCAGACAACACTAGGTTAGACAAGTGAGACAACACTGGGTTTGACAAGATAGACAACACTGGGTTAGACAAGTCAGACAAAACTGGGTTAGACAAGTCAGACAACACTAGGTTAGACAAGTCAGACAACACTGGGTCAGACAACACTTGGTTAGACAAGTCAGACAACACTGGGTTAGACAAGTCAGACAACCCTGGGTTAGACAAGTCAGACAACACTGGGTCAGACAACACTTGGTTAGACAAGTCATACAACACTGGGTTAGACAAGTCAGACAACACTGGGTTAGACAAGTCAGACAACACTGTGTCAGACAACATTTGGTTAGACAAGTCAGACAACACTGGGTTAGACAAGTCAGACAACCATGGGCTAGACAAGTCAGACAACATTGGGTCAGACAACACTTGGTTAGACAAGTCAGACAACACTGGGTTAGACAAGTCAGACAACCCTGGGTTAGACAAGTCAGACAACACTGGGTCAGATAACACTTGGTTAGACAAGTCAGACAACACTGGGGTTAGACAAGTCAGACAACACTGGGTTAGACAAGTCAGACAACACTGGGTCAGACAACACTTGGTTAGACAAGTCAGACAACACTGGGTTAGACAAGTCAGACAACCCTGGGTTAGACAAGTCAGACAACACTGGGTCAGACAACACCTGGTTATACAAGTCAGACAACACTGGGTTAGACAAGTCAGACAACACTGGGTCAGACAACACTAGGTTAGACAAGTCAGACAACACTGGGTTAGACAAGTCAGACAACACTGGGTCAAACAACACTTGATTAGACAAGTCAGACAACACTTGGTTAGACAAGTCAGACAACCCTGGGTTAGACAAGTCAGACAACACATACGGCGCCAACTTAAACTGATTAGTTACACTACCTGTCTCTCTCGGTGCTTGTTAGACTACTAAAGAACATTACCACCCTTATTCGATCTTCCTAGAAACCGATTAGCGAGTAATAGAAACTGCTTTCATATATAAGGACTGTCTCTTGCTGTCTTGGTAGTTCTGCCTGCGTCATGCACACGATTTCTTCAACACCGGATCAAGTAATCTAAGTTATATTAGACTAATCATTATCCAAAAATGAAAGTGAAAATCACTTTCTCATAAGGAGGAATTACCAACAATCTTTTTCTCGCTCACTCTCTCTCTTTCTCTCTCTCTCTCTACACACACACACACACACACACACACATATATATATATATATATATATATATATATATATATATATATATATATATATATATATATATACTAACATCAGATGGTAGATGTACAACAGAGGTGAGATGCAGAACGGCTCATTCAAAAGCAACTTTCCAAAAATTGAGGAGGTTACCGTGCAGTCCATTTTCACAATGGAAAGCAAAAAAAAAGTTCTTAAAGTTATGTAGAGTCAGTCTTAAGATATGGATGTAAATCATGGACAATAGGACAACATACAAGAAAATCACTGGCGGCTGTAGAAATGTGATTTTACAAAAGAGTGTTGAGAATACTACGGGCTGTTAAGAAGAGTAATGAAAAGAAGCTAAAGAGGCCAAAGGAAAAGGAGAGATATCGTCCATTATTAGGAAGAAACAAACATCACTTTTTGGCCTTGTAGTGACAAGGGAAGAGCTGGAATATGTTGTGACAATTGTGGAAATTGAGGGACGAAGAGATAGAGAGAAGCAAAAAGAATGGATAACAAAAAACGCTTGACAGAAGGTCAACAACAGAAGTGATAACAAATTGTCGAGATCGAAAGTTGTGGAGTGACATGATTACGAATGCCAGCAGGCATGGTACGTGATGATAATGATGTGTGTGTGTATATATATATATAGATACATATCGCATTCATCATATACCTCTTAGGGTGTCGAGGCTGATATAACGTAAACGTCCATGCACTTCTGACAGCCTCAATTGTTGCCGGATGAGGCTTGGTGAGGCTCAAAGTTGAGTGAAACGTTGAGGCCTTCCCTGAAAGTTATAGATTAGAACCAGAAGGTCTCACAACATTGGAATCATATCATCAGCATCGAGTGCCATCTCCGCAACGAAGGTTGGCTACTATGGAGCGCCATTCTGATATGTCTCTTGCTTTGATGGTGCAGGTTGTCCATCTTTTGATATTACTCGTCCATGTTAGTCTTGATCTGCCTCTGCCTCTTTTACCTTGTATTTTCCCCTCCAGGATTACTTTTAGTAGGCTGTTGTGTTTTTTAACATGGACCAAAAATCATATACTGGTACGAAAAGAAGTGTAGTCCCAAAACAAATAGATTGAGGCGCCTCAGATTGTATGACCATAAGATCTCGTTCAGAACAGAGATAAATAGAACATAGATAAATAGACCATAGATAAATAGAACAGAGATAAATAGAACAGAGATAAATAGAACAGAAATAAATAGAACAGAAATAAATAGACCATAGATAAATAGACCATAGATAAATAGAACAGAGATAAATAGACCAAAGATAAAAAGAGCAGAGATAAATAGACCATAGATAAATAGAACAGAGATAAATAGACCGAAGATAAAAAGAGCAGAGATAAATAGACCATAGATAAATAGAACAGGGATAAATAGAACAGGGAATAAAACATTCTTTGCCTCAACCATTGAAAATGTTTAGGACAAATGTGCTAAAGTTTTGCTAACAGAAAATCTGAACAACTGAAAGAGAACTTACCTTTTCTTTCTACTGCTTCTCACATGGAAACCACGTTCACTTAACATGTCAAACATGGAATAAAAATGTGGACATTGGTTCTGTATATTCATGACATCGCAACCCCGTTGCATTTCTACGGTTTGAACTAAAGTGCCATTTTTGCGTTAAAATGAGCAGACGTGTCAAGCAAAATGCATTCACTGAATGGCTTCATGAGATCTCTGTTCTTTTCGTCAGTAACAATTGAGTTAAAGGGTTTTTATTTTGCTGTGTTTGAAATGCGCATGTCAGGTGTCTAGTTGTCATTCATCTCTACATTCATTAGCTTGAAGTCTAAGAAAGTCAGGAGTCCTTTAGGGCTTCGTTTTTTACCAAGAATTATCTCAATAGGTTAAAGTAGAAATATAATGGTGTCCTTTCATGGGGGTTATCCAAGATATTAATGTTGCTAATATAGGATTATTCCCCAACTAGTTTTGTTTAAATAATGAAGATATATTATGCTGTCGCAATGTTTTTGTAAACCAGTTTTCTCTTCCTCTTCTTTCTCATTCATCTTCTACTTCATTTACCTATAATTATTATTGCTGCTATTATTATTATTATTGTTATTATTACTGTTATTCTTATTGTTATTGTTATTATTGTTATTATTACTGTTATTCTTATTGTTTTTGTTATTGTTATTATTACTGTTATTCTTATTGTTTTTGTTATTGTTATTATTGTTATTATTACTGTTATTCTTATTGTTATTCTTATTGTTATTGTTGTTGTTATTATTGTTTTTATTACTGCTATTATTGCTATTATTACTGTTATTCTTATTGTTATTGTTGTTGTTATTATTGTTATTATTACTGCTATTATTACTGTTATTCTTATTGTTTTTGTTATTGTTATTATTGTTATTATTACTGTTATTCTTATTGTTATTGTTGTTGTTATTATTGTTATTATTACTGCTATTATTGCTATTATTACTGTTATTCTTATTGTTATTGCTGCTGTTATTATTGTTATTATTACTGCTATTATTACTGTTATTCTTATTGTTATTGCTGCTGTTATTATTGTTATTATTACTGCTATTATTACTGTTATTCTTATTGTTGTTGCTGTTGTTATTATTGTCATTAATTTTCTTCTTATTATTATTGTTATTGTTGTTGCTATTATTGCTATTTTTTATTATTATTGACATTATTGTTATTATTATTGTTGTTATTATTGTTATTATCATTGTCTATGCTGTTATTATTTTTATTTATCTATTAACCCAGGGTTATTGGGGTACCACTGGCAGACTTAACAATCTTTGTTTGTTTCTCTCTATCTCAAGCCATTTTTGGCTCCCTGTAAAGTCGAGGACCGTCCAATCTTTGATGTTTTCTTTCTATCTCTTTCTAATTTCACTGTAATTTGCATATTAGTCTTTGCTAGACCAGATATGTGGATATAATCATAAATAAAAATCCTAACTGGTGCAGCTGGGTTTTGAACTCACAACCTTTCTGTCCTGACACCGGCGTCTTGCCACGGGACCAACCAGTCCTCCCAAAAAAAAAAAATGTACCAAATGTCACAGCCTCTCTGCAGAGGCTGTGACATAAATGCCAACGATTTAATTATTTATCGTTATATCTTTATCGTGTTCAATGCTGGTTATTGGAGGCGATCAAGTCTTTCCACATTTCTGTGTCCCCAGTGTATCGTCGTCAGTTCTGTTGTTGACTGCTTATCATGCCTTGATGCCAAGCTATCTATTGTATTTCTCCTGTTGTCCGTGATCTTTCTTTCCCTGTTAATTTCTCAGATGTAACCAAGTATTCCAGCTGATCTCTTCTCAAGGAAAGCCATAAAATTGCCGATGTATTTCTTCTGATGATTTTTATAACTCTCCTTTTGCATTGGTCTCGAGGATTTCCTCTATTTTTTGCTGGCTAGGGAGCTGTCAATATTCTTCTAAGAAATTCTATCTTTGTGGCCTCTAATGATTTTTTTATGTGTTTTTTTCAATTGTCTATGATTCACTTCCATAACTCATATTAAGCTATATCATCATCATCATGTGCCATACCGGTTGGCGTAGGTGATCATGTCCCTCCACAATCTTCTATCTACAGTGCATCGTATCAGTTCTGTTGTTGACTGTTTTCCATGCCATGACACCAAGCTATCCAGTATTTTCTCTCTTTGTCGCCCACGATCTGTCTTTCCTTTTATTTTGCCTGTTGTAACCAAGTATTCCAACTTTCCTCTTCTCATGATGTGCCCGAAAAATGTTGATTTCTTCTTTCTGATGTTTTTTAAGAGCTCCCTTTTTGTGTCGGCATCTTTGAGAACTTCCTCATTGGTCGTTTTAGCTGTCCAGGGAACTTTCTACATTCTTCTGAGAAATCCCATCTCTGCGGCCTCCAATCGTCTTTTATTAAGCTATATATATAATGATTTTAAAAAAAATTAAAGTAAATGAAGTAATTCCCCGTCACGCCAGACAAAAATTATGGTCACTAACACCATATTCCCTATACGTCACGTATAGGGAATATGGTGTTAGTGACCATAATTTTTCCAGACCTTCGGCACATGATTTTTGGGGTAATGTGGTCGGTATTACGCTCGTGCCGCTTTACTTTCCCAGAAAAAGAATCAGGTACCCATTTACGGCTGGATAAACCCGGCAGTCGTCTGTTGGAATCGAAACCTACCTATTGTCCTTTGTAGTCCAGTTCACTAACCACTGAGCTATCGCGGCTCCCTTTATATAATGATGATGAACTATTTATCTCTCTCTCTCTCTCTCTCTCTCTCTCTCTTTCTCTCTATCTCTCTCTCATCAGTGTAAACAAAATGAAGGTCCTTAATACTGAAGAGATTTACTAACAGAAGGAAGAAGGAAGGTGATTTGAGCATCGCGTGAGGAATATAGCGTCAGCCCTTATATGTAGTTTAAACCGTGTGGACAATTTTGGGAAGCATCGCGACAATTTTAACAAATGTCTGGACATGTTTGGTAAGTATCGGGATATTTTTTGGTTAGTATCGGGATATTTTGGTAAGTATCGGGATATTTTTGGTTAGTATCGGGATAATTTTTCTAAGTATCGGGATATTTATGGTAAGTGTCGGGATATTTTTTGGTTAGTGTCGGGATAATTTTGGTAATTATGGGGGTATTTTTTGGTTAGTGTCGGGATAATTTTGTTTAGTATCGGGACATTTTTGGTAAGTATCGGGATATTTTTGGTTAGTATCGGGATAATTGTGTTAAGTATCGGGATATTTTTGTTAATCATTCGGACATTCTTGGTAAATAACGGTACATTTTTGAGGTTGTGGTCAGCAATACATCAGATCGTCTTCTTAATTTTATTAAACTCTTTGATATCATGTTTAAGTTTGGTGAAACCAGAAGATACTCGTCCTGAAGATCGAGCGTATAATATTTTTCCACTTGTAATTTAGCGAACTATTTAGTTAATTATTTAATTATTTTGTTAAGTATTTAGTTAGTTAGTTTATTAGTTAGTTATATATTTAATTATTTAGTAAATAGGTTGGTTATTTTTTTTAAATAATAATAATTAGTCAGTTAATTCGTTAGTTACTTAGTTAGCTACGTAGTTGGTTAGTTGGCTAGTTTGTCTGTTGGTTAGTTAGTTAATTCGTTAGTTAGTTTGTTTGTATATTAGTTATTTATTATTATTATTATTATTATTTTGTTAAGTATTTTATTAGTTAGTTAGTTAATTAGTTAGTTAGTTAGTTTGTATATTAGTGATTTATTATTATTATTTTATTAAGTATTTTATTAATTAGTTAGTTAATTAGTTAGTTAGTTAGTTTGTATATTAGTGATTTATTGTTATTATTTTGTTAAGTATTTTATTAGTTAGTTAGTTAGTTAGTTAGTTAGTTAGTTAGTTAGTTAGTTAGTTAGTTAGTTAGTTAGTTAGTTAGTTAGTTAGTTTGTTGATTAGTTAGTTACATATTTATTTAGTTAGTGAAAAGTTTGACTGGTTTATTCATTAGTTAATTACTTAAATAATCTGTTAATTAATTAGATAGTAAAGTAGTAGAGACACATTGAGTGAAATTATTAACAAGATTGACGAAAGCGACGACATGTTAGTGATGGGAGATTTTAATGGAAGGCTTGGGAAACGCAACAGTGAGAACAGTGACATCTTAGGACCCTTTGGTGATAAAACAGCTGAAATAAACGAAAATGGAAGCAGACTGCTGGATCTATGCAATCAAAACAATTTATTTATCACCAACACATTCTTCAAACACAGAGAGTCGCAAGTATACACCTGGTACAAATGGAATGACACAACATGCAGAAGCCAGATAGATTTTATACTAACAAGAAAAGAGAACAAGAAAAGAGTAACCGACAGTAGAGCAATCCCAAATATTACAGACGCCACGGATCACAAGATGGTTATGATCACACTAAGACAGCCAAAAATAAAGAGAAAACACGAAAACAAACAAAAGAAGCGAAAAGAACAGACAATAAAAATAAAACAATTAAAAGATCAAGAAACAAGGAAAACCCTAGAAGAAAAACTCAGAGAGGAATTCAAGAAACTCCCTAACGAAGTAGGCACAGTAGAAGAAGAGTGGAAACAATTTAAGGAAACAGTAACTAACATCTCTAAAACAGTTTGTGGAACGAAGCTAAGAACAAGAGAAGGGAAAAAGAGCACCCCGTGGTGGAACGAAACAATCAGAGAAGCAATTAAAGAAAAGAAGAAACTGTTTAAAAATTGGAGGGAGAACAAGAACCAAGAAAAATATGAAAGATATGCCTTAGTTCGAAAAAGAGTTAAAATGCTGATCAAAGAAGCTAAGCAAAGGAATTGGACAGAATTCGGACTAAACATGAGCAGGGACTTCAAGACAGCCACAAGAGATTTCTACAAAGCAGTAAAAGCCACAAGAGCGAGAAAAGAAAACCATGATCCTACTGAGCTGATAAATGACAAAGACGGACAACCAATGTCAAACAACCAATGTATGCAACAGAGATGGAAAGAATATTTTGAAGACCTGTTAAACATACCAACTACCAACAAGACAACAAAAACCACACTAGAACTCACAAATACTGAACCCAACATCATGAAAGAGGAAATAGAAGAAGTAATCAAATATGCACCAAGAAATAAAGCACCAGGGACAGATAACATTCCAATAGAAATAATAGCAGCAGCGGGAGAAACAGGAATGCAATGGCTGCACAGAATATTTAATGCAGCATGGCACCAACAACAAGCCCCAGAAGACTGGCAACAGGCAATCATCATACCAATATGGAAAAAGAAAGGTAGCAAAAGAGACTGCAATCAATATAGAGGTATATCTCTGCTCAGCCATGTAGGAAAGCTATACGCCAAAATCTTGGAAAAAAAGACTGAGACCAATAATAGAACTACAGTTAAGCGATTCTCAAATGGGGTTCCGAAAAAACAGAGGATGTACCGACGCACTATTCACACTAAAACAGCTTGCAGAAAAAACGACAGAACACAACCAAAACTTATACATAGCCTTCATTGACCAGGAAAAAGCATTCGACAGAGTAAACAGAGAACAACTGTGGGAGATACTAACAACATACGGAGTAAGCCAACATCTAACCAACATTATTAAAAGTCTCTACGCCAACAGCAGCTGCAGGGTCAGAACAGCAACAGGCTACACAGACCACTTCGAAGTTAGATCAGGTGTAAGACAGGGGTGCGTACTATCCCCCCTACTGTTTATTACATACATGGACCATATATGCAAGCTAGCCAACCCATCAGAGACAGAGGAGATCAACGAGCTTCTATTTGCAGACGACCAGGCACTAATACATGAAACAATAGAAGACCTACAAGAACACTTAAACAAACTCAACATCTTAGGAACAAAATACAACATGAAAATCAACATCAACAAAACAGAAGTCATGAATGTCGCCAAAAATAAACAGAACATCAACATAACTATAGAAGGCAGACAACTAAAACAAGTAGAGGAATTCAAATACCTAGGAAGTCTAATGACAAACGACAATTCCCAAACAGCAGAGATAGAATCAAGATGCAACAAAGCTTGTCAAATCATCGGACAGTTATCACCACTATTGTCCAACAAGGAAATAACTCTGGAGGCAAAACGAGCACTCTACAATACAATCTTCATTCCAACGTTGTGCTACCAATGCCAGACCTGGACTCTAGATGCAAGAACAATAAGAAAAATAACCTCTACAGAGATGAAATGTGTTAGACGAATGACAGGAAACAGTCTGAGAGATAAGATCAGAAATGTAGAACTGAGAAAAAAGCTAGGAATAGCCCCAGCCATAGAATATATAAGGAAACAACAAATAAAATGGTTCGGCCACGTGACAAGGCAGAAAGAACAAAACACAACACAACGAGCCTTCAACAAACGTTGTGAGAACAACAGACCCAAGGGTCGACCACGAAAAAGATGGATCGATGGAATATTAGAAGCACTAGGAAACATAACAGCAGCAGAGGCGAACAGAAGAGCAAAAGACCGCAAATTATATCTCCCCTCGACGCTGAAAGGCAGATGAGGAAGGAAAGAAGAAGAAGAAGAAGAAGAAGTAAAGTAGTTAGTTATTTAGTTAATTGGTTAGTTAGCTGGTTTATAGTTTATTTAGCAGTCTAAATTAACAATTCTAAACTCAAAGACAGCAGAAAACACGAGCCCACGCAACACAAACTCATTCCTAAACCCATTACCAAATCCAGTCTCAACTCTAATTTATCCGAGATTCCTCCATTTTATCACATGATTGATACATTGTTTCCTTTCTCTGACACGTTCCATAAAATCTGCCCTCCCGAGTGCATGCCCTGCCATTTTCCAAACAAGAACGCAATCCCTCTTATAAATATTAATCTTTTTACCTCATCCAATCACATTTTTTCTTACACTTCACGCCTGTCATTCAAAATATCATTAAGTTAAATCAAGATGCATGATTGGTCAGCCGGAATCTGCAGCTTTAAGCAATTTCTGACATTTCTGGACTGATAACTAAATCTACATGAATTTCTGTCTTTGTTGCGCGGTTCTATTTAACTTGTTAAAATTAATCTGCGTTGCTTGAAAATTAAATTGTATTCGAATAATTGGTAATGAAGGGCGCAATAATGATAATTTTTTGTGACGGAAACAAATTCGCAATATCGTCCAAAAGAGTGGAAGAGTAAACAGCTGTATGGAATGTTAAGCTATTCTTCTTCTTCTTCTACCTTTTAGCTCCCAGTGGAGCATAGGTCTTCAACAAACACTTTCCAAGTCGTTCTGTTTTTTGCAATTCTTTTAAGATCATTCCATGTCTTCCCCATCATCTTCATCTCTGCTTCAATCTGTCTTCTCCAAGAATTCCTTGGTCTTCCTCTTTGTCTTTTCCCCTGGGGATTCCAAAAAAGGGCCTGTTGTGTAATACTCTCAGTTGGTTTCCGTAGTGTGTGTCCTATCCATCGCCATCGTCTTCGCTGTATTTCTTTATCCACTGGTATTTGACCGGTACATTTCCATAATTCCACGTTTGTGACTTTGTCCTGCCATTTCCATCCCTTTATTCTGCGCAAGCATCCATTAATGAAAGTCTGTACCTTCGTGATTGTCAATTTTGTTATTCTCCATGTTTCACAGCCATATAATAGAACCGACTTAACATTGGAGTTGAAAATTTGTATTTTTGTATTTAGCCTAATTTCTTTGGATTTCCATATGTTTCCCAGTGCAATGAAAAATCCTCTTGCTTTTGATATCCTTATTTTGGTATCGTTTTCTGTTCCTCCCTCTTTATCTATATTACTGCCCAGATATATATAAGATTGTACGTCTAGTAGAGGTATTTCTCCTAGTTTTATTTGGTTATTGCCAACTGCATTAATTCTCATAATGTTGGTCTTATCTCTATTAATCTTTAGTCCTAGCTGTTGTGATCTCTCATCTAATATACTCATTTTATCTTGCATCTGTTGGTGGCTGTGTGATAGGAGAGCTATGTCATCAGCAAAGTCTAAATCATCAAGTTGTTTGGTCAGTGACCACTGGATCCCATTTCTGTTGTTTTGAGTTATTTTCATAATCCAATCTATGGCCAGTAGAAAGAGAAATGGAGACAGAAGGCATCCTTGCCTTACTCCTGTTCTTATTTCAAATGCTTCTGTAAGCTGTCCTTCATGCACCACACTACATTTTGTTCCTTCATACATTGTTTTTATCAGGTTAATAAACTTTATGGGGATTCCATAATGACTCAGCAACTTCCAAAGCATTCTTCTGTCTAAACTATCAAATGCCTTTTCGTAATCTATGAATCCAATATAAAGTGGGGATTTTAGTTCTAAACTTTGTTCAACTATTATACGTAGAGTAGTTATTTGATCAGCACATGATCTGTTCTTCCTAAAACCTGCTTGTTCATCTCTCAAGTGTTTCTCTATAGCCTCTTTTAGTCTCTCCAGAATGATTCTGCCTAATATTTTTCCTGGCACTGATAGTAGCATAATTCCCCTATAATTTGTGCACTCCTGTAAACTTCCTTTCTTTGGTAGTTTGATCATATAACCTTCTCTCCAGTCTTTAGGTATTTCTTCCCTCTCCCAAATTTTATCCAATAGATTATGTAACATCTTGGTAGAGGTGATAATATCTGCTTTGATGGCTTCCGAAGGAATTTCATCTGGTCCTGTGGCTTTACCATCTTTTAACAGTTTGATGGCTTTCATTATTTCTTCTTTGCTTGGTTTTCCGCAGTTAACGTGTAATTCTTCTTCTGCTGGTAGTATATCTGGAGGATTATTTGAGCCAGGTCTGTTCAAAAGTTCTTCAAAGTGCTCCTTCCATCTCTCCATTTGTTCCTTTATATTACTAAGCAGATTTCCTTTCTTATCTTTGATAAAGGCGTTGATCTGTTTGTATTTTCCACCTAATTTCTTTGTGCTGTTGTACAGTTCTTTCATATTCCCTTTATTTGCTGCTTCTTCTGCCTCTTTAGCTAATTCATCTATATATTTCCTCTTATCCTTTTTAATGCATCTTCTCACCTCTACCAAGATGTTACATAATGTTAAGCTATTGCGAGACTGAAAAAATGTAAGTGACAGGTAAATAATTGTTGTGATGCGGTAAAGCTGGTAAGAAGGTGGTAGTAATGAGGTGTAACGTACACTCCTATAGGGTATGGGGAGGCACCGTAGGCAATCATCACATCATCAATGCCCTCCAGGAAGTGGGAAGAACACAGGACTTCGACAACCATGAGTCCACGTCACTCCTTCGGATAAAAGAGATGGGAGTTAAGATGGGCACAGCCAGAAACGAGAAACTTAGTGGGCGTGTAAGAAGACTAATCAACCAAAACAGAACTGGGATCGTCAGTCACTGGACACTTCGAGACTTGCTTAGCAGGAGATCTGAGCACCTATGGACATGTTCGGAGTGCAGTGACGATGACCCGTTAATAACTCAATAACTGAAGTATGTGGACAGATTTACAAAACAGGAACACAACAAAATATTGACGTTTCTGCCTACATGCGGCCTTTCCCAGAACACGAGATCACCGACAACAAACGATGAGGCACAGATAACTACTACTACATCTAGGATAATTGGGACTGGTAAGTTATGGAGAAGAGGACAGAGGGATAAGAGATGAGATTATGAAATGAGGGAGAGATATGTTACATGATAGAGGTTAGGTGAAATCTGGAGATATGAAAGTATAAGTGTAGAGAAATAATGGTAATAAAACTTCGATAGATCAGATGACAGGTCGTCTGTTCACAGTGGAATATGGCTATAAAATACCGGAGGAAGGGTCCAATTGATAATCAATCACGTCCTTATACCAGAGGTCTGACGAGTTTCAAAACAGTCAAGCGTGACACAGTTAAAGACTCGAGATGTATGGGAGTGTTAAAGTGCCCATACTGAACCGACATAGCCCATGCGTCATAGGTGATAGGTCGGGTAAAATCAGGGACAGGTGTTGATAAGAGATACTCAGGAGAGTAGAGGAAGACGAGCAAGCCAGACATAGAGCAGACACCGTGGCGATAAGTTATAGAGGATTATCGAAATATGTAGTACTGAAACATGTGTACGTTTCACTGCCCATGTTTTCTAAGACTATTAGACATTTTAGAAAGGGATGGGCGTCACACCAAACGAGATACTCCAATACATGTTAATCCCCTGTTGCAATAACCAACATAGTGTTTATCCTGATCGTGCATGTGGTTCCGTTAAGCGTGTTCGGATTTGAAGAAAGGTGCTCTGCTGGTGATTAGCAAACTTACAGATCGCTGTAACGGTCGTCGCAGGCGGCAAAATTTCCATGAGCAGGCGCCGAATCAGAGTGGACTTCGTGATTGTTGAGTGTGTACCAAAAAAACACTTTCCAACAGGGCCTCGGTAGCCGAGTTGGGAAAACCACCTTCACGTTTGGACAACCCGTGTTCGATTCCCGCTGGGAGCAGTGTGAATTGTACTCGTGGTTGGAAAAAAAATACCCCCACAGTCGACCCAGTCGTTAGCAGAAATGGATACCAGGGTATTACCCAGGGAAGGTGTGGAATTTCGCCTCGCATATGTGTTTCGATGCTTGAGGCGATACTATACAGAAATTTCCGAACATTTCTGGATAGGCGGCCGAGCACATATGGGTGTAAACTCGCGTGCTAAGATGCCGGTTCAAGTCTCGTACTTTACCTTTACCTTTACACTTTCCAAACAGTAGTAGGATCAGACAGCAACGCTAGACATACATACAATCCTGCTACGGACCAGCTGGTGGAAAATTGTCGGTCGAACACAGATCCTACATCCCATTCCATGCCAACTCCAGGGCATGGCACCACAGCACGTCTGTCAACGGCAGTCGCCCGCAACAAGAAGGTCCGTGCGATAGCGCGGAATCTACGTTGATTCCATTGTCATGGAAATGCGAAGGGACCGACGATGTCTCTGCAAACAAAAAAATCCAAATCAGAAGAAATCACTTTGATCAAACACTGCTACAAAAATGCCACTAGACCAGAACACATCTCTACTAAGCGGCCCGCCGCACCGACCTTTCGAATATAACCGATCATTCTAAGTATCCATCTGTAATACTTGTATTCAAAAGTATCGGTTTATTTTTCAGGAAATCTTTCGACTGTCCATGTTTCACAACAATAATCTGGTATAGAAAAAACTACCGATTCTTATAAACCTAAGTTGTACTCCTGTATCAATTCCTTACCATATTTTGTGTGGTAGCTTTAATTTATCGCTAACTGTAGTCAGTCTCAGATTTTAATTTAAAAAAAAACGAAACGATCTTGAAGATAAATGCCTTAAAAGGATACTCTATGGAATGAATTCAAGACTAATATTGAAATAATGGAAATAGCCATGCAACCAAAGACTTCATCTACAGTTAAAGAATAAAGATGGAGATATGTCGGACATGTGCTAAGAAGAGAGAATTTCAGAACATCCCGTTCTATGGGAAATATTAGGATACAGAAAAAAAAAAATAGGAGGATCTAAAGAGACACTAAAAAGAACATTCATAAGAGAAGCAAAATTGGCAGGCATAGACTTACTAGATAAGATCAAACAACTCGCTCAGAGAGATGTTTGGCGAAAAACACTGCAAGCCCTATGTGACATCTATCGGAATTACAATAAATCAATAATCAAGAATCAATAATCAGTAATCAGTCTACTTTAGACTTTAAAAACAACACGGAGAAAAAACAAACAATAAACTAAAAGGATGAGATAAGCTTGTTCATACATCAACTGGTCAATCTCGTGTACATACACTTCATGACCTTCAGGAAAGTACTGAACGCCCGCGTAGAGTTGTGTCAGACCAACTCGTTTAATAATTAACAAGTACTTCTTTCTTGTACTCATTGCTTTTGATATAAACGTGTTTGGTAATATATTACTTTTTCTATTCTTTGTTCCAACTTCGCCTTCATATTTTTTTTTGTATTTGCGTGCACCGAGCTACCCTTATCCTTCTATCTGCTCTTTTTTTTTTTAAATTTATCTTAACTTATTTTTCTTGTTTTCCTCTATTGTTTGAAAGAAAACTGTTTTGTTCCCAGGGTGGTGTTCTAATTAATGTTAATTATTTTTCCGATGTTGCAGTTCTAATTACCTTTCTTCTCTTTTTCTCATTAATTTATCTAATTAGCTTTTGTTTCATCCACTTTTTTCTCGTATTGTAATAAACGTCATTTTTGTTTACCTTTTCTTCTTAATGTTTTCAAATTTATTAAATGTTTTCCTTGCTCCTGTTCTTGAAAGAAAAATACCTTCCATTCTTAAAATGTTTTTCTTGTTGTATTCGTATTCCCACTTAACTGTCTTTTTAAATTATTAATTCTTATTAATTTAACTTAAAAAATATATATGTTAATTCTTCTGGTCCAGTTTAAAATATGAACACCAACATATTCCCCGCATTCCAATCGGAATAACAAATTGAATGCTGAAGTTGGTGTCAGCGAAACATAACTGGTAAAGTTAGCTAGTTGGTCGATAGGTCATCCAGACCGTAAGTAGTGGGAGCCGCACGTTATATTCTGACTTTTTTAGTTGAACAAAGAGAAGGAGGAAAGGAGAAAGATTTCCTCCTTCAAGTACAAGAGTTATATAGTAGAATACCACCACTTTCCCATGGTGGAAGGTGGTGGAAGGTGGTGGAGGACTTCTGTCATGATATATATGTATATATGAATAGGACTTGTATAGTGCATGAAGGGGTGGGTTGTTGAGGGGATAATTACTGAGTCATCTAATGGACATCAGTTTTTCCCGCCAAAGTGACTTCCAATAGGAGCTAGTGTGTGTATGTTGTCCGGCTATAGACCACGCCCACTCCGGAAGTGAAACTACCATATTAGGGAGTAGTGATACGTTAGTTATTTCATAGTTATGGTGAGTATATATACATATAATAGTAATAAGTTAATAGTTATAATATCTACGTGGACGTAAATGGGCCCGTATTTAAGATATAGACCATAAGTAGGTATATATACATATATATATATTGGCAAATCTTGCTGGCGGTATGAACGAACAGTCATTTTCTCCCACCGTGGCACATAATGACCCAATCGTTGCCGCTCTCGCGTGAGTTTATTGATTATTGTCTCCAGCGCGAAACGCAACAGGTTATGTAAAAAAAGGCGCGTACACGATTTAATATATTCATTCGACTAGCGTCGGTCGGGCAGTCAACCACAGTGTTAACACTGCTAGATAGGTTCCATATCTGTAAATTATTAACAGATTCCGTGAACACTCTCAACGTTTCTATTTAGCGAGCTGAACCTGGAGAATACTCGCCCACATCTAGGACAATTGTATCAATTACCAGCCATCGTGTTCCTTTAGGCTACCTCTCCAAAAGAGAGAGGGAAAAAAATATATATATATAAAGCAACTAGCTAGAATAACTCAAAGCAATACGCTAATTGGGATGAGCGCTATGGATATTAGTGAGCAGAGTATTTTACAAAAAACCGACCGCAAGGTTAGCATGTCTTATCTTATTCTCTCTCCATCGCTTATTTTTTTTTTTTAGGATATTAAGATACTCTAATTTTTTTTAAATTTCAAATTACTTTAGGTGACGTTTGCCGAAGAGTTGGTGACAGTCCATCATTTGGATGATCTTACAGAGGATAGACGATCAACGTGGATGCAGGTTGCCTGTGACAGGCACAGATTTACGAGAAGAATAGCAACAACGGCATTAGTTATAGAGCCTATTCTTCAACAGCTAACGTCAAAATCAGGATAAATAGCGTCTCTTCCAAAAATCGAGAAGGAAACGAGCGCCATAATTAAAGATGTAATAAGTAAAACGAACAAAAACCGCAACGTCTAAAACTATCAAACGTATTATAAACCTAATACCCAACAAGTCCATGCTGCAACCGACAAACTACCAATCATACACAACGCGTTTTTTTAAATAAATTTTTTTTTTCACCTAGCGAAAAACCTACGATCCTCCCTTTACGATTCTGACGTGAACGCTAGACTCGCGATATAACAGTTTGCAACCAATGCCTCCAACTACACGGCGTAGAAAAACTACAACATGGATATTCTCACACGGCGGAGTTCTATTAAAATGTTTCCAAAACATATCTATTAAAATATAAATTTAAAATGTTGGTTGTTATAAAGAAAAGAGCGTCTGTTTTTTTGTGTGTGTGTGTTATACATTATTCTTATCAGGTTAATAAACTTTGTGGGAATCCATAGTGACTCACCAACTTCCAAACCATTCCTCTGTCTAAACTAGCAAATACCGTTTCGTAATCTTTGTTCAATTGTTATACGTAGAGTAGTTATGTGATCAGCACATGAGCTGTTCTTCCTAAAATACGTGTGCGTCTCTCAAATATTTCTCTGTGGCCTTTTTTAGTCTCTCCAGAATAAATCTACTTAATTTTTTTTTTATTCATCCTGGCACTGATAGCAGCATAATTCCCATATAATATGTACACCCTTGTAATCTTCCTTTCTAATGGTAGTTGATCATATAACCTTCTTCCGTCCCCCCCAAATTGTATCGAATATATATTGTAACATCATGGTAGAGGTGTTAATACTCCGAAGGAATTTCATCTGGCCCTATGGCTTTACCATTTTTAAAAATAACTTCTGCTGGTAGTATATCTTGAGGATGATTTGAGCCGGGGCTGTTCCAAAAGTTCTTCAAAGTGCTATTTCCATCTCTCTAGGTGTTCCCTTATAGTACTAGGCTGATTTCCTGTCTTATCTCTAATAAAGGCAGCGATCTGTTTGCATTTTCCACACAAGTTTCTGTGTACGGTTGTACAGTGCTTTATAATTCCTTTTATTTGCTGCTTCCTCTGCCTCTTTAGCTAGATCATCTATATATTTCCTCTGGCCTCTTTTACTCTCTCCAGAATGATTCTGCGTAATATATTTCTTGGCGCTGATAACGGCGACCATGGAGCGTCATTCTGCTCTGTCTCTTGCTTTAAATGTGCACGTTGTCATCGGTTGATTTGTCCATCTTTTGATGTTACTCGTCCATGTTAGTCGTGGTCTGCCTCTCCCTCTTTTACTTTGTATTTTCCCCTCCAGGATTACTTTTAGTAGACTGTTGTGTCTTTTAACATGGCTCAAAAACTGCATTTTTTAATTGTGCTTAGTAGTTCTCTTTTCATTGTTAGTTGTTTCAAGACTTCATCGTTGTTTTTCTTTTCCTTCCATCCAATTCTACCTATTCTTCTATATACCACATATCAAAGGCTTCAGTTGTCTGTTCTGTTTTCTTGTCTAATGTCCCTGTTTATGCACCATTTAGGAACGTTGAGAAGACAACATTTTGCTATTCTTAGTTTTAGCCCTGATCTTATTTGCTTTGATGTTAGTATATTTTTCATGGTGTTAACGTTATTTTTCACCATTCATAATCTTTTGCTTATTTCAGTTTACATTTTCCATTACTGGTTATAGTATGTCCAAGGTAGTTGTAGCTCTGAACTATCTCCAGGTCTATTCCTTCAATTTTGATATATTCACTTGCTGGTTTTGAATATTTTTTTGTTTATTGTCATAGTTTTACTTTCTTTTGATATTCATATCTAATCCATATTTATTATTATTTTTTTTTTTTTTGCTTGTCATGTTTAATTCATTAAGTAATGTTGTAGATCTTTATGATTTTCTGGTACATGTACTAATACAGTATCATCAGCATATTTTAGGTTAATGATCATCTCTCCATTAATGTTTAGGTATGGTTTTTATGTGATGTTTTAAAGATTTTCTCGGTGTATATACTCCACAAGCATGGTGATAGGATGCATCCATGTTTTACTCCTCTTTTTATAAAATAGGTATCGAGTTCTCTTTGTTATATTTTATTATCGCTGTTTGCCCGCAGTATAAATTAGTTATCTCAGTCATCCTTTAAAACTGAGAACTATTGATATGGTGATACGAGGGATCAACAACAATATATTTTCCTGACACCGTAATCTCTGAAAAACTCACAGACAGCGTTACGAGTGACGTCGATAATTTTTGTTTTGTTTGGAAAAGTTGAGATAGTTTAACATCTGTTGAACGGTTTTTTTTCAATATTGGATATTCAGATGAGACCAAAATCAAAGCAGAATCCATAATTACCGAGCTAGGCGAAACACTGGATGTGCTGTTGGTGACACATATGAAAAAGATGATGGTGTTATTGTCGAAACACCATGATGGTTGAGTGAACATGTTGTTGACATGACAGATACTGTTGTCGTTAATTGTTCTGGCAACAGAGTTCTCTTTTGGTAATGAACATGCGAAGGATCGTAATGTCATGACAGACAGAGGTAGTTGAAACATAGTATTTCTACGTAAGTCCACAACGTGGTACAAACATGTAGCTAATGGTTCTGGTGTAAGTAATGTAAAGTTTGTGTTGAGAGATTTATCACTGCAAATGTTGCTAGTGATGTCACTGACTGGTGTCTACATGTGACTGTTCCTATACACTATCGGAACTGTGTTGTGTGTGAGATATATCATCTGAACTTCAGTTTGGATGTATCCTAGATGTGTTGAAGCGAAGAGATTTCCATCTTGCAGACACACCTGCAAATGATCATCTTCTCCACCAACGTTCATACACAAGGGAGGGAGCTGATAGGTCTGTAATTCGCGGAGATCTTTTTTTTATCACTTTTCTGAGTCAATGTATGGTATGTAGAGATCTCCTCCCAACCAGATGATACCTGTCCTAAGTGTCAAATATGGTTAACGAGCCTGAAAACACAGTCATCGAGGCTACGTTGTCAGCAAGCTTGAAGAAGACAATTTCGAACTCTGACATTGTCAAATACCTGAACACTGGCCTTCACCCTCATTGTAATGTTTAAGTAAGGTTTCCTGGAATGAAATTCGGCATCTAGGGATCTTCGCACCCAACATATCCTAAGCTGTGATTGAGCTCACAATGATGTTTTCCATCCTGTTGACGTGACGATGATGAGCCTGTAAATCATGGGACGCATATAACCACCACACGACGACGATGAGACATCAACATGGTCAAATGAGAAATTTTTTCTTGGTTGAAGGACACTTGTTGTTCGGTAATGACGCTGGACTAGCGGTGTTGTAAATATATGTTTGCGATTCGTCACCAGACATTCGGTTGTAACGGGAAAATGACAGATGCTAGTTTTGTTGGAATGGTTGAATTGGTTGGTGGTCGTAATATGGCTCGTACTTTTTTCGACTCACCCGTATTTCGTGGGTACTCGCGATAGTTTCTGAATCAACTTGTGCAAGTGTTGTGGGTGTGTTCACAATATCTTTGATCGGAGAGATACAATTTTGAAGTCGTCTTTGTCTGGCTCACCCGTGCTCTTTTTTTTTCACAGCAATTTTTGAGCAATTTGACAAGTTCTGTCTGGTGTTCGCGCGCATCATGTCCACTATCTCTAACTTCGCAGTAGGTAGACCAATCCGTGATTAATCTTCGACAACATGTTGTCGTAATCGTTCATTAACGCAAAAAAAAAATAACTTTAAGCTTTAACACAACTCGTCTGGTATTTCTGTTTCACGCTTCTGTTTATGTGACTAAGGGTACTTTTGGTGTTATAACATTCTCAGTGATTATGTTTAGACTAAACACCATACCTCGAGCTTTGTGACCGTCAAAATTCAAGAAAGACTTCTACAAATTTTTGAACGACAATTTCCTCAGAAATAAACTTACATATTTCCATCGGTCAGAAAAAAAAAAACATACACAAAAGATTCACCACCGGCCTGTAGGCTTTCTCAAATCAGACTTCAAGTTTTCCACAAGTGCAATGTTCGGGAAGCAACTCGTGATCTCACAACTCTGAAAGCGACTATTCGCTAAGTACCTGGAAAAAAAATGTGATAGTCCTTGCTATCTGTGAGTGGTCAGTTTGTGTCACACATGGTCAGTGGTCTGGTCGTGTGTTGTAAGTTGGTCATGGAGAAATTTTGGAATGGAGAAAAGTATTGTAAAGATCTGTTACTGTTCGTCCCTGGACATTCGAAGTGAAGGGAAAATGTATGAGCTGTTAACATGATTGGAACGGGTTCATTGTATGCTGGTCGTATTTTGGTTTGTGCTTTACGCCAAGAATGGAGTGTCTTTTTGGTTTTTTTTTCACGGTGACGCGGGTTATGTTGTGTGTAATCGCTTGGTAACTGGATAAACAGCTGGTGAAAACTCACTGTATCTGTCTTTCCTTAAAACTTGATCTATGAGTTGGTTGAAAACAAGACTTCAATCAAATTGTTTTCCGAAACACCGCCTTTTGTGGACCCTCGCTATAGATTCTGAACCCACTATTACAACTATTGTAGATGTGTTGACAATATGATTGCTCAGAGAGACCCAAGTTGGAGTCGCCTTCGTCTGGTAAGCCATTACTCCTTCTCAAAGCGTTGTCTTGACACTCGGGCAAACTCAGTGTTGGTGTTCGGGTACATCGTGTCCACTATCTCTAACTTCACAGTAGACTAAAAAAAAGTCTGTGTTGGGCAGTGTGCTATCTATACCTTAGTCGACTCACCTGTTACTTTTAAAAGTGTTGCTGTTGAAAAGTGGTGGGTTCGTGTCAAATCATTTGATAGATGTCACCATCAGATCTGTGGCTAGCTTGGTTTTGCCACAAATTATCCTGTCTTGTATGTGTACGGTGTCCATACCCACTTGCTTCCCTCTTATTTTTCGCGCATCGGCTGTCAGACTCAAGTATACATGGGTTGGTGGTTTTACCGATGATTAGCAGATAACCGATTGAAAAGACGATTAGAGGCCATAGATGTGAACTTTTTCAGAAGTATTAGAGCGTTTCCCTGAGTTTTTGAAAAGAGTCCAACACAAAAAGAAAGCTCTTAGTCAACAGTCGAAAGAAAGAACCGACGTTTTACTGGCACATCATGAAAAAAAAGGACAGTCAGTCCCAATACTTTGGTACAACTACCAAAGTATAGGGAAGGTGAGCTCGTGTTCGACAAAAAAAAAAAAAAGAGAGATGATGGTAGATACTTTGGTGTTTTGGCATGGAAAACACGCAACAACTGACCTGATATGTTGCACAGTGGACAGACAAATGTGGTCAGGAATGATGATTGTCTACGTCCGTTGGTATGGTACATGCTAATCATGGTCTTATCATGATAATCCTCCCACCCGAGGATTCCGTCATCCTGTTCTTTTTCATGATCGTTAACCAAATTTGACACTCAAGCCAGGTATTATCTACCAGGAAGGCGGGCTATACATACCATACCTAGACCATTGAGATGACAACAAGGCTCCCATGATTTACAAGCTCATCATCTTCACGTCAACAGGATGGAAAACATCATTGTGAGCTCAATCACAGCTTAGGATATGTTGGGTGCGAAGATCCCTAGATGCCGAATTTCATTCCAGGAAACCTTACTTAAACATTACAATGAGGGTGAAGGCCAGTGTTCAGGTATTTGACAATGTCAGCGTTCGAAATTGCCTTCTTCAAGCTTGCTGACAACGTATCCTCGATGACTGTGTTTTTAGGCTCGTTAACCATATTTGACACTTAGGACAGGTATCATCTGGTTGGGAGGAGATCTCTACATACCATACATTGACTCAGAAAAGTGATAAAAAAAGATCTCCACGAATTACAGACCTATCAGCCCCCTCCCTTGTGTATGAACGTTGGTGGAGAAGATCATCATTTGCAGGTGTGTCTGCAAGATGGAAATCTCTTCGCTTCAACACATCTAGGATACATCCAAACTGAAGTTCAGATGATATATCTCACACACAACACAGTTCCGATAGTGTATAGGAACAGTCACATGTAGACACCAGTCAGTGACATCACTAGCAACATTTGCAGTGATAAATCTCTCAACACAAACTTTACATTACTTACACCAGAACCATTAGCTACATGTTTGTACCACGTTGTGGACTTACGTAGAAATACTATGTTTCAACTACCTATGTCTGTCATGACATTACGATCCTTCGCATGTTCATTACCAAAAGAGAACTCTGTTGCCAGAACAATTAACGACAACAGTATCTGTCATGTCAACAACATGTTCACTCAACCATCATGGTGTTTCGACAATAACACCATCATCTTTTTCATATGTGTCACCAACAGCACATCCAGTGTTTCGCCTAGCTCGGTAATTATGGATTCTGCTTTGATTTTGGTCTCATCTGAATATCCAATATTGAAAAAAAACCCGTTCAACAGATGTTAAACTATCTCAACTTTTCCAAACAAAACAAAAATTATCGACGTCACTCGTAACGCTGTCTGTGAGTTTATCAGAGATTACGATGTCAGGAAAATATATTGTTGTTGATCCCTCGTATCACCATATCAATAGTTCTCAGTTTTAAAGGATGACTGAGATAATTAATTTATACTGCGGGCAAACAGCGATAATAAAATATAACAAAGAGAACTCGATACCTATTTTATAAAAAGAGGAGTAAAACATGGATGCATCCTATCACCATGCTTGTGGAGTATATACACCGAGAAAATCTTTAAAACATCACATAAAAACCATACCTAAACATTAATGGAGAGATGATCATTAACCTAAAATATGCTGATGATACTGTATTAGTACATGTACCAGAAAATCATAAAGATCTACAACATTACTTAATGAATTAAACATGACAAGCAAAAAAAAAAAATAATAATAAATATGGATTAGATATGAATATCAAAAGAAAGTAAAACTATGACAATAAACAAAAAAATATTCAAAACCAGCAAGTGAATATATCAAAATTGAAGGAATAGACCTGGAGATAGTTCAGAGCTACAACTACCTTGGACATACTATAACCAGTAATGGAAAATGTAAACTGAAATAAGCAAAAGATTATGAATGGTGAAAAATAACGTTAACACCATGAAAAATATACTAACATCAAAGCAAATAAGATCAGGGCTAAAACTAAGAATAGCAAAATGTTGTCTTCTCAACGTTCCTAAATGGTGCATAAACAGGGACATTAGACAAGAAAACAGAACAGACAACTGAAGCCTTTGATATGTGGTATATAGAAGAATAGGTAGAATTGGATGGAAGGAAAAGAAAAACAACGATGAAGTCTTGAAACAACTAACAATGAAAAGAGAACTACTAAGCACAATTAAAAAATGCAGTTTTTGAGCCATGTTAAAAGACACAACAGTCTACTAAAAGTAATCCTGGAGGGGAAAATACAAAGTAAAAGAGGGAGAGGCAGACCACGACTAACATGGACGAGTAACATCAAAAGATGGACAAATCAACCGATGACAACGTGCACATTTAAAGCAAGAGACAGAGCAGAATGACGCTCCATGGTCGCCGTTATCAGTGCCAAGAAATATATTACGCAGAATCATTCTGGAGAGAGTAAAAGAGGCCAGAGGAAATATATAGATGATCTAGCTAAAGAGGCAGAGGAAGCAGCAAATAAAAGGAATTATAAAGCACTGTACAACCGTACACAGAAACTTGTGTGGAAAATGCAAACAGATCGCTGCCTTTATTAGAGATAAGACAGGAAATCAGCCTAGTACTATAAGGGAACACCTAGAGAGATGGAAATAGCACTTTGAAGAACTTTTGGAACAGCCCCGGCTCAAATCATCCTCAAGATATACTACCAGCAGAAGTTATTTTTAAAAATGGTAAAGCCATAGGGCCAGATGAAATTCCTACGGAGTATTAACACCTCTACCATGATGTTACATAATATATTAGATACAATTTGGGGGGACGGAAGAAGGTTATATGATCAACTACCATTAGAAAGGAAGATTACAAGGGTGTACATATTATATGGGAATTATGCTGCTATCAGTGCCAGGATGAATTAAAAAAAAATTAAGTAGATTTATTCTGGAGAGACTAAAAAAAGGCCACAGAGAAATATTTGAGAGACGCACACGTATTTTAGGAAGAACAGCTCATGTGCTGATCACATAACTACTCTACGTATAACAATTGAACAAAGATTACGAAACGGTATTTGCTAGTTTAGACAGAGGAATGGTTTGGAAGTTGGTGAGTCACTATGGATTCCCACAAAGTTTATTAACCTGATAAGAATAATGTGTAACACACACACACACACAAAACAGACGCTCTTTTCTTTATAACAACAAACATTTTAAATTTATATTTTAATATATATGTTTTGGAAACATTTTAATAGAACTCCGCCGTGTGAGAATATCCATGTTGTAGTTTTTCTACGCCGTGTAGTTGGAGGCATTGGTTGCAAACTGTTATATCCCGAGTCTAGCGTTCACGTCAGAATCGTAAAGAGAGGATCGTAGGTTTTTCGCTAGGTGAAAAAAAAAATTATTTAAAAAAACGCGTTGTGTATGATTGGTAGTTTGTCGGTTGCAGCATGGACTTGTTGGGTATTAGGTTTATAATACGTTTGATAGTTTTAGACGTTGCGGTTTTTGTTCGTTTTACTTATTACATCTTTAATTATGGCGCTCGTTTCCTTCTCGATTTTTGGAACAGACGCTATTTATCCTGATTTTGACGTTAGCTGTTGAAGAATAGGCTCTATAACTAATGCCGTTGTTGCTATTCTTCTCGTAAATCTGTGCCTGTCACAGGCAACCTGCATCCACGTTGATCGTCTATCCTCTGTAAGATCATCCAAATGATGGACTGTCACCAACTCTTCGGAAAACGTCACCTAAAGTAATTTGAAATTTAAAAAAAATTAGAGTATCTTAATATCCTTAAAAAAAAAATAAGCGATGGAGAGAGAATAAGATAAGACATGCTAACCTAGCGGTCGGTTTTTTGTAAAATACACTGCTCACTAATATCCATAGCGCTCATCCCAATTAGCGTATTGCTTTGAGTTATTCTAGCTAGTTGCTTTATATATATATTTTTTTCCCTCTCTCTTTTGGAGAGGTAGCCTAAAGGAACACGATGGCTGGTAATTGATACAATTGTCCTAGATGTGGGCGAGTATTCTCCAGGTTCAGCTCGCTAAATAGAAACGTTGAGAGTGTTCACGGAATCTGTTAATAATTTACAGATATGGAACCTATCTAGCAGTGTTAACACTGTGGTTGACTGCCCGACCGACGCTAGTCGAATGAATATATTAAATCGTGTACGCGCCTTTTTTTACATAACCTGTTGCGTTTCGCGCTGGAGACAATAATCAATAAACTCACGCGAGAGCGGCAACGATTGGGTCATTTTGTGCCACGGTGGGAGAAAATGACTGTTCGTTCATACCGCCAGCAAGATTTGCCAATATATATATATGTATATATACCTACTTATGGTCCATAACTTAAATACGGGCCCATTTACGTCCACGTAGATATAATAACTATTAACTTATTACTATTATATGTATATATACTCACCATAACTATGAAATAACTAACGTATCACTACTCCCTAATATGGTAGTTTCACTTCCGGAGTGGGCGTGGTCTATAGCCGGACAACATACACACACTAGCTCCTATTGGAAGTCACTTTGGCGGGAAAAACTGATGTCCATTAGATGACTCAGTAATTATCCCCTCAACAATCCACCCCTTCATGCACTATACAAGCCCTATTCATATATACATATATATCATGACAGAAGTCCTCCACCACCTTCCACCACCTTCCACCATGGGAAAGTGGTGGTATTCTACTATATAACTCTTGTACTTGAAGGAGGAAATCTTTCTCCTTTCCTCCTTCTCTTTGTTCAACTAAAAGAGTCAGATCATAACGTGCGCCTCCCACTACTACCGTACACCAGAGACATAAATAAGCAATAGGTATTCATATAATCTTCCCAGCGTGAAGTGACTATATAGCAACCACAGTTTTGTGCTGAATTTCCCGTCCTACTGGCTTCCAGCATAGCGCTCTGGTCTAACATCACACATTTGGACTTAATGCTCTTGCACTCCTTTCACGGTTGTAGACTCCGGTTCATTGTTTGAAAATTTGAATCGCCCCACGTTCCATGGGACATTTTCAATGCCAGCCCGGTCTTCGTCCAAACTCTACAACAGCCAAGTCTGCAAGCCATTCTGGTTTGTTTATTTCCTCTTACACCGGAGTAAAAAAAAAAAGTAAAGTACCCCCGTCACGCCAAGTGGCGTATAGGGAAATATGGTGTTAGTGACCTTATATTTTACAGACCTTCAGCACTTGATTTTTGGGGTAATGTGATCGGTATTACGTCCGTGCTGCTTTACTTTCCCAGAAAAAATCCGGTACCCATTTAAGGCTGGGTGAACCCGGAAGCCGTCGGTTGGGATCGAACCCTACCCCTTGTCCTTTGTAGTCCAGTTCACTAGCCACTGAGCTATCGCGGCTCCCCTTACACAGGAGTGCCATTACAAAATCATGAAACATCCGGTCAATATGGCGGATATGCGCAGGATCTGTTGAGGTTCTGTCTGTAAAGTATTCCGTGCTGCAGATTCCACATATTCAAAGTCCGGCTTGCTGCAGAGCTACAGAGTTTAGTGCTCTGTACACACCGTGAGCTCTGTTTTTCATCCGGATCGTGTTTGGATATTCTGATTACTTATACTGAATAATAATACCCTATTACGAATGACAGTTAAGTTGCATTCACTTTCGGTGCCGCTTGGCCTATGTCTTTTGTTGTGTGCAGTAGCTGCTATGATGGGGACTCCAGCTGCCTTTCTTTGTTTGGATCCTTCAACGAGATGACATTTAATTCGGATGATTCCACAGGCACGGTCGGTTTGAGCAATTATGGTTTTTATTGTTATTTGTAGAATATAGTGCAATTATAATTTTTAATAGTCATTTGTAGTGATACCGGAGCATCCGACTATTCATATTCATAACCATGATCATGAAGCAATCATTTTAACACCGTCAGACGGTCAAACCACGGCTTTCGAACGAAGCTTATTTTAACTTTCCTGATCAAATTCACAGCTAAAATGACCAAAGAGGAAATCCTCAAAGAGACCGACATAAAAAGGGAGCTCCTAAAGAACGTCAGAAAGAAACAATCAACATTTTTCGGGAACCTCATGAGAAGAGGAACGTTGAAATACGTGGTTACAACTGGCAAAATAAAAGGAAAGAGAGCTCGCGGACGACAAAAGGAGAAAATACTGGATAGCTTGGTGTCATGGCATGGAAAACAGTCAACAACGGAACTGATACGATGCACTGTGGATAGAAGATTGTGGAAGGACATGATCGTTTACGCCAACCGGTATGGCACATAATGTAGATGATCAAATTCAATGAGTCACATAGGAAACGAATATATTAATAAAAAAAAAAAAACTGGGTAAGACTCTACTGGACTTTCTAAGTCGCCATGAAACATGCATCTCAGGTTAGGAAATTGAGTATAGAGTGAAGGCAAACCCGCTTCAAATTCTTTCCATGAGAAAGTCGGATTTTCCGAACCATGTAATCCTAAATATCACACACTATCTAAAAACAAATGTAGAAGAAATGCTTATTTGTTTATTAAAAGAAGGAGTTACAAATGATATAACTTTACTGTTTATTATTACAACAAACAGAGAGGGACAGGTTGGTCTCGAACAAGACGCCGGCCTCGAGACGGAGAGGTTGTGGGTTCAAATCCTGGCTACACCGGTTGGGATTTTTATTTATGATTTCTTTCTGCGACAGCCACCCCTGGTCTCAACAAGGCCCAGTTTGAAACGTCAAAAAAACGGAAAAAAGTATGAGTTTCTCCGAAGACGAAGTTATCTGCCTGTGCGGCGAGGGGTCCCATGTTCACATGGCTGCCAGAGAAAAACGGATTAACAAACAAAAATTCAGTTTCTAGTCTCTATGGGCTTCGTCAGAGGTAAAGGCTGGCGAACGCGAAAAAAAAATAAATAAAAAAAAAACAACAAACAAACAGTATCTCACCAACTTATAACATATTAAAGAAAATAACATACTTTCATTCACAAATGTCATAAACTGCTTCATTTCAGTCATTGTCAAAAGGAGCAAACTGTAACAATTGTTCAGTGAAAAGAAATAATTAAGTGTCCAAATTAATACAATAAATTAGGGTCCAAATTACTGTTCGCTAATGGGAATGTGGGAAACGAACGTCTGTGGGATTAAAGTCATCATTATACGGAAGTCTTTCAGCGAGAATCTCGTCCCGTCTTTAGTGGAAATTACGTTGCAGCCGAACACGAATTTTCATTTACAGTTTCGTTATTTGTTATATAACATTAATGGAAAGATAACCAATAACATAAGATATGCTGATGATAAAGGAGCCGCGATAGCTCAGTGGTTAGTGAACTGGACTACAGAGGACAAGGGGTAGGGTTCTATCCCAACCGACGGCTTCCGGGTTCACCCAGCCTTAAAATGGGTACCGGATTTTTTTCTGAGAAAGTAAAGCAGCACGGGCGTAATACCGACCACATTACCCCAAAAATCATGTGCTGAAGGTCTGTAAAATATAGGGTCACTAACACCATATTTCCCTATACGCCTCTTGGCGTGACGGGGATACTTTACTTACTTACTTATGCTGATGATAATGTATTACTAGCAGAATATCTTAAAGATCTACAATTATTTAAAGAAATAAATATCAAAAGCAAAAAAGATATGGAATAGTTGTGAATATTCAAAAATCTAAACTTATGATCATAAACAAAGAAAATACTCAAAAACTACAAGTGGATATAAAAATTGAAGGAAAAGACCTGGAGACAGTTAACAGCTACATCTATCTTGACATACTATAACTAGTGATGGAGAATGTAAAAACAAAAATAATATTTAAAAAAAATAGAAATGCTAAAAAGTAATTTTAATGTAACATGGGCATTAGACAAGAAAACAGAAGAGAAAATTGAGTCCGTGGAAATTGTGGATTTATAGAAGAATAGTAAGAATTGAGTGGAAAGAAAATAAAACACACTATGAAATCTTAAAACAATTAAAATTTAAAAAAGAACTACTAAATACTTTTCAAACAAAGCAAATAAGATTTTTGGGGCATATTAAAAGACACAACAGCCTACAATGAGTAATCTTGGAAAGGAAAATACAAGGTAAAAATAGCAGAGGCAGGAAAAGACTAACATGGACGAGTAACATTAAAAGGTGGACAGGTCGCCCTATGACAACTTGCACCATCAAAGCAAGAGACAGGGAGGAATGACGCTCTAGTGTAGACAACCTTCGATGCGGAGACGGCACTAAATTATCTGATCTGAAGGGAAAAAAAACATAAAGAGAAGAACATTTGAAGTAGGCACGTTTTATTAATAACGATCATTATAATAATTAACTTCACTAAACACCTGAAAGGTAAACACGATTTCAAAATATCCACTTATTGAGGTAACATCATTATCATTGAGTGTCGTCACCGCATCAAAGATTGACTACCTTTTGTCTATTTTTAGCTTTGATGATGCAGGTTGTCATAGGCTGACTTGTCCATCTTTTGATGTTACTCCTTCATATTAGCCCTGGTCTGCTTCTGTCTCTTTTCCCTTGTATTTTGCATTCCAAGATTACTTTTAGTAGACTGATGTGTCTTTTAACACGCCCAAAAAAACATAATTTCTCTTTTTTTCGAAATGTCTGCAGTAGTTGTCTTTTCATGTTTAGTTGTTTTATGACTTCATCGTTTACTTTATTTTCTTTCCATCCAAATCTTCCTGTTCTTCTATAAATCCACATTTCAGAGGCTTCAATTTTCATGTTCTGTTTTTCTGTCTAATGACCATATTTCTGCACCGTACTAGAATGTTGAGAAGATATAACATTTTGCAATTCTTAGTTTTAGCCATGGTGTTATTTTTTTTAAGTTTGCATATTTTTCATGATTTAATTGTCTGGAAATATAATTTACATTGATGTATTGATATCGCTGAAATGATGTTTCTCGGACGAACTAAGGAATTTGTACAATAAGATGTCAAACAGTGCCGGACCGACAGACCATGGGCTCAATAAAACTTGGTTTCTCGCATCTCGTATATATAAAAAAAAAAAACATTAACACCAGAAGGTTTTCATAAAAAGTGTAATCCCAAAATATAAATTCTTAAAATTTATTTAGGTTCCTTCTTGTTATGGATCCAGCGACCTTTGAGCTGATGCCCTTCGGCCCAAAGCCATGTCGTAGTATCTGCAGGTATTTTTAAGTTCTGCTATGGTGCCGTACAGAGTGTTCCATTTGGATGGTTTTTGAAGAAATAGTGTTGTTCTGATGTCAGTGAGCTTTGGACATTGAAACAGGTGGTGTTCTGATGTCAGTGATCTTTGGACATTGAAACAGGTGGTGTTCTGATGTCAGTGAGCTTTGGACATTGAAACAGGTGGTGTTCTGATGTCAGTGAGCTTTGGACATTGAAACAGGTGGTGTTCTGATGTCAGTGAGCTTTGGACATTAAAACAGGTGGTGTTCTGATGTCAGTGAGCTTTGGACATTAAAACAGGTGGTGTTCTGATGTCAGTGATCTTTGGACATTGAAACAGGTGGTGTTCTGATGTCAGTGAGCTTTGGACATTGAAACAGGTGGTGTTCTGATGTCAGTGAGCTTTGGACATTGAAACAGGTGGTGTTCTGATGTCAGTGAGCTTTGGACATTGAAACAGCTGATGTTCTACAGTTTCTTCTGGGTGATTACAGAGTTGGCATACTGGGTAAATGTGGGGTTCCTTCAAAGCTGCATTCTTCCATTCCACAATGACATTTTAATTCTAGACTTGGAATTGTTGCAACGTTTCTGAATGACATTTGATGAACTTAGTACATTCTTCTCATTCTTAAACTTGATATTTTAGTAAAATGGTTTCAATTTGTGACCCCACACACACAAAATAAAAAGTTTATCTATCTATCTATCTATCTATCTATCTATCTATCTATCTATCTATCTATCTATCTATCTATCTATCTATCTATCTATCTATCTATCTATCTATCTATCTATCTATCTATCTATCTATCTATCTATCTATCTATCTATCTATCTATCTATCTATCTATCTATCTATCTATCTATCTATCTATCTATCTATCTATCTATCTATCTATCTATCTATCTATCTATCTATCTATCTATCTATCTATCTATCTATCTATCTATCTATCTATCTATCTATCTATCTATCTATCTATCTATCTATCTATCTATCTATCTATCTATCTATCTATCTATCTATCTATCTATCTATCTATCTATCTATCTATCTATCTATCTATCTATCTATCTATCTATCTATCTATCTATCTATCTATCTATCTATCTATCTATCTATCTATCTATCTATCTATCTATCTATCTATCTATCTATCTATCTATCTATCTATCTATCTATCTATCTATCTATCTATCTATCTATCTATCTATCTATCTATCTATCTATCTATCTATCTATCTATCTATCTATCTATCTATCTATCTATCTATCTATCTATCTATCTATCTATCTATCTATCTATCTATCTATCTATCTATCTATCTATCTATCTATCTATCTATCTATCTATCTATCTATCTATCTATCTATCTATCTATCTATCTATCTATCTATCTATCTATCTATCTATCTATCTATCTATCTATCTAATCTAATCTATCTATCTATCTATCTATCTATCTATCTATCTATCTATCTATCTATCTATCTATCTATCTATCTATCTATCTATCTATCTATCTATCTATCTATCTATCTATCTATCTATCTATCTATCTATCTATCTATCTATCTATCTATCTATCTATCTATCTATCTATCTATCTATCTATCTATCTATCTATCTATCTATCTATCTATCTATCTATCTATCTATCTATCTATCTATCTATCTATCTATCTATCTATCTATCTATCTATCTATCTATCTATCTATCTATCTATCTATCTATCTATCTATCTATCTATCTATCTATCTATCTATCTATCTATCTATCTATCTATCTATCTATCTATCTATCTATCTATCTATCTATCTATCTATCTATCTATCTATCTATCTATCTATCTATCTATCTATCTATCTATCTATCTATCTATCTATCTATCTATCTATCTATCTATCTATCTATCTATCTATCTATCTATCTATCTATCTATCTATCTATCTATCTATCTATCTATCTATCTATCTATCTATCTATCTATCTATCTATCTATCTATCTATCTATCTATCTATCTATCTATCTATCTATCTATCTATCTATCTATCTATCTATCTATCTATCTATCTATCTATCTATCTATCTATCTATCTATCTATCTATCTATCTATCTATCTATCTATCTATCTATCTATCTATCTATCTATCTATCTATCTATCTATCTATCTATCTATCTATCTATCTATCTATCTATCTATCTATCTATCTATCTATCTATCTATCTATCTATCTATCTATCTATCTATCTATCTATCTATCTATCTATCTATCTATCTATCTATCTATCTATCTATCTATCTATCTATCTATCTATCTATCTATCTATCTATCTATCTATCTATCTATCTATCTATCTATCTATCTATCTATCTATCTATCTATCTATCTATCTATCTATCTATCTATCTATCTATTATCTATCTATCTATCTATCTATCTATCTATCTATCTATCTATCTATCTATCTATCTATCTATCTATCTATCTATCTATCTATCTTCTATCTTTCGTTCGCCTGATGTATTGTGTATATTTGCAATGTCGTTACCTGTATACATATATTACTGTGCTTTGTAATTCTTGCAGTGGCCCATATAGTTTTGTCTGTAGTGTTGTATCTATGTGCCAATGGATTTTCCTCAGTCTACTATATTCAGTACATTCTTGAAGTATGTGTTCAGCAGTCTGGGGCGCCTGTCCACATGTACATTTAGTTGAGGAGCCGATCTTGAATTTTGTATACATGTGACTGTGGAGTCGATTGTGTCCTGTTCTGAGGCGTATAATGATAACTTGTTCTCAATGTTTTGCAAAAATTAATATTTATTCGAGCATGATATTATAGTAGTTAATGCTGGTATCAACAAAAAAGATTTTAAAATGGTACCTTTGAGAGCTTTGGGGAATGAAACATTCAATTTATAAACCCAACAGTTTTTAAAATGGTTTAGATACATTTTCTTCTAATCACTTTGAATGTTTAAAAGAAGAAGGTTATTTATTTTGCCTTAAGACCAAAAAGGCAGAAGTAACGGTAGCAACAAAGAAAACTGACATCACCGCAATGCACAATAAAGGCAAGTGGAACAATATTAAAACAGGTAAATTAATTTAAATAGCTGGGAATAATGTTAACCTCAGATGGTAGATATACAACAAAGGTGAGATACAGAATAGCTCAGGAAAAAAGCAGCTTTAAAAAAAATGAGAAAGATACTGTGCAATCTAGGTTTGACAATAGAAACAAGAAAAAGCGTTCTTAAATCGTATGTAATGCCTGTCTTAACAATTTGGACGTGAAACATGGACAATAAGACAACAGACAAGAAAATCACTGGAGGCTGTAGAAATGTGGTTCTATAGAAGAATGTTGAGAATACCATGGACAGCTAACAAGAGTAATGAAAACGTTCTGAAAGAGGCCAAAGCGAAAAGAGAGTTAATTTCCAACATTAGAAAGAAACAATCATCGTTTTAGGCCTTGTAATGAGAAGAGAACCGCTGGAATATGTTGTAACAACTGGGAAAATTGAAGAACGAAGAGATAGATAGACGAAAGTAATGAGAAAAGATACCAGACAGTTTAAGATAATTGCAGAAATGATAAATAACTGTAGAGATCGAAAGATGTGGAAAGGCATGATCACCTACGCCAGCAGGCATGGTACTTGATATATTTTAATTTCCTCGGACGACAAGAATGAGCAATTCAACTAAAGTATCAGTGACAAACGTCTGTGCATAGACCCTTAGTTATATCTTAAGCCTAAACCCGACCCTGGCTTCAAGTGATTGACGTGCTTGTGAACTGACCTTATGTAGTTGAGGTATTATGTGTCATACGTTACGTACATTTATTAAGGTATTTAGATAATGGTTTACTTCAATCGTGTTTGAGAAACATAAATTCCGTCCGTTAAAATTAAAAAGAAACCCTAGTACTTTGACTGGAGCTACTTGTAGATACGTTTTTCGACGAAAGAGATGCCACTGTGTTCTCAGAGCAATTTTAGTGTATTTGATGGCTGAAGAATGAAAGAAAACAACAGGTTGAATACTACATTTCTTTTGACAGCTATTAGTTTATGTTAGTGTTGTGTAGTTTAGTTTAGTTAGTTTAGACTAGTTTAGATTAGTTTAGTTTAGTTTAGTTTGTTTAGATTAGTTAAGAATAGTTTAAGTTAGATTAGTTTAGTTTAGATTAGCTTAGTTTAGTTTAGGTTACATTAGATTAGTTTAGATTAATTTAGTTTAGGTTATTTTAGTTTAGTTGTTTAGGTTACTTTAGTTCATATTAGTTTAGTTTAGATTAGTTGTTTAGTTTAGGTCAGTTTAGGTAACTTTGTTTTAGTTTAGTTTATACTGTTAGTTTAGTTTATATTAGTTTAGTTTAATTTATGTTCGTTTAGTCTACTTTAGTTCAGTTTATTAGTTATTTTAGTCTACTTTAGTTTTGTTTATTAGTTTAGTTTAGTCTACTTTAGTTTATTAGTTTAGTTTAGTCTACTTTATTTTATTATTTTAATTTAGTCTAGTTTAGTTTTGTTTATTAGTTTAGTTTAGTCTACTTTAGTTTATTAAATTAGTTTAGTCTACTTTAGTTTATTAGTTTAGTTTAGTCTACTTTAGTTTTGTTTATTAGTTTAGTTTAGTGTACTTAATTTTATTAGTTTAGTTTAGTTTAGTTTAGTCTACTTTAGTTTATTAGTTTAGTTTGTCTACTTTAGTTTAGTTTAATGGACATATCATCTTCATAGCAAAACTGTCAAAACCCATACCGCTCAAATGCACTCCTCAGTACGTTCCCCTATATGTAGCACGCCAGTCACACCCTAGCAAAAGCACCGAAGATGGATATAGCTCAGATTTACGAACTCCATAGAACAGGCAAAGACATTACAAGCCAAACTCTGTAATCACCTCTTACCGCATGGGTTGCAAGTGACGATGGGTCTATTCTTGTCTCCCGTGACCAAGGTCGGCACCCCAACACAGGCGTGTGCGGGGATTTCGTTGAATACAGTGTAAACGATATTAATCATTTAGTTATATCTGTGATATCAGATGGGATTTCTCAGAAGAATGTTGAAAATTCCCTGGACATATAAAAAGACCAATGAGGAAGTTCTCAAAGAGGCCAACACAAAAAGGGAGCTCTTAAAAAACATCAAAAAAAAGCAATCAACATTTTTCGGGCACATCATGAGAAGAGGAAAGTTGGAATACTTGGTTACAACTGGCAAAATAAAAGGAAAGAGAGATCGCGGACGACAAAGAGAGAAAATACTGGATAGCTTGGTGTCATGGCATGGAAAACAGTCAACAACAGAACTGATACGATGCACTGTAGATAGAAGATTGTGGAGGACATGATCGCCTACGCCAACCGGCATGGTACATGATGATGATGATATCTGTGACCGATAATACAGCACTCGTATCCTGTCTAAGTTGGGTGTGTTAAAAAAGAAACTTTAGTGCTGAATATCCAAAAGGTGTATGCCATTGCCAGGTAAAAAATTTTTAAAAACCACCAGTTCTGCATTCATTCATTTATTTTCCACTCTAACCGAGGTTGGAATATATGGTAGAAAGTGTAGTTTACAAAGATTGACTATTTGCTGATAGTTAGAGTAGTTCCAAGCCAACTGTGAGTATTACACAACATTGCCTTTTTTGGAATCCCCAGGGGAAGAGACAAAGAGGAAGACTAAGGAATTCTTGGGGAAGACATATAGAAACAGTGATGAAGATGATGGGAAAGGCATGGAATGATCTTAGAAGAATGACAAATAACAGAACGACTTGGAAAGTGATTGTTGAAGACCCATGCTCCACAGGAAGCTTAAAGGTAGAAGAAGAGTAGTTTGAGGGGCGCGTGGCCGTGCGGGTAAATCCACTGTTTCACTGGCTATAAGGCCGGTTTACGGTGTTCGAAACCCGCGGTAGACAGAAATTAGTAACTTGGTTGGCTTTTATAAATAGCATAATTTTTCATTTTAATTGTACATTGGGTTTTTGAAATGTTTCTTCCAATAATCACTAATCTGCTTTAAAAAAAAAGAGAAAAACAAACAAACAGAGTATACATTAATCATCATTATCATCATGTGCCATACTGGTTGGCGTAGGCGATCATGTCCTTCCACAATCTTCTATCTACAGTGCATCGTATCAGTTCTGTTGTTGACTGTTTTCCATGCAACGAAAACAAGCTATTCAGTATTTTCTCTCGTTGTCGTCCGCAATCTCTCTTTCATTTTATTGTGCCAGTTGTAACCAAGCATTCCAACTTTCCTCTTTTCATGATGTGCCCGAAAAAATGTTGGTTGTTTCTTTCTGATGTTTTTTAGGAGCTGCCTGTTTAACACCTTGCACGGTGTTCGAAACCGGAGATAGACAGAAATGATTTTTTTTAATCGTGGGTTAATCCTAACACGTCGTGGCGATTGCTTTGGACAAGCAGTCTCCTTCTGGTTGTATCGTGAGACTTTCCGAGCATTAGTACGATGTGTTCGTCAAGATTATTTGTATCTTAATTGTAGTAGTTTTTTTTGTATTTTTTGGGACACGTTAAAAGACACAACAGCTGACTAAAAGTAATCCTGGAGGGGAAAATACAAGGCAAAAGAGGCAGAGGCAGACCAAGACTAACATGGACGAGTAACATCAAAAGATGGACACATCAGCCTATGACAACCTGCACCATCAGAGCAAGAGACAGAGAAGAATGGCGCTCCATGGTAGCCAATCTTCGTTGCGGAGACGGCACCTCGATGATGATGATGAATAAAAATAATAAATTCGAACTATCCAACAGTTTGAAATAATAATTTTTGTTTTATTTATAATTTTTTTTTTTTCATTTCCCTTCTAGAGTCCATCGCCGGTGTTATGTTGCTTGTTATCTATGATAAACAGTTCTTCTAGAGTCCATCGCCGGTGTTATGTTGCTTGTTATCTATGATAAACAGTTCTTCTAGAGTCCATCGCCGGTGTTATGTTGCTTGTTATCTATGATAAACAGTTCTTCTAGAGTCCATCGCCGGTGTTATGTTGCTTGTTATCTATGATAAACAGTTCTTCTAGAGTCCATCGCCGGTGTTATGTTGCTTGTTATCTATGATAAACAGTTCTTCTAGAGTCCATCGCCGGTGTTATGTTGCTTGTTGTCTATGATAAACAGTTCTTCTAGAGTCCATCGCCGGTGTTATGTTGCTAGTTGTCTATGATAAACAGTTCTTCTAGATTCCATCGCCGGTGTTATGTTGCTAGTTGTCTATGATAAACAGTTCTTCGAGAGTCCATCGCCGGTGTTATGTTGCTTGTTGTCTATGATAAACAGTTCTTCGAGAGTCCATCGCCGGTGTTATGTTGCTTGTTGTCTATGATAAACAGTTCTTCTAGAGTCCATCGCCGGTGTTATGTTGCTTGTTGTCTATGATAAACAGTTCTTCTAGAGTCCATCGCCGGTGTTATGTTGCTTGTTGTCTATGATAAACAGTTCTTCTAGAGTCCATCGCCGGTGTTATGTTGCTTGTTGTCTATGATAAACAGTTCTTCTAGAGTCCATCGCCGGTGTTATGTTGCTTGTTGTCTATGATAAACAGTTCTTCTAGAGTCCATCGCCGGTGTTATGTTGCTTGTTGTCTATGATAAACAGTTCTTCTAGAGTCCATCGCCGGTGTTATGTTGCTTGTTATCTATGATAAACAGTTCTTCTAGAGTCCATCGCCGGTGTTATGTTGCTTGTTGTCTATGATAAACAGTTCTTCTAGAGTCCATCGCCGGTGTTATGTTGCTTGTTATCTATGATAAACAGTTCTTCTAGAGTCCATCGCCGGTGTTATGTTGCTTGTTGTCTATGATAAACAGTTCCTGGGTGTTGAGACACGACTTTTTAGTACCTGTGGGTTACATCCGGGCCCGTGTGTAGGAATACATCAACAAAAGTAAACAACGAATGTTCTTAAAGTTCATAATTTTTTTTTTTTTTGTTTAAAAGACCTGATGGTAGATGATAGACGTGATTGCATTGTCAAATTATTAACTAATTCTGTGGCCAAATCTTTTTTTTTTTTTTTTTTTTTTTTTTTTTTTTTTTTTTTTGCGAAAATTGGCTTTATTTGAGCGATGACAGCACTGGAGTTTCCTACAATTAGGCCAATCTGGTATCAAATTGTCTGGCCCATAACAGTGAATTAATTATTATGTCAATTACTGCGGTCTGGCTGACTTTACCTCTCTGGCTATCTTTCTTCATACCTCCAGGAAATGTCTGGGCCGTGCTATCTGTCATTCCAATTTATGTTTTATGTCATTAGTCTTCTTTATTGCTGTATTCACCGTCACGTTGCCCTTACTAAATATAAACTGTCCATTTCTAGTCTACCATTCGTGTAATTTTACAGTACAACGGTTTTCACAATTTTAAAATCGAGGTCCCATTCTTAGCATTATACCTTATGTGTGTGTTTATTTCATTATGTTTAAGACGAACGAACGACAATCATCTTTCAATTTTGAATCACTTCACTAAAAAGCTAACGAGTTGCGGTTCTTGATTGTCAATTAAAAGTTTATAAAATAAATTAAATAATAGTTAACAAAATAATGCGAATCAGGGTGAAAGTGGATAGTCGTTGACTAGGCTACAATGGATAAGAGAGCATTTGGGAGCTTGCCTTCAGTGTGAGTGGACTCTACTAGATAAGTCGATGTTCTTATACATTACAACATTTTACATATCCTCCAAAATGTAACACGCGATCTCTCTTTCGTATCACCATCACATCTCTTATCCCTCAGTTAACTTCTTCTTCACTTACCAGTCCTTATCATCATGGATGGAGTAGTATTTATCTGTGTCTCATCATTTGTTATCAATGTCCTCGCCTTCTGAAGACGGCCGTATGTAGACTGAAACGTCAGTATTTTGTTGTGGTCTCCTTTTTTGTGAACTTTTCACCATACCTTATAGGAGTTAACACCCCACTACTGGCTCCTTGCTTCCAGCTTTAATGGAAGCTGTCAGCGACACACAGTTGATGGATTGTGCCAAGTGTGCCACAGCAGCAGAGCTGGAAGTTCTCAACAACCCACAGTTAATGGATTGTGCCAAGTGTCTCACAGCAGCAGAGCTGGAAGTTATCAGCGATCCACATTTGATGGCTTATTCCAATATCGGTGGATCGCATCCAGGCATAATTCCATATCCTCGCTTTGCCCCCAGATACAGACTAGCATGTCTAGTCTGACCAGGCGAGTTGGGATGAAAGAGGGAAGACAACCCGGTATTCAAAAATAAACACTGCTTCCAAACGTAACTACTACCACTTAATGTCCTTCTATTGACGGATGAGGAAGGGGACAATCGATCCCCTTACTAGTCATCAGGGGAACGACAGAATGAAAGAAAAGATAATGTAAAAAAAAAAAGTAAAGAGCCCCGTCACGCCAAGTGGCGTATAGGGAATATGGTATTAGTGACCATCAATTTTACAGACCTTCAGCACATGATTTTTTGGGTAATGTGGTCGGTATTACGCCCGTGCCACTTTACTTTATCAGAAAAATTCTGGTACCCATTTAAGGCTGGGTGAACACGGAATCCGTCGTTTGGGATCGAACCCTACCTCTTGTCCTTTGTAGTCCAGTTCACTAACCACTGAGCTATCGCGGCTCGCAAAAGATAAGGTATTACGTATTAAAGTTTTAATTTCAACTTTACATATGAGGTATTTCAAACCAATTCTATGTTTTAAATTCAACTTTACATATGTGGTATGGCAAACGAATTCTAAGTTTTACAATTAAAATGTTCAATTCCAGTTAATGTGTACTGGTTTACAAAGTTCGTAAACAGCTATTCCATAATACGAAGTGTAAAGATGTTCATGTAATGTTCATTTAACATGATATGACACTAATTATATAAATCTTTGCACTTGGAAGTTTCAGCTAATTCGGTCACTTATCTTGAAACAGCAAGGAGGGCGGGTCAGTCTGGGTCATGACTCCCAGTTATCGAACTCTCTGCAGTTTCGTTATCTTATGTTATGGTCACCATCACTGCACACATGGATAATCCATTGGTGCTCTTATTTTCCCGTTGAAATATGGAGAATCTCCAACTAGAATCCTGACCTACGCGCACGAGCTCCGTTGCACGGTCTATCGGTGTGGGTAGATTGTATTGTTGACATTCTGTCGAGGTAACAGCCATTTTTTTGTCTACTCTTTTCGATTTGTATCTGCAAAAAGTTTTTTAACATGCGAGAGTGCACACGAGATCTCCTGTTTTGTACCGTTGTCCGAGCGGGCTAGGCATCTGATCTCAATACCCAAAACATGAAGGTGAGTAAAGCCACAATGAAACAACGGTTTAATAGTTTTTATTTAATTTTGAAGAAAAAAAATATGTCCACAGGTGAATTGCTTGCTTGCGTTCGCCTGATGACTAAAGAAGTACCCCTTCGTCATCCGCCCTTAAAATCACTTTAAGTGCGCGTGTCTGCATTGTGTTATATTTTGTAGTATAACTGTTATATTTGCGTCTATCGACACAACACATCCGAATTCAGCACATTGTTGATTGCCGGGTTGTCTTCCCTCTTCGATCCCTAGTCGCTTGACCAGACTACACTGGTTAGTCTGTTACTGGAGCCACGACGGAGAGGTGGAGCAACTGGGTCAGATGGTTTTGGTTCACTTATCCTGGCGCAAGCCATCAGCTGTGGGTCGCTGACAACTTCCAGCTCCGCTGTTGTTAGGCGCGTCTCCGCCACCAGTGGAAAATTTAACCCTGGACGTTCCTCCAGAGGCCGACGTCTTACCTTTAGACTACCCAGTTCCGTTCCATTGAATTTTGATCCCGAGAGCTCCTTGAAAGTTCTGATGGAATATCATCTCTCCACCCTCCATGGAACTAATTAGTTCAACTCCACTTGAATATCCCAACCTCTGCGGATATCTCCTCACGCAGAAACAGCAAGATTTTGAGCTAATAATTAGGTGACTCCCGCATTTCCGCCGACCATATCCTAGTCTTTTCTACTGCCCTTTGTCTTTCCACATATTAAACAATATTCCGAAATGTCCATTTTGCAATACAACTTTTAAAGTAAGGTATTACAGATCCTCAGTAGTTTTAATTTTATTGCACTGTTGATATTGAGCCATAAGTTATTCATTACTTATTTATAAACATATAAAAATATATGTTTATTTCACATATATATATATATATATATATATATATATATATATATATATATATATATATATATATATATATATATACGCTCACCCTATAGTATGTGCCAAATGTAGTGTGAGACCTCAAGTTCAATGCAGCATGAGGTCGGCACGTGATATCATGACCTTAGCGGGAATAGAGTGTCAAGAAGCTCAAGGGCCGTAGCACTTAATGGACGGGTCTTTCTGAGTATCAGATTGTCTCCAACTAGCAAGTTCTGTATGAAGAGTTACCTGCAACTCATTATTATTGAGTTATTGTGTTAGTTTCGGGTCATCATCATTGCACTCCGAACATGTCCATAGGTACGCAGATCCCCTCTTCAGCATGTCCCGCAGTGTCCAGCGAATGACTCCTCCAGTTCTGTGTTAGTTGATAAGTCTTCTTACATGCCTACTAAGTTTCTCGTTTCTGGCTGTGCCCATCTTAACACCCATCTCTTTCATCCGAAGGAGTGACGTGCGCTCGTTGTTGTCAAAGTCCTGTGAGCTTCCCACACTCAGAGGGGATTGATGACGTCTGCCCGAACCATTGGTTGACAGCCATTAACGACAGCGCAGCTAACTAACATGTCCGTTCTTTCATGACCCCGTAGGTTCCGTGTCCTGGAACGTAGACAAAGGTAACCTTACGTATTTTTGACATCTGCAATGACTTTACCCATTGCTTGCATACAGAGCCCGCCTCCACTTTCCTTATCATGCTCATCGAATCTATAAGTACCCAGGCATGGGTGTATTCTTTTGACTCTAACTAGATGAATGCCCTAGTCACTGGCATCACCCCCATCGTCATGCTACTCGTTGTTATAACGTATGCACCACTGTCTTCTTTGACTATTCAGCCCACCGAGCGTGCTGTAAATGTCCCCTGCACTCCTTTGGGTCGTAACGCGTTTCCGTCTGTATAGATAACTGCATCTTCCTCATCGGTGTTACCCCAGATGAGATCATTAACAACGACTAAGCTCTGTTCTCCACATTCCCTGTCAAGTGTGACAGTATAGAATATTCTCCTGAATGAAGTAGGCACCAGTATCCATTCCTCAGTCAGTAATGATAATGTTAGTCCACAGACCTGTATGGTGACATATTCTGCTCGACTTATTACTATAACTTATATGTATAATATGTATGCATATATGTATAAGTAGGCCCTATGTATAAGTATATATTCTATTCTATTGACCTTTCGAGCCGTAGCCGGCCCATAGGGCGTAGACCAAGATACTCCTCCTCTTATCTGAATTTTTGTTCTAGCAGTTTTCAATTCTTTTAAAGATATTTTATCAAATCTCGACATTTGTCTCTGTTCTGTGCAAGCAGCCCTATCTCATTGAGGGAGCCGAATCCTGTTGCTCTTGCCTCTCTCATCAATGTTCTTCTCAGTGTCTCTCTGGGTCTTCCTCTTTTTCTCTTACCTGTTGAGGAGGGCTTGCTTTGTTATTCGTTTATTATCTCTTCTCTTCAAATTCAAAATTCAAAACAAACGAGGAAATTAGAGAGAAATCGCCAATCAACCACTAATATCTTCAGTAATAAAGAAAAGACGATGGTCATATGTTGGGCATGTGATAAGAAGAGATACGTATTTATAGCATACTCATATATGTATTTTAATCACAAATTCATTGTAAAAATTGTTGTGATACTAAGAAAGGGTTATAAAAATAATGGATACTAGAATGTTAATGCATTAACACAGACTGGAGAAACATGTAAACATGTCTTGGCCCAATGCTATATTATCTGTCCGTGCACCGAAAACTCACGAAGGTCAGGTCGATCATATTAGTAAATATATCCCCTCTTATGTGACTTTCACGTCCGTTAGGTGAGCTCTGCCTGTAGATCACGTCGTTTCCAGAGCCCAGGAAAACAGTGCAAATTGGAAGTGACGTCTGTAACTTGTTATCGCGTGACTATGGCCACGAATACCGCAAAATGTGAAACCGACATGACAATATCCAGGAGCTCTCATTAAGGACTATTATGATGGAGGTGACAACGACTATGTGAATGTGAATTCAATTTACGGTCGAGGGATTGCCAACGTCATATTAATATGTCCACATATATAATTCAAACATATGAAAAGATAATGGAAAAAATATCAAATATATCATCATAATCAACGTCATCACGTATCGTACCTGCTGGAGTAGGTGATCATGTCTCTCCAAAACTATCATGTCTCTCCAAAACTATCATTTCTCTTGTTCACCTTTTACCAAACCAATCAATCTCTTATGCTGTGTGGTGTATTTTCTCTTAACTTCCCTCAATCTGTCTCTAGATGCCCCTTGTATTCTCAATATTCTTCGGTAAAACCACATTCCTGAAGCCTCCAGCTATTTTCCTATCTGTTGTCTTATTGTCTATGGTTCACAACCATATGTTAAGACTGGCTCTACATACCATTTAAGAACTCTTTTTTTCTTGTTTCTATTGTCAAAAATGAACTGCACAGTGCATTCCTCATTTTTTTGTTTTTGTTTTGAAAAGTTGCATTTGCCTGAGCCATTCTGTATCTCACCTTTGTTGTACATCTACCATCTAAGGCTTAACGTTGTTCCCAGATATTTAAATTCATTTACCTGGTTTAATTTTGTTCCAGACGCACACACACACACACACACACTCACACACACACACACACATATATATCATTGCTATTATATATATATATATATATATATATATATATATATATATTATGCTACAGTTTTTGGATACATGACAGAACTAAATAACAACGTTTCAACATAAGCAGTCTTCATTGGGGAACAGAATCAAACTCAATATAAACATTGATTATACATATTAACATTAATTAGATACGATTAATATTACGCGCATTTTCTGTTTCTTTCTAAAGGAAAGGCATTTTAAAAGCCATCTACCTGTCAATACATGGATGAAAAAAATACTTTCATAGGAATGAAATGTGAAGGAAGACATTCAGATAAAATACTTTCATAGGAATGAAATGTGAAGAAAGACATTCAGATAAAATACTTTCATAGGAATTAAATGTGAAGGAAGACATTCAGATAAAATACGTTCATAGGAATCAAATGTGAAGGAAGACATTCAGATAAAATACGTTCATAGGAATCAAATGTGAAGGAAGACATTCAGATAAAATACTTTCATAGGAATGAAATGTGAAGGAAGACATTCAGATAAAATACTTTCATAGGAATGAAATGTGAAGGAAGACATTCAGATAAAATACTTTCATAGGAATGAAATGTGAAGGAAGACATTCAGATAAAATACGTTCATAGGAATGAAAAGTGAAGGAAGAAATGTAAATGAAGAAAATAAATGAAATAATTTCCTGAACATATTGTTTCGTTTTCGCTAATATTATCACACCAGTTCGGACAACATAAATCGGTTGATATCATGTGCCATACCGGTTGGCGTAGGCGATCATGTGCCATACTGGCTGGGTTGGCGTAGGCGATCATTGTGAGCTGTGTGTTTCATCCGTTTTGATCATGTTTCAATATTCCAATTGTTTACGATGAATAATGATATCATATGACCGGGAACAGTTGGCTGTGTTCACTTTCTGTGCGGTTTCGTCTTATGTCTTTTGGCGTGTGCTGAGACTGCTATGATGGGGACTAGAGCTACCTTTCTTTGTTTGGGAGATGGGATAGTAATTCGGATGATTACACTGGCACGGGTGGTTGAGCAACTATGGATTTTAATCCGTTTGCAGTGATACCGGGGCCTTCCATAACAAAAGAACCAACGATCATGTCCCTCCACAATCTTCTATCTAAAGTTCATCGTATCAGTTCTGTTGTTGACTGCTTTCCATGCCATGCCACCAAGCTATCCAGTATTTTCTCTCTTTGTCGTCCGCGACATCTCTTTCCTTTTATTTTGCCAGTTGTAACCATGTATTCCAACTTTCCTCTTCTCATGATATGCCCGAAAAAATGTTGGTTTCTTTCTGATGTTTTTTAGGAGTTCCCTTTTAGTGTTGGCCTCTTCGAGAATTTCTTCATTGGTCTTTTTAGCTGTCAAGGGAACTTTCAACATTCTTCTGAGAAATATCATCTCTGTGGCCTCTAATTGTCATTTCGTTTAGCTGATGGATTAACCTATGACAACCATCTCCATCATTGTCAGCATGTATCGTGTCTGCTGGTGTAGGTCTCTCCACAACTGCTGCTCTTTATAAGTGTCAACTTTCAACAAATCCATCCATTTTAATATATTCTTCTGTTTCCCTGTATTCTTTCAATGTCATTCTTTTTTTCTTTGCCACAAAGTTTTCCAGCTGTAGTTGTCTCATACATTAACCAACAACTGCTTCTTCCTCCTCTTCGATATTTTTTGTTCTTTGTTCGCCAGTTTTTAACTGTGACGAAGTCCCTAGAGTCTAGGAACTGAATTGTGCGTGATAATCCATTTTTCCTTGGCAGCCGTGTGCACAGGGGTCCCTCACCGCACAGGCAGATAACTCTGACTTCGGAGGTACTCATATTTTTTTCCGTGGATGAGTAATTGACGTTTCAAGCAGGGCCTTGCTGCTGAGATCAGGGGTGGTTGCCGCAGAGAGAAATCATAAATAAAAAATCCAACCGGTACAGCCGGGAGTTGAACCCACAACCTATCTGTCTCGAGGCCGGCGTCTTGCTCGAGACCAACCATTCCCCCCCCCCCCTCTTCTTGGATATAAGTTCTACTTTTAGCCTCTTATAGAACGACTTCAACACCTTTCTTGATGTCCACGGCATTCTCAACATCATTCTGTACTATATTTCTATTACTTCAAATGATTAGTGTGTATATTGTTTGAATGTCCAGCATGCGCATCAATTTGTATAGACTGGATACACATAAAACTGAAGAACTCCGTATCATATTTCAGTTGAAAATTGGGTTGCGTAAGTTTCTCCTCATATGTCGGGTCTGCAGGTTTTGCTTGTGCATTTCTGTATTTCACCTCTATCTAGCCTCTATCTAATATATTCTGTACTACACCTATATCTAGCATCTATCTAATATATTCTGTACTTCACCCCTATCTAGCATCTATGTAATATATTCTGTACTTCACCTCTATCTAACATCTATGTAATATATTCTGTACTTCACCTCTATCTAACATCTATGTAATATATTCTGTACTTCACCTCTATCTAACATCTATGTAATATATTCTGTACTTCACCTCTATCTAACATCTATGTAATATATTCTGTACTTCATCTCTATCTAACATCTATGTAATATATTATGTACTTCACCTCTATCTAGCATCTATGTAATATATTCTGTACTACACCTATAACTAGCATCTATGTAATATATTCTGTACTTCACCCCTATCTAGCATATATGTGATATATTCTGTACTTCACCCCTATCTAGCATATATGTGATATATTCTGTACTTCACCCCTATCTAGCATCTATGTGATATATTCTGTACTTCACCTCTATCTAGCATCTATGTGATATATTCTGTACTTCACCTCTATCTTGCATCTATCTAATATATTCTGTACTTCACCTCTATCTAGCATCTATCTAATATATTCTGTACTTCACCCCTATCTAGCATCTATGTGATATATTCTGTACTTCACCCCTATCTAGCATCTATGTGATATATTCTGTACTTCACCCCTATCTAGCATCTATGTGATATATTCTGTACTTCACCTCTATCTAGCATCTATGTGATATATTCTGTACTTCACCTCTATCTTGCATCTATCTAATACATTCTGTGCTCCAAATTTATCTTTCATATCTATCTTATGTATTATGTACTTCAAGTCTGTCTGATATATTATTTACTTTAATTCAATCATGCATCTATCTCATGTAGTCTGTACTTCAAATATATCTTACATCTATCTTATGTATTATGTACTTCAAGTCTATCTGATATATTATTTACTTTAATTCAATCTTGCATCTATCTTATGTATTGTGTACTTCAAATCTATGTTGTATCTATCTTATATTCCTGGCCATTCTTACTGTCAGTACGACTCAAATTGATAGGCTGGAGAAAATACAAAATGAAGCCATGCGCATTATCCTGGGATGTACGAGGGACACTCCCTGTGTAGCAATGAGGTATCTTCTTGACTTTCCAACCATGGATGACAGAATCAAGATCTGGAGAGCACGAGCATACCTGAAGATTAGTATAGATACAGAGCATCCATTGCACCACGTGCTCAACACAGAGAAAGGTACCAGGCTAAAAAGAGGCAAATCATGGGTGGGCCGAGCAGAAGATGTCATCAAACAGGTCTGCGGGCTTACCAATATCAGCGTTGGTGAGGAGTGGATACCGGTGCCTACGTCATTCAAGGGAACTTTCTCATGTATTGTCACACTCGACAGGAAAAGTAGGGAACAGAACCCGTTCGTGGTTAATGCTGAGGTCAATGGTCTCATCTGCGATAACACCGATGAGAAAGACGCAGTCATCTATACAGACGGATCTGTAAGACGACACGAAAGAAGTGCATGGGCATTTGCAGCACGCTCGGCAGGCAGAATAGCCAAGGAAGACAGTGGTGCATACGCCATTACCACGAGTAGCATGACAATGGAGGTGATGGCAGTGACCAAGGCATTCAAATGGTTAGAGTCACAAGACTACATCCACGCATGTATACTGAGTGATTCGATGAGCATGATAAAAAAAGTGGAGGCGGGCTCTGTACGCATGCAATGGGTAGAGTCGTTGCAGAAATCCAAAATACGTAAGGTCACCTTTGTCTATGTCCCTGGACATGCGGGAGTACGGGGAAATGAGAGAGCGGACAGGTTGGCTAGCTACGCTGTCGTTGAGGACGGGCAACCGATGGATCGGGCGGACATCATCAATGCCCTTCGAGATGTGGGAAGAGCACAGGACTTCGACAAACACAGATCAACGTCACTTCTTCGGATGATGGAAATGGGAGTTAAGATGGGCACAGCCAGAAATGAGAAACTTGGTGGCCGTGTAAGAAGACTTATCAACCAACATAGAACTGGAGTCGTCAGTCGCTGGACACTGAGGGAATTGCTGAGGAGGGGATCTGAGCACCTATGGACATGTTCGGAGTGCAATGATGATGACCCGCAAATAACTCAATAACTCAATAACTCAATCTATCTTATATATTCTACACTTCAACTATATATTACATCTATCTTATGTACTATGTGCTTCAACTCAATCTTGCATCTATCTTATGTAGTCTGTACTACAACTGTATCTTGCATCTATTTATATATTCTGTACTTCAACTATATGTTGCATCTATCTTATGTATTCTGTACTTCAACTCTATGTTGCATCTATCTTATGCATTCTGTACTTCAACTCTATGCTCCATCTATCTTATGCATTCTGTACTTCAACTCTATGTTGCATCTATCTTATGCATTATGTACTTCAACTCTATGCTCCATCTATCTTATGCATTCTGTACTTCAACTCTATGTTGCATCTATCTTATGCATTCTGTACTTCAACTCTATGCTCCATCTATCTTATGCATTCTGTACTTCAACTCCATTCTCCATCTATCTTATGTAGTCTGTACTACAACTGTATCTTGCATCTATCTTATATATTCTGTACTTCAACTATCTCTTACATCTATCTTATGCATTCTGTACTTCAACTCTATGCTCCATCTATCTTATGTAGTTAGCATCGTCCATTGCTATTTGTATTTATTGATATATATTTTTCGTGTTGTTCCATTTATTTGTGCCTTTAGGAGATACTTCTCTCTCGGCTGCAGTAGCCACTTCTGTCTTTTTGTTGTGGAAGCTCAAACTGTTATTTCTTATTTAATTAAAATTGTACTTGCTGCATCAACCAGACAAAGTTGTTTAGACTCCCTATTGAAGCATAGGCCACGGGCAAGGCATCTCCATACATCCCTATTTTTGGACATTTTATCTACTTCTCTCCAGTCTGTCAATTGTCTTAATGGTGTTCATTATTTCTCTTCTCCATGTACTTCTGGGTCTTCATGGCTTTCTCTTCCCCTTATGGGTCCAATGGCAGTGTCACGAAAGCATATGACAAAGTAAAGCATGTGAAAATAATCAATATGCTGGAGAAATTAAACATTGATGGCAAGGATCTGCGAATCATAAAAAAACATATATTGGCAACAAACAGCAGCTATACGAATTAACAACCAAACAGGACAATTCCAATATATAAAACAAGGAGTCAGACAAGGCTGTGTTCTGTCACCGGACTTGTTTTCACTTTACAGCGAATATATTATGAGATCAATAGTAGACAAAAAAGGAATTGAAGTCAACGGTCACAACATAAATAATTTGCGATATGCGGATGACACAGTCTTAATAGCAGAGACAGAGAATGAACTACAAGAAATGATGGACATAATAGTAGAAGAAAGCAACAAAAAAGGTCTCAGTCTGAATAGTAAGAAAACAGAAGTAATGGTTATATCGAAGATACAATCACCACCATCATGCAGCATAAAAATAAACGAGACTTCTCTAATCTAATCTAAAACAAGTGCAACGTTTCAAATACTTGGGCACAATAATTACATCAGATGGGAGATGCACCACATAAATAAAAAGCAGAATAGCTCAGACCAAAATAGCATTTCAGAAAATGAAAAATATCTTATGCAACAAATCTTTGTCAATAAAAATGAGAAAGAGAGTTCACCGGTGCTATATAGAACCAATTCTGACCTATGGAAGCGAATCATGGACAGTAGACACACAAATGAAAAGACGGTTAGAGGCCACAGAGATGGGATTTCTCAGAAGAATGTTGAAAGTTCCCTGGACAGCTAAACAGACCAATGAGGAAGTTCTCAAAGAGGCCAACACAAAAAGGGAGCTCTTAAAAAAACATCAGAAAGAAACAATCAACATTTTTTGGGCACATCATGAGAAGAGGAAAGTTGTAATACTTGGTTCTATTGACCTTTCGAGCCGTAACCGGCCCATAGGGCGTAGACCAAGATACACCTTCTCCTATATGAATTTTTGTTCTAGCAGTTTTCTTTTAAAGATATTTTATCAAATCTCGCCATCTGTCTCTGTTCTGTGCAAGCAGTTCTATCTCATTGAGGGAGCCGATTCCTGCTGCTCTTGCCTCTCTCATCAATGTTCTTCTCAGTGTCTCCCTGGGTCTTCCTCTTTTTCTTTTACCTGTTGTTTCCCATATGAGGGCTTGCTTTGCTATTCGATTATTATCTCTTCTCATCACATGTCCAACGTATGACCATCGTCTTTTCTTTATTACTGAAGATATTAGTGGTTGATTGGCGATTTCTCTAATTTCCTCGTTTGTTTTGAATTCGTTCCATTCTATACCAAGTATTTTCCTTAGACATTTATTTTCGAATGCGTTCAACTTTGTTTCTATATCTCTTGTTGTTTTCCAGCTTTCACACGCATACGTAAGGGTTGATAGTACATTTGATTTGAATAGCCTAAGTTTTGTGTTTGTGCTAATGAGTTTTGATTTCCACAACTTTTCAAGGCTTCTGAAAGACATTGCTGCTTTAGCCAGTCTGATTCTAATTTCTTTGCTCGTATCCCCTTCTCGATCAATGTGACTTCCAAGATAGATGAAGTGATCGATCTCTTCTACTGGTTTGTTTTCCATGTATATTTTGTCACTTGTTGGAATTAAACTTTTCATGACTTTAGTCTTTTCATGATTGACCTCAAGCCCAATTTTGCTGGCTATTGATGATAGTTCATTTGTGTTTTCCTGCATCGTTTTTATCTGATTGCTGATGAGAACTATGTCATCAGCAAAGTCCAGGTCCTCCAAATGGTCTCCTTGTATCCATTCGATGCCTTTATTACCAGTGCAGCATTTCTTCATTATACTTGGTTACAACTGGCAAAATAAAAGGAAAGAGACATCGCGGACGACAAAGAGAGAAAATACTGGATAGCTTGGTGTCATGGCATGGAAAACAGTCAACAACAGAACTGATACGATGCACTGTATATAGAAGATTGTGGACGGACATGATCGCCTAGGCCAACCGGCAGGGTACATGATGATGGCAGTGTCTGTCGACCTATGTTGGCATCGGCTTATTTTCTTACGGTGTGTCCAGTCTATCTCTATTTTTTATTCATGAACTGTTGCTCGATTAGTCTTTTATTTTATTATATTCTATATATCTATCTTTTCTGGTCTTGTTATGCCATCTTATGTATTTGATCTTAGTCTATGAACACCGGAGTTCCGGGAAGTCGTTTATGCTCCCGTGCTATCATTTCCACTAAATTTACGTTTTTATTCTAAAATATGTAAGTCACAAGACCGCATGCTTATTAATCGTCAAGTACCTTGCCTGCTCGCGTAAATGATCACGTCTCTCCACAACTTTCGATCTCGACAGTTATTTATCATTTCTATTGTTGATCTTCTGCAAAGCCATTCTCTTAAGCTGTCTGGTATCTATTCTCTTTGCTTCTCTCTATCTCTTCGTCCCTCAATTTTCCCAATTGTTACGATGTATTGCAGCTGTTCCTTTCTCATTACATGACCACCAAAAAAAGAAAAATGAAATGATTGTTTCTTCCTAGTATTGGAAATTTGCCTCTCTTTATGCTTTGGCCTCTTTCAGAACAGGCTCATTACTCTTCTTGGCTGTCTATCGTATTCTCACTATTCTACTGTAAAACAACATTACTGCAGCTTCCAGTGATTTTCTTGTCTCTTGTCCTATTGTCCATGATTCCCATTCATATGTTAAGACTAGCTCTACATAACATTTGAGAACTCTTTTTCTTGTTTCTATTGTCAAAAATGGATTGCACAGTACATTCCACATTTTTTTGTAAAATTACCTTTGCATGAACCATTCTGCATTACACCTTTGTTGTACATCTACCGTGTGAAGTTAACATTGTCCCAGATATTTAAATGCATTTACATGTTTCAATATTGTTCCACTTGTCTTCATTGAGTATTGAGGTGAAGTCCTTTACTTTCTTCTTTTTTTCTACTTCTTCTACTTTCGTTCCTCATCTGCCTTTCAGCGTCGTGGGAAGATATAATATGTGGTCTTTTGCTCGTCTGTTCGCCTCTGCTGCTGTTATGTTTCCTAGTGCTTCTAATATTTCATCGACCCATCTTTTACGTGGTCGACCCTTGGGTCTGGTGTTCTCACAACATTTGTTGAAGGCTCGTTGTGTTGTGTTTTATTCTTTCTACCTTGTCACATGGCCAAACCATTTTATATGTTGTTTCCTTATATATTCTATGGCTGGGGCTATTCCTAGCTTTTTTCTCAGTTCTTCATTTCTGATCTTATCTCTCAGACTGTTTCCTGTCATTCGTCTAACACATTTCATCTCTGTAGAGGTTATTTTTCTTATTGTTCTTGCATCTAGGGTCCAGGTCTGGCATTGGTAGCACAACGCTGGCATGAAGATTGTATTGTATAGCGCTCGTTTTGCCTCCAGAGTTATTTCCTTGTTGGACAAAAGTGGTGATAACTGTCCGATGATTTGACAAGCTTTGTTGCATCTTGATTCTATCTCTGCTGTTTGGGAATTATCGTTTGTCATTAGACTTCCTATATATTTGAATTCCTCTACTTGTTTTAGTTGTCTGCTTTCTATAGTTATGTTGATGTTCTGTTTATTTTTGTCGACATTCATGACTTCTGTTTTGTTGATTTTCATGTTGCATTTTGTGCCTGAGATGTTGAGTTTGTTTAAGTGTTCTTGTAGGTCTTCTATTGTTTCATGTATTAGTGCCTGATCGTCTGCAAATAGAAGCTCGTTGATCTCCTCTGTCTCTGATGGGTTGGCTAGCTTGCATCTATGGTCCATGTATGTAATAAACAGTAGGGGGGATAGTACGCACCCCAATCTTACACCTGATCTAACTTCGAAGTGGTCTGTGTAGCCTGCTGCTGTCCTGACCCTGCAGCTGCTGTTGACGTAGAGACTTTTAATAAGGTTGATTAGATGTTGGCTTACTCCGTATGTTGTTAGTATCTCCCACAGTTGTTCTCTGTTTACTCTGTCGAATGCTTTTTCCTGGTCAATGAAGTCTATGTATACGTTTTGATTGTGTTCTGTCGTTTTTTCTGCAAGCTGTTTTAGTGTGAATGGTGCATCGGTACATCCTGTGTTTTTTTCGGAACCCCATTTGAGAATCGCTTAACTGTAGTTCTATTATTGGTCTCAGCCTTTTTTCCAAGATTTTGGCGTATAGCTTTTGTACATGGCTGAGAAGAGATATACCTCTATATTGATTGCAGTCTCTTTTGCTACCTTTCTTTTTCCATATTGGTATGATGATTGCCTGTTGCTAGTCTTCTGGGGCTTGTTGTTGGGACGATGCTGCATTAAATAGTAGCACTGTAGATAGAAGATTGTGGAGGTACATGATCACCTACGCCAACCGGAATGGCACATGATGAGAATAAAAATTTTGATAAGAGAATGAGTATCTGTGTCTATGCAATATTGGCCGGCTACGGCTCGAAAGGTCAATAGTTAGAATATTGATGCAGTAGGATTGCGTACATAACATATATCCCGTTGGGTTAGTTCATATTACGTAGACCATAGGGAAACTAGAGATGCGCTTGTCTGTGTGGCGTTATCCCACTGTCTTAGCTGGCTGAAAAGCCGGCGTATGAAGTTTAAACCCGCGGTAGACAGAAACCGTATAGAACGTTGGTATAGAACCGTTGATCAGAGGTTTAACAAGCCGCTATCGTAAAAACGATTTTGTTAATGAAACGTAGACCTGATACAGAATGTGTAAATTAGCAGTAGATAGTAGTGATAGTTTTTTCGGTCCTAAAACAACAACAAAATAGGATTCTGGAATGTGCGAACAATGGCCGCTCCGACGAAACATGCACAAGTCGCGAGCGAGATGGACAGATACGATCTAGATATTTTAGGATTAAGCGAAATGCGCTGGCTTGGAACAGGTAGGAGATCTGTTGATAATAAAATAGTAGTTTTTTTCTGGAAGGGAAGATGGAAAACACCGTGAAGGAGTAGGCATAATGATGACAGATAAAGAAAGAAAAGACGATGGTCATACGTTGGACATGTGATGAGAAGAGATAATAATCGAATAGCAAAGCAAGCCCTCATATGGGAAACAACAGGTAAAAGGAAAAGAGGAAGACCCAGGGAGACACTGAGAAGAACATTGATGAGAGAGGCAAGAGCAGCAGGAGTCGGCTCCCTCAATGAGATAGAACTGCTTGCACAGAACAGAGACAGATGGCGAGATTTGATAAAATATCTTTAAAAGAAAACTGCTAGAACAAAAAATTCATATAGGAGAAGGTGTATCTTGGTCTACGCCCTATGGGCCGGTTACGGCTCGAAAGGTCAATAGATAGACAGAAATGATTTTTTATGGTTCTATCTAGGGTGAAACACGTCGTGGCGACGGCTCTGACCAAGCGGCCTTTATCCCTCTAATTATGTCGTGAGCTCCTCGACATACACCAGGAATGGTACTATGTGTTATATAGGTAGTTGTCTTTTTCTGTTTTTTTTCCTTAATAGGGAAACTTGCAATTTAACAAAATACCCCAAAAAACTATTGAAATATCATTCATTTTCAATATACTGTGGTCTCGGCTGCTTAATTCAATCTCAATGTAGTATTGTAGCTATAATCATAACAATTGTTGATGCACGTTAAAATGTAGGTGGCCTGACGACGCTACGTTTCACTCATTTTTAAAGTTGATATAATTTGTTAAGTGCTTGCACTGTGTGATACTGTACATAATATGAATATTCCAGAATATTTAATTTTTAGGTTCTTGGTGTTTGCCTTCAATATCCTATATGATAATACAAATTCCAACATTGAATACATTAATTTCACCAAATCTCGTGCGCAATAAACATAATTTAACCATAAATATGATACAAAATGTATGTTAGGGAGTCTCATAGGATCGCCTCATTTTATCATTTTTTTATGTAAAATAAAGTAAGGAGCCCCGTCACCCCAAGTGGCGTATAGGGAAATATGGTGTTAGTGACCATCAATGTTACAGACTTTCAGCACATGATTTGTGGGGTAATGTGGTCGGTATTACGCCCGTGCCGCTTTATTTTCCCAGAAAAAAATCCGGTACCCATTTAAGGCTCGGTGAACGAGAGCCGTCGTTTGGGATCAAACCCACCTCTTGTCCGTTGTAGTCCAGTTCACTAACCACTGAGCTATCGCGACTCCCTATTTTTTAATGTACTATAAAGATATTTTTTTAAGCTTTATAATGTGCCAGCTGAAGGCTTATTTGGTCGAAACGTCTTTCAACTTTTGTTTGGTTTCTAACCTACGTAAAGCAGTTACCATACCACTTTTTTCTCTTTTTTTTTCAAGTTGTCATTATTATCACAGGCTTGACTGCAGCTTCGCATCGCTGTGCATCTTGGTGTCTTTACCCCTCTTAATGTAAAACTAAGTAAAGTACCCCCGTCACGCCAAGTGGCATATAGGGAATATGGTGTTAGTGACCATCCTTTTTTACAGACTTTCGGCACATGTTTTTTGGGGTATTGTGGTCGGTATTACGCTCGTGCCGCTTTACTTTCCCAGAAAAATCCGGTACCCACTTAAGGCTGGGTGAACCCGGAAGCCGTCGGTCAGGATCGAACCCGCTATCTTGTCCTTTTTAGTCCAGTTCACTAACCACTGAGCTATCGCGGCTCCCTCCCCTTAATGTTCTAGATCAGAATTATACTGAAGTCATGTTGTAGAACTGTGTCGAAATGACCACAGGTAACAAAACATCAACAAACAGATGGTTTGTGAAAATATTTCATTAAGTTCCCTTCTCAACATGCGCTAATCACTACTTCAGCGTCATTTACTATAACCTTCACAGTTTGAAAATTCTGTTCTTCTTCTACCTTTCAGCTCCCTGTGGAGTATAGGTCTTCAACAAACACTCTCCAAGCCAGTTTCGTGCTATTCTATTAACCCTTAGTAGACGCTCAGCACTGCTAGTGACCGGTGCCATTTTATATTCTAGGGATGCGTATACTAAATGTTAAGAACATTCAATTTCTTCCCCATCAAATTCATCTCTGCTTCCACATGTCTACCCCAAGAACTATTTGAAGCATTCTCTTCATTTGTGTACTCCAAAAACTATCTGAAGTTTTCTCTTCATTTGTCTACCATAAAACTATTTGATTCTCTTCATTTGTCGACCATAAAACTGTTTGATTCGCTTCATTTGTCTTCCATAAAGCTATTTGATTCTCTTCATTTGTCTACTCCAAGAACTATTTGAAATATTCTCTTCATTTGTCTACTCCAAGAACTATTTGAAGTGTTCTCTTTATTTGTCTACTCCAAGAACTATTTGAAGTATTCTCTTTATTTGTCTACTCCAAGAACTATTTGAAGTATTCTCTTTATTTGTCTACCATAAAACTATTTTTTTCTCTTCATTTGTCTACCATAAATCTATTTATTTCTCTCCATTTGTCTACCATAAATCTATTTATTTCTCTCCATTTGTCTATCATAAAACTATTTGATTCTCTTCATTTGTCTACTCCAAGAACTACTTGAAGTGTTCTTTTCATCTGTGTACTCCAAGAACTATTTGAAGTATTCTCTTCATTTGTCTACTCGAAGAACTATTTCAAGTATTCTCTTCATTTGTCTACTCGAAGAACTATTTGAAGTATTCTCTTGACAACATTCTTGCTCCTGATTTCACTTCTGAAGCCTCCCAATTCTGATAAGATTACCCCAAAAGTGGTCTGTGTTACGTCCATGCGTGCCTCCGTTAATGAATCTGATAATTAGCTCCAACACGAGAAGTGCAAGAAGGTACATTGCAATTATAACAATGGGTACAGCGAACAGCAGCCAAAATCCTGAGGGCCGGGAGTGCATTTTCTATTTAAAAAAACAACAACAAACAAAGATAACAAATGTGCACTCGCTTCTCAGAGGTAAAGAAAAAAAAACAATAACGGCAGATAAAAAAGGTTTGTTCCTGCTTCCCATTCATTCCTTCCTTCCTTCTTTCCTTCCAGCTACCTTCTTTCCTTCCTTCCTTCCTTCAATCCATCCATCCTTCCTTTCTCCATTATCTCCTTCTCTCCCCTGTCGTATTTCTTTCTTTCATTCTTTCATTCTTTCTTTCTTTTATTTCTTTCTTTCTCTATTTCTTTCTTTCTTTCTTTTATTTATTTTGATCGTTATTTCCTCCTTTCTCCGTTTCTTTCTTTTTTATATGTTAATTATTTTCTTTCTTTCTTATTTTTTTGTATTTCGCTCCCTTTTCTTTTGTTCTTTCTTTCTGTTCGTTTATTTTTAACCTTCTTTCTTTGTTTCTGTCTTTATGTATGGTATACAACCACATATCCTCTTTCTCAAGACACATAACATTCCTATTGTATGCTAACCTTTATCTCTCCGTATTACTTTTAGTTTTTTTTTCCTTTTTCTTTCTTTCTAACAACTGCTCACAAACTTAGCATTTTCTCTCACTTTCTTTCGCTGTTTTTCTTCCCTTCTCACAACTCCTCCCTTTTCATTTTCGATTCCATCTCCCCATTTCTGCTTTCTCCATTACTTTTATCAAATCTGTCTCTTTCTACATCTTCAAAACTGTTCCACTCTCACATAAGCACTTTTTATCAACTTTAAATATATACATCGTTATTATAAATCTCATTAAAAACCATTACCCTCATCTTCAAGTACCATGGCTGATGGCGTAGGTGATCATGTCTCTCCATAACTTTCGATCTCGACAGTTATTTATCATTTGTATTGTTGATCTTCTGCCAAGCCATTCCCTTAATCTGTTTGGTATCTTTTCTCCTTGTTTCCCTCTAACTCTTCGTCCTCAATTTTCCAGCTGTTCCCTTCTCATTACATGGCCAAAAAATTATGACAGTTTTATTCTTCCATTATTGGAAATTAGCTTTCTTTTTGTTTTGCCAACTTTCAGAACATTTTCATTACTTTTCTTGGCTGCCCACGGTATTCTCGATATTCTTATGTAAAACCACATTTGTACAGCCTCCAGTGATTTTCTTGTCTGTTGTCCCGTTGTCCATGATTCACATCCATAAGTTAAGACTGGCTCTACATAACATTTAAGAAATCTTTTTCTTGTTTCTATTGTCAACAATGGATTACACAGTATCATCCTCCATTTTTAGAAATGTGCTTTTGCCTGAGCTATTCTGCATCTCACCTCTCTTGTACATCTACAATCTGAGGTGAGGTTTAAATTGTTACCAGATATTTAAATTCATTTAACTGTTTTAATATTTTTCACCTGTCTTTATCGTACTTTGCGGTGATGTCTCTTTCTTTGTTGCTACCATTACTTTTGTTTTTTTGGGGGGTTAAGGCGTATTCCTTTATTTTTTATTTTCTTCACTATGACGTCTACCATTTCGTGTTACTCATTTTCACTCTTACCGATTAAGACTGTATCATCAGTATACCTTAGTTTATTTATATTATAGTCACCAATTGTTATTTCAGGCATGCCCCTTATGGATCTTGAAATAATCTGGTGACAGCACACAACCTTCCTACCACTCTATTTTATTTATTGAAACATTCCCAATTGGTTTCAAGGTCCTATGGCCGCTGTTTGTTGCCAGTACATGTTCTTTATTATTCTTAGATCTTTGCTGTCTACGTTTATGCCTTCTAAATTTTTTTATTATTTCTTGGTGATTTACTTTGTCAAATGCTTTGGTATAATCTATGAAACATGGGCATAGCTCTTTTTACACTTGTATGTCTCGTTCTACTAAAGATCTTATGATGTATATGACAGTGTTTGTACCTTTACCTCCAACAAAACCACACTGTTCATCACTAATTTCTGGACTGATTTTGTTTCGCACTCTTCGCATGATGATTCTTAGTAACATCTTAGTCACGTGACCCATAAGGCTTATTGAGTGATTATTATAAATAATAACACTATAATAAACTAACATCAACCATAAATATAATATAACACTATACGTCCCGCATATAACACTAACTGTAGACGCATTTAACACTAACTGTAGACGCATTAAACGCTCACAAACTGTACACATATCTAACATTAACGTTATGCTTCAGTCTGTAACTTCTTATTTCCCGCTAAAATATTCATAGAGAAAGGATTAATTGTTAAATAAATGAGATAGCAAATTTAATGAAATAACGATTGAAAATTTGCGAAAACAAAGATTAACAGAAAACATAATGTCGTGCAGACAAAGGGGGGTTAGTTCGAGGCGAACTAGAAATTAACTGTAGTCAAGAGTACACGATGTTTGAGTTTTCTGCTCCTTAAACTGCAAAGTCAGGGATATTTATTCGAAATGTTTGGATTAAGGGGATTTTAAGTAACAGAGTACAGGAAAGGTTGTCTGGTGAGTGTCTGGAATGTTGTCTGGTATTTTCTTTACTGAGAGCGTATAACAAAAGAGAGAAACTAATGAAGTAGAGTATTAACAGAATAGTTGGTGGATTAGGTTTTCTGAATTACGCCCAGAAAGATCAAATTAATACTGAGTAGGAAAACTAAACTTAGAATATTCAACTCAAATACATAATCAACCATTATCTACGCACATGAAAGCTGGAAAACAACAAAATAGATTGAGAAAAAATTAAAAGCTTTAAAAAGGAAAATGATTAAGAAGTATAGGATGTGTACAATGAAATGGATTCAAGACTAATTAGAAATAAGAGAAATGTCCATGCCAAGAAAGGTCTCATGTACAATATGGAAGAGAAGATAGCCATAAGTTGGGCTTGTGTTGAGAAGAAACAACAAGAGAATCTAAAATATGGATTTTATATGGAAAACATCAGGATACAGAAAAATAGGAAGATCTAGAGAGACACTGACAAGAAAAGCAATGTTGGTAGGTTTAGATTCATTTGATAACACCAAACATCTCGCCTAGAAAAGAAATGGATGGTGAAAAGCACCACGAGCCCTATGCGACGTCTAGCCGGTTGGAAAGATCTAGACGTCAGTTAGAATATATAATCTTAATTTTAGACAACAACCTATTCCTCATAAACTCTAGAGAGTTTACCCCCAAACCTTCTACTCAAGAAGATGGAAAACAACTTCCAGTCCAGATCTAGCATTTGCAACTGAAGACATATCTATTAAAATAACCAGAAAAGTGCTGAACCAACTTGGAGATAGTGACCACAGACCAGTCAAACTTTCAGTGGATCTTGCTCACAAACAGGAGTTGCAAAAACCTCTTCCCCGCTGGAACTATAAGAGAGCAGATTGGGCAAAGTTTGCCAGGCTCACTGATGCATATACTGCGCCTATCAACACCCACGAAAAGAAGGTCAATAATATGATAGAGCGGTTAACAAATGGAATCATGAGAGCTGCTTAAGAATCCATTCCTAGAGGTGCAAGAAGAAACTACAAGCCATACTGGAGCAAGGAAATACAATGACTAGAAGAGGAACTGGACTCTGCCAGAGAACTAGCTGAAACATCACACAGCACAGAGAGGAACATTGCCTACAAAGCAGCCTCTGCCAAATACAGACGTGAGGTCATGATATCAACAAGACAGAGCTGGATAGACAAAATAGAGAGAGCCTTAATCTAGACAAAAATGGACATAAACTATGGAAACTTGCGAAAGCTCTGAGCGACGAAAACAACTGCCGACCTCCAATATCATTAGCACACAATCAGAACATCCTCACAGGCAAAAGGGCAGCAAATCTACTGATAGAGACTTGCAAAAACATTAGTATAATATTCATTCCTATAGACAAACAGAAAGCTGCAAGACGGGAAAACCAAGATGCAAAACATATGCCTTTAGCATCAGAAGAGCATCAGACAACCATCTTTACCCCAACTGAATTAGATTTTGCCCTCAAAGGATTGAAGCTCAAAAGTTCCCCTGGTAAAGATGAAATCACCAACGAAAAGCTCCTAAATCTGGGACAGAATGCCAAGAGCCAGCTTCTAAGGATAATAAATGCTAGCTGGAAGAAAGGTCATGTGCCGGGAATCTGGAAAGAAGCTATTATGGTGCCCATTCTCAAGCGTGGAAAAGACCCACTAGACCCAAGTAGCTATAGACCAATTAGCCTACTGAGCTGCCTGAGTAAACTCATGTAAAGGCTGGTTAACAGAAGACTTATGTGGCATTTGGAGACAAAACAACAAATCGTACCACAACAAAGTGGCTTCCGTCAACACAGATCAACTGAAGACCTGGTCACCTACATTGCACAGGAAATAGAGGATGCTCTACAAGAAAAGAAACACACACTGGCATTGTGGATCGACATGGAGAAGGCTTTTGATAGGGTATTGCGAGAGGATTTAAAGAACAAGCTTTTTAGACTTGGCATCCAGGATCGTTTATTCAGTTGGGTCTCTCAATACCTTCAGGATAGAACTGCCAGAGTACAAGTACAAGGTCAACTAAGTAAGAAGGTCTCTATCGAACAAGGTGTCCCTCAAGGCGGAGTCGTGTCCCCAACACTCTTTTTAATTTTCATAAAACACATCGTAATGGACATTCCACCCAGAATACACTCAGTATTGGTTTACGCAGATGATCTGGCGTTATGGGCTCGCAAGGAAAGTATGTCGGTGGCCGCTTCCAGGATGCAAGATGCCCTAGGTGAACATTAAAAATGGACGAACATCTGGTTTATACAAATTAACGAAAAAAACTACATATACAATTTTCAGCCTATCAAGAAACATACTCCCTGCAAACTTGAAGATAAAAGACCATCGCAGAATGAATTGGAAAAATCAGATAGACAGGGCAAGAAAAAAAGGCAGAAAACGGTATAATATTATGAAGAAATTGGAAGGAACGGACTGGAGAGCAGACAGCAATATCTTGAAACGACCATATGTAGGAAGAGTCTGACCAGTCCTAGAGTATAGATTCACAGCCTGGGCTATGGCTTCCAAATCATCATCATCATCATCATGTACCCTGCCGGTTGGCGTAGGCGATCATGTCCCTCCACAATCTTCTATCTACAGTGCATCGTATCAGTTTTGTTGTTGACTGTTTTCCATGCCATGACACCAAGCTATCCAGTATTTTCTCCCTTTGTCGTCCGCGATCTCTCTTTCCTTTTATTTTGCCAGTTGTAACCAAGTATTCCAACTTTCCTCTTCTCATGATGTGCCCAAAAAATTTTGCTTGCTTCTTTCTGATGTTTTTTAAGAGCTCCCTTTTTGTGTTGACCTCTTTGAAAACATCCTCATTGGTCTTTTTATCTGTCCAGGGAACTTTCAACATTCTTCTGAGAAATCCCATCACTGTGGCCTCTAACCGTCTGTTCATTTGTTTGTCTACTGTCCATGATTCGCTTCCATAGGTCAGAATTGGTTCTATATAGCACCGATGAACTCTCTTTCTCATTTTTATTGACATAGATTTGTTGCATAAGATATTTTTCATTTTCTTAAATGCTATTTTGGCCTGAGCTATTCTGCTTTTTATTTCTGTGGTGCATCTCCCATCTGATGTAATTATTGTGCTCAAGTATTTGAAACGTTGCACTTGTTTTAGATTTGTCTCATATCATACCTTAATACCAAATCATACCTTAGCAAAATTAACAGAACACAGAACCAAGCTGTCCGTATCATCACTGGTGCTATGAAATCTACACCTATCGAGACTTTAGAAACAGTAACAGGTTTACAACACTAGGTGACCGATGGGTCACTAAAGTATTGTAACAAGCGAAGAAATATAGAAGGCTCCTTAGCCACCCCATGCACCAAATAATAACTGGTTCCGGAATTGTACGACTAAAGAGGAGCAACTTCGCTGCAATTGCCAATGAACTAACTACTGGAGACCCAGTACTTTCCCAAACAATATCGAAACCACTGGGTCCATCTGATGTCTCCTCATGGGAAACATAAAATACCAGAACTTCAGGAAAATATAACAGGAATCATGAAAAAAGGAACCTAATCAGACGCAGATAGAAAACACGTAGTCGAAAAACACATACACGATACCTACCTACAGGACTCTTGGTCCCACATATACACATACACGATACCTACCCACAGGACTCTTGGTCCCACATATACACATACACGATACCTACCCACAGGACTCTTGGTCCCACATATACACATACACGATACCTACCCACAGGACTCTTGGTCCCACATATACACATACACGATACCTACCTACAGGACTCTTGGTCCCACATATACACATACACGATACCTACCTACAGGACTCTTGGTCCCACATATACACATACACGACGCCTACCCACAGGACTCTTGGTCCCACATATACACAGATGGCTCTGCTACAAATGCCACCAGAAATTGAGGGGGAGGTGTGTTCTTGGCGCTGAATAATCAGGACGAGATCACCAAGTCAATAGCTACTGGGAAATTCTCAAACAATTTTAAAGCAGAAACTGAGGCCATCAGAGATGCTGCAACACTGGCTACTCAACACAAAAATAACATGCACAATAAATTGGTGATTCTGACTGATGCACTGTCAGTACTATAGCTCTAAAAAGCCCCACGAACAATGAACTAGATGACTTGAGAACAACCATGGACCAACTATGCAATAACTTCCAGAGAGTAGTCATTCAATGGATACCATCACACTGTAATATACACGGGAACGAACGCGCAGACAAATTAGCTTATGAGGGAGGGAGATTACCACACGAGAACCATCCGCTAAGTTATGATGAAGCCAAATCCATCATCAAAGGTCAGTTCCATGAAAAATGTAAACTAGAACACCCAAAGCATAACGAGAGGGACGGATACCATCAACTATCAAGGAGGGATCAAGTCATCATACTTCGTCTACGCACTGGCCACACTAGAATGAGAAATCAGATGTTCACCAAATTCAAAATAGGTAAACCAGCCTATGTCACTGTACACTGGACAATATGACAACAAAACATGTTCTACAGGTTTGTCCCCAGTACACAGATGTGGTCCCCACCCACCTCCCTGGAAGAGAAACTATATGGGGCAATTGAATCGCTTAAAGAGACAGCTACCTTCATGAGAATCTGGAATCCTACTCTAATTGAGTCTTGATCGCAGAGAGAGAGAGAGCGAGAGAGAGAGATAGAGATAATATATAAGGTAATCGAAGGAAGTAATTATATATATATATATATATATATATATATATATATATATATATATATATTTATATATATATAGGACAGGGTTACACCGACAGTGGTCTGTGTTACGTTCATTATATAATTGAAGATTGTTCTATATAATGAATAGAAGTAAAACTGAAATATTTATAGAGAATCGTTACCTCACTTTAAAATATTCAACCGTACTCGGTTCAAGCCGGTGTGTCGGTTTTTGGTCCCGTAGTACCTTTATAAGTTGCACCGATGTGTCGGTAGTGGTCAGGAAAAGGTTAAAGAGGCCTGCTAAAATAATAGCTATCCATCCCTAAAGTTTTTACCATTTTTACCAGACCCATTGTTACTTTGATAACTATTATTGTTATTATTGTCTCCTCTGCCAGCAGTCAGATGCGCACCAATATATAGACACGTAAAACAGCGTTATTATAATCACAGACACTAACTTTTGTATAGGGACTTCAATGCCAGGAGTCAGAGGGTCACGAATATATAGACACGTAAAAGCAGCTTTGTTGTAATCACATATACTATCTTTTGTATAGGGACTTCACAGCAAGGAGTCAGTGGGTCACCAATATATAGACACGTAAAACAGCGTTGTTATAATCATAGACACTATCTTTTGTATAGGGACTTCACGACCATGAGTCAGATGGTCACCAATATATAGACACGTTGAACAGCGCTGAATAACTCACAGACACTACCTTTTGTATAGCGATATCACGATCAACAATCAGAGTGGCACCACTAATCAGACACGCTGGACAGCGCAGTCCTCACAGACACTATCTTTTGCTTAATGCATTACCGTCAAACTGAGCCACGATAACTCAGTCGTTAGTGAACTGGACTACAACGGACAAGAGGTTGGGTTCGATCCTGATCGACGGCTTCCGAGTTTACCCAGCCTTAAAAGGGAACCGCATTTTTTTCTGAGAAATTAAAGCGGCGCGGGAGGTAATACGACCAGAAAGGAAAATCATCTGATGAAGGTCTGTATAAATTATAGCCACTAACACTATATTCCCTAAACGCCACGTGACGAAGTTCTTTACTTGTTTATTATTACTGTCCAACTATTACATGACTTGAGAATATTCGGTCTTGCGTGACCACAGTTTGGATCAGAAGCAAAACATGTCTGTAGGCTCTTGCATTCGTAGCGATATTACGTTCGTGTTCAACAAAGTTTTACTATAACTGATTATTAATTCAATGCACACAAGTGTTTGTCTGCATATCATACAACGGGGAAACGTGCTCAAGTTCAATGTTATGAATATTCCAGCAATATATTAACGCCATAACTGAGAATGCAAAATAGCTGTCGGCCTGTTTTTGCAGAGACAACGAAGTTGCTTCAACCGTTTCAAACCTTGCTTGCCAAAGTGACACATATTGCAGAGATCACTGCTTCTAAAATCTATGGCGCAGTTTACATAACAATACTTTTTACAATGACAGCTTGTGTAAGCCATCGATCAACCTCCTTAGTCGCCTCTTACGATATGCCTGGAAGGTCACAGTGTCACTATTCTTTACCTACCTCATAATGAGGCCCCGGTATCACTACAAACGGATTAAAATCCATAACTGAGCAAACGGCCGTGCTAGTGGGATCATATGTATTAAAACTCATCTCATTGAAGAAACCGATAAAAAAAAGGCAGCTGTAGTCCCCATCATAGCAGATACAGCACTTGCCAAAATACATAAGGCGATTCGGAACCGAAAGCAAATGCAGCTGAACTGTCCTTCGTAATACGATGTCATCATTCATCGTAAGCAATCGGAATATTGAAACATGATCCGGATGAAAAACACAGCTCACAGTGTGCAACTGATTGTTGTGAAGGTGATACAAAGAACAGAACTATCAATTCAAATCTTGTTCATGTAAGTCGATAAATCTTCAGTTAATTAAATATTTTAAGTTTTTGAATATTTCTCATGAACCTTTGTCGAAAACGAATATATTTTGTTGAAAGTATTGTAACTATTGTTACCAAAAAATGGTATGTCTCGAAAGTTTGGTGGCTCATCTAGCGAATCTCTACAGAGCCGTCTTTACACCATTTTGGGCCCCTGGGCATAGAAATAGTGTTGGGCCCCTGGGCATAGAAATAGTGTTGGGCCCCTGGGCATAGAAATAGTGTTGGGCCCCTGGGCATAGAAATAGTGTTGGGCCCCTGGGCATAGAAATAGTGCTGGGCCCCTAGGCATAGAAATAGTGTTGGGCCCCTGGGCATAGAAATAGTGTTGGGCCCTGTGCATAGAAATAGTGTTGGGCCCCTGGGCTTAGAAATAGTGTTGGGCCCCTGGGCATTGAAATAGTGTTGGGCCCCTGGGCATAGATATAGTGTTGGGCCCCTGGGCATAGAAATAGTGTTGGGCCCATGGGCATAGAAATAGTGTTGGGCCCCTGGGCAAAGAAATAGTGTTGGGCCTCTGGGCAAAGAAAGAGTGCTGGCCCCCCCTCCCACATGAATAAAAAAATGGTTGATAATATAAAAAATGATGTATTATATATTTTATTGTCACTAATTTCAACACAATTATTGTTAAAACATGCTGTACTGCTGCAACAATAATCAACATTAAACATGAAAAACAGAGAAAAAAGAGATCTTATTTGCACGTTTTAAAGTATTACACATGATATTTACAAAAGGATGACGTCGTGGAACGAACCAAAATGGCAGCTTATTTATATTCGAGCTATGGACTAAGCAATGTTTACATTGAACAACACGATATATGTTATTGCAGCGAGTTGGCAGATTTTTGAAAATGTTTTCAAGGGTTTGAACATAAATGTTTGTTCATAGTTCGTTAACCTTCGCTGTAAATAAAGTCGTTAATTCGATGGCTTCGTTCGGACGTTTGGTAGCTAAGGACCTAACTTGTGCATACGGATGGCATTGGCAAGGATCATTTTGAATCTATGAAGTGAGCTCATTTTGTGTTTAACTCAAAAGCATATGTGCTTTTTAACCAAAGACCTTTTTTTGGGGGGAACTCAATGAAGATATCCCCGATGGAAGAATAAATTGTACTATTAGTCCCATAAATGATTCGCTTCCAGAGGTTTATGATGTAAACAAAGCAGTTTTGTCATTGCAAGTGAATAATGTCCACACCTATAATTGGTCAGGATTGTGTAGCAGCAGCAGCTTTATAGCGAACGCAGAAAACATCACAGGATTGTGCTGTTCTGAAACAGCTATGCCATGCTACCCTAGAATTGCCTTTAATGGGATTACTGTGACCACAAACCACTCTCCATGTGTGTGCCACATATTTACACCCCAGAAAGAAACACTGAATATAACAACATCATGTGCCGTCTGTGATATTAATGACCACAGACCAGGAGCCTCCAGTATGATTGATACAACTGTTGCACCAAGCATTTCATCAGCAGAGCCATATCTATGGAATGTTAATCTGACATTGTTCTTGAATGATGTCCAAGTTAATGAGACATCAGAATCGTGTGGCAGCAGCTACAAGAAGGGAGCGGTGAACATCAAGTTCTGCTGCTATAAAGGAGACTTGCCTTGCTATCCCAGAATTGCCTTAAATGGGATCACTGTAGTTGAAAACTTCTCCTCTTGTGTAAACTACACATTCAAATCTAAGAGTGAATCAGTGAAGGTCGCAAAATCATATTCTCTCTTTGGTTTTACTAACTACAGGTCATGTGGCTTCTGTTGGATTGGAAATGATAACTCACCACCACTGTGTGTCTATATGTTTGGAATTGGAGTCATCAATGATGGCCTAACATCATCAAGTACTATGACGATCTTCATTTTCGGGAGGACGTGAACTCCCATGGTATATGGTGGATAGGCGGCAGGAGCCATTGAAGGCTATGTCTGAAAAGTGTTCCTTCTTGCAGTTTCCTCATATTCCAAGTCCGGCTTGTTGCAGGAGCTACTGAGTTAAGTGGTCTGTGCACACCGTGAGCTGTGTGTCTCATCCGTTTTGATCCTGCTTCGATATCCCGCTTGTTTACGATGAATGATGATATCGTATGACAGGGAACAGTTGGCTGTGTTCACTTTCTGCGCGGTTTCGCCTTATATCTTTTGGCGTGTGCTGAGACTGCTACGACGGGGACTACAGTTACCTTTCTTTGTTTGGGAGATGAGTTAGTAATTCGGATGATTCCATTGGCACGGGCGGTTGGGCAATTATGGATTTTAATTCGTTTGCTGTGATACCGAGGCCTTCCATAACCAATATCCAAATAAAAAAAAAAATAACCAATTTACAAAAACAAAAAAATTTACACACAAAAACAGATATTTACATATGTTTTTTTTTAATAATAAGCACCATAACATATTACATCTATTACACAAGGTCAAACAAAGGTATTAAAATTCGTAATGGAAAAAAAAATACTTAGATTAGAAAAATTTGTTGTATTCATCCTTTCTAGAATGTCCTTCCAAAGAATTGTAAGAAAGATTGTTTCAAGGTGTTCCATTTTTTTTGCTCAAATCTTCCGCCTCACGCCTTGTTGTCACTTGCTGTTCATTGTCACCTGATGTAGAATCCAGTGCATGTTTTATTTTGTCGAAACCCCTACACAAAGCATGAACAGCATCAAAATGTGCTGACCAACGTGTGTCAGACAGACGCTTGACCACAACACCTTTTTCTAAATATGATGGTCATGCCATGTCATATGGCCGGAGAGAGAGTTGGAAGTAAGTGATGAACTTAAAGGGCCCGTTCGCATATAAACACAAAATTATGAGATTTTTATAAAATAATACTAAATTTTATACGGGTTTTCCGAAACCCTACAACATATTCGCATGGGGCCCCTATGATCGTGGGCCCCCGGCAAATGCCCAACGGGCCTATACGTTAAGGTGGCACTGAATCTCTAGAGTCCAGCAGTGACAACCGCTGGAGTATAGTGTGGATTGGAGTCAATATACGCCAACGTAACGTTAATCAACGGGAGTAGGATAAACAAGAATATCAGATGTCTTATTGCAGAATGAGAAGAAGTAGAAGAAGTAGAGGAGGAAGACCAATAAAGGTGCAGCAGGAAAAGCATGCAGAGTAAGAAGAGAAAGAAGATGAATTAGAAGAAAAGAAAGATGCTGCAGAATAAGAAGATAATGCAGAATTAGAAGAAAAGAAGATGACGCAGAATTAGAAGAAAATGAAGATGATGCAGTTAAAGAAGAAAAAGAAGATGATGCAGAATTAGAAGAAAAATGAAGATGATGCAGAATTAGAAGAAAAAGAAGATGATGCAGAATTAGAAGAAAAAGAAGATGATGCAGAATTAGAAGAAAAAGAAGATGATGCAGAATTAGAAGAAAAAGAAGATGCAGAATTAGAAGAAAAGAAGGTGATGCAGAATTAGAAGAAAAAGAGATGAGACATAATAAAAAATTGAAAGAAGAGGAGGCAGAAGAAAAAAAGAAAAGAAGAACTTGCAGAAATAGAAGAAAAAGAAGATCTTGCAAAAATAGAAGAAACAGAAAACGATGCAGAATTAGAAGAAAAATAATATGAGGCAGATTTAGAAGAAATAAAAGATGGGACAGAAAGAAATAGAGGATGAGGCAGAAGAAAATGAATACGAAGATGAGGAAGATTTAGAAGAAATAGAAGATGGGACAGATTTAGAAGAAATAGAGAATGAGGCAGGAGAAAATGAAAACGATGATGTATCAGAATAAGAAGAAAAGAAGATGATGCAGAATAAGAAGAAAAGAAGAAAAAGAAGGTGAGGCAAAATAAGAAGAAATAGAAGATGATGCAGAATAAGGACAGAAAGAAGATGAGACAGAAGAAGTAGAGGAGCAACGAAGAAGAAGGAACAGAAGATTTGTAACTCCGTTACCATCGAAACTATCGTTCAGGCCGTCAGATAATCAGGCCTCACTCCACGGTTTCACAAAGACAGCTCATATGGGATGGAAAAGCAAATATTCGGAAGAATAACGTAATCTAATCATATTTCTTGTAGAAGTAACATGGCGTTCACCTTAGCGAAGAGGGTAAATAAAAAAAGTAAAGTACCCCGTCACGCCAAGTGGCGTATAGGGAAATATGGTGTTAGTGACCCTATATTTTTCAGACCTTCAGCACATGATTTTTGGGGTAATGTGGTCGGTATTACGCCCGTGCTGCTTTACTTTCCCAGAAAAAAAATCCGGTACCCATTTTAAGGCTGGGTGAACCCTGAAGCCGTCGGTTGGGATCGAACCCTACCCCTTGTCCTTTGTAGTCCAGTTCACTAAGCACTGAGCTATCGTTTAGCGAAGAGAATTAATCATTTATATCAACTGATACGATCAGAAATGAAGAATGGAGAAAATAGCTAGGGGTAATTTCCGCAATTGAATACATAAAGAAACATCAGAGGAAATGGTTGTGTCATGTTGTAATGCAGAATGATCAAAATACAGCACAACCAGCCTTCAATAAACATCAAGAGAGCATCAGATCAAATACAGGCCACAAAGCAGAACATTGATGAAATATTATAAACACTAGTAAATATAAGGGACCCGCGATAGCTCAGTTGTTAGAATGCTGGACTACAAAGGACAAGAGGTTGGGTTCGATATTTTGATAAATGGCTTCTGGGCTCACCCAGCCTTAAATTGGTACCCGCTTTTTTCTGGGAGAGTAAAGTGGTACGGGTATAATACCGACAGTATTACCAACAAAAACATGTTCTGAAGATCTCTAAAGAATTATAGTCACTAACACCCCCTATACGTTACTTGGATAAACAAGCGCTCTTTACAGTTTTTTTTTTTTACTTACTAGGAAACATAACAGCAGACGAAACCAAACAGAAGAGCAAAAGAACACAAAGTATATCGTTCTGTCGACGCTGTAAGTAAACAAAAAAAAAGAAAAGAAGAAGAAAAAGATTAAACTCTTAAATTCAAACCCACATATGAAAGACTATTTAGCCTGTTTGCCATGAGAAATACTGTCTACAAACATCTGCTACATAACAGGGACCTAAGAGGAAACCAAAGACCAGTGAAAAAATCTTTAAAAATGTGTGCTTAAAGCGGATTTACAGCACACTAAACAATGTGAAAAACAGTGCAATACAATCCATTAATAATCAACAAAGAAGAATAAGCCACAATATAGGACGAATAATAAAAGTGCTAAAATTGCGAATCTTATGTGCCAAGAGGCTGCGTCAAGGAGTACAGGTTCGATCATATATCGAACTGTTAATTGTGTGCCAAGAGGCTGCGTCAAGGAGTACAGGTTCGATCATATATCGAACTGTTAATTGTGTGCCAAGAGGCTGCGTCAAGGAGTACAGGTTCGATCATATATCGAACTGTTAATTGTGTGCCAAGAGGCTGCGTCAAGGAGTACAGGTTCGATCATATATCGAACTGTTAATTGTGTGCCAAGAGGCTGCGTCAAGGAGTACAGGTTTGATCATATATCGAACTGTTAATTGTGTGCCAAGAGGCTGCGTCAAGGAGTACAGGTTTGATCATATATCGAACTGTTAATTGTTCCCTGTAAAGGTCAAGGTAAAGTACGAGACTTTAACCAGCGTCTTAGCAAACGAGTTTTCACCCATATGTGCTCGGCCGCCTATCCAGAAGTGTCCGGAGACTTCTGAATAGTGTCGCTTCAAGCATCGAAACTGACGATACGATGCGGCATTCCTCACTTTCCCAGAGTAATACCCTGGTCCCCTGTTTCTATTACTCGTTCGTGTATTTCTCAGTCTTGTAAACACACGATTGACCCTAAATTACTTGTTTTAAAACATCGTAGACCTAGTTCTATTAGCAGAAAATCCTAAAGATCTACAACAATTACTTAATGAAATAAACATAACAAGCAAAAAATATGGACTAGATATGAATATCAAAGAGACTAAAACGATGATCATAAACAAAGAAGATACTCGGAACCCAAAGTGGATATTAAAGTGGAAGGAGTGGACCTGGAGACAGTTCAGAGCTACAACTACCTTGGACATACTATAACCAGTGATGGAAAATGTACAAATGAAATAAACAAAAGAATAGGAATGGTAAAAAATAATTTTAATGTCATGAAGAACATACTAACATCAAAACAAATAACACCAGGGCAGAAACTAAGAATAGCAAAATGTTATGTCTTCTAAACATTCCTATCCATCTTCTTCTTTTCTCATTTCACTGATACCTAAAAGGTGTCGTGGTTTATATCATTTGTCGTTCTTGTGCTGCTCGAATTGTCTGAATTAGTGATTTTCCTTTGTTGTTACATGTCTCTGTCACTGCATCTATCCATCTTCTTCTTTTCTCATTTCACTGATACCTAAAAGGTGTCGTGGTTTATATCATTTGTCGTTCTTGTGCTGCTCGAACTGTCTGAATTAGTGATTTTCCTTTGTTGTTACATGTCTCTGTCACTGCATCTATCCATCTTCTTCTTTTCTCTTTCACTGATACCTAAAAGGTGTCGTGGTTTATATCATTTGTCGTTCTTGAGCTGCTCGAATTGTCTGAATTAGTGATTTTCCTTTGTTGTTACATGTCTCTGTCACTGCATCTGTCCATCTTCTTCTTTTCTCTTTCACTGATACCTAAAAGGTGTCATGGTTTATATCATTTGTCGTTCTTGAGCTGCTCGAATTGTCTGAATTAGTGATTTTCCTCTGTTGTTACATGTCTCTGTCACTGCATCTATCCATCTTCTTCTTTTCTCATTTCACTGATACCTAAAAGGTGTCGTGGTTTATATCATTTGTCGTTCTTGTGCTGCTAGAATTGTCTGAATTAGTGATTTTCCTTTGTTGTTACATGTCTCTGTCACTGCATCTATCCATCTTCTTCTGGGTCTTCCTCTTGGTCTTTTTCCATGCATTCTCGAGAAGAACGCCCTTGATGGTGATTGGTGAGGATTCATTCTGACCAGGTGGCCAAACCATTTAAGTTGTTGTTGTTCTATATATTCTTGGCAGGGTTTTGTTCCTACCATTTTTCTTATGGTTTCATTTGATATTCTATCTCTTCTTGTGTTGTTTGTTACTTTTCTCAAGCATCGCATCTCACATGTATTGATCTTTCTTAATTGTGATTTAGAAAGGGTCCATGTTTGACTTTCATAGCACAACGTTGGTATGAAAATGATATTTATTATATGTTGTTTAGCTGGCATAGAAATGTTTGGATGTCTTAGCAATGGTGACAGCTGGTATGTGACAGCATTTGCTTTTTGTATTCTCATGTCAATTTCTCTGTCTAGTTTTCCATCTTCTGTGAACATTGTGCCTAAAATACTTGAATTCCTCTACTTGTTTTATTTCTTTATCTTTGATCTTGATGTTTAATGGGTGTCTTAATTTGCTTATTCTTATAGCCTCTGTTTTTGCTGTGTTAATTTTCATACTGTAGTTTGTGCAGCTTTTATCTAGAGATGTTAAATGCTGTTGTAGCAGGTTTTCATCCTCATATCTAGAGATGTTAAACATGGAGAAACATGGACATTTGACAAGAAAACAGAACAGAGAATTGAAGCCTTTGAAATGTGGATATATAGAAGAATAGGTAGAATTGGATGGAAGAAAAAGAAAACAATTGATGGAGTGTTAAAACAGCTAAAAATTAAAAAAAGAACTACTAAACACAATTCAAACAAGACACATGCGATTTTTGGGCTATGTTGATAGACACAACAGCTTACTGAAAGTAATCCTTGAGGGGAAAATACAAGGTAAAAGAGGCAGAGGCAGACCAAGGCTAATTTGGACGAGTAACATCAAAAGATGGACAAACCAGCCTATGACTAACTGCGCCATAAAAGCAAGAGACAGAGCAGAATGGCGCTCCATGGTAGCCAACCTTCGTTGCGGAGATGGCACTCGATGATGATGATGAGGCCTAGTTCACCTATAACAAAGTTCCACATTTAGATACCTTCAACATGAACTATTAATCTATTTCCTGAATGGCCGTGTGCCCAGAAGCGAGGTAGTCAATAAGTAAACAGTAGAGAGCCTCGTCACGCCAAGTGGCGTGAAGGGAATATGGTGTTAGTGACCATAATCTTTATACACCCCCGGCACATAATTTTTGAGGTAATGTGGTCGGTATTACGCCCGTGCCGCTTTAATTTCCCAGTAAAAAAATCCGGTACCCATTAAGGCTGGGTGAACCAGGTAGCCGTCGATCAGGATCAAACCCAGCCTATTGTGCTATATCGTCCAGTTTACTAACCACTGAGCTCACAAGGCCGACAATAGTTTTGCAATTTTCAAAACACTCTAAGGATAAGATGGATGGATGGATGCGGTCGCCCGATGATTTGAGGTATTCTAGCGGATACGAACCTTAGACTTCCTCCTCGTCATCCGCCCTTAAAAGGACGTTAAGTGGACGTAGTTACGTTGTGTTGAAGTTTGCAGTGTAACACTGTGATATCTGCGCCTTTCGGCCCAACACATCCGACTTCAGCCGACATTTTTGAGTACCGGGTTTGTCTTCCCTCTTCGATCCCTGCTCGCTTGGCCAGACTAGACAGATTAGTCTGTTTCTGGAGGCACCGCGGAGAGGTGTAGCAGGGTCTGGATGGTTTTGGTTCACCGATCCTGGCGCAAGCCATCAGCTATGATTCGCTGACAACTTCCAGCTCTGGTGCTGGGGGGAGGGCGCCTTCGCCTCCTAAGGATAAGATAGAGCACTAGCCAACAAACAAATGAAGTGTGGACAATACAATTCCAGACTGTAAAATCTGTATTTAATTGCGTTAACCACTGGTTATCTCCAGACCATATCGATTGAGGGATGGACTGACGTCCCGAAAGTTTAAGCTGTTGATGTCGTAACATCAAGACCTCAAACAACTAAGATCTAATTTCTGCTTTTTTTTTATATTAAACTTTGCTTCAGACTGGCTGGAAAAGCAATTTGCTGTAATGTTTAGATTGTTCTAATAAAATTGCTGGCTTGTTGTAAGTGTTTTACAGCAATGCGTTGTTATGGGAGATTACTGCGGAAATCAGGCAGACACTGAGAGAAGCTGAATTAGTGTTGAGTGAAAGTACACATGTTAGTGTTGGGGTTTTACAAGAGGAGATAATGTAATGTGAGATATAGAAGTAAGGGGAGAGAAGTGAGAAGAAATGTTTCAGGGGGATTAACAGGAAGAAAAATTTTGAGAGAAAATAGCGAGAGGAAGGGTTATATAAGAGATGGAAATATCGAGAAATAGATAAATAGAGAAAGAGAGAGAGATGAAAGAGAAAGAAATGGAGATGACAGGGAGCTGAAAGTGTTTGTTGAAAACCTATGATCTACAGGGAGCTGAAAGTGTCTGTTGAAGACCTATGCTCCACAGGGAGGTGAAAGTGTCTGTTGAAGACCTATGCTCCACAGGGAGGTGAAAGTGTCTGTTGAAGACCCATGCTCCACAGGGAGTTGAAAGTGTCTGTTGAAGACCGATGCTCCACAGGGAGCTGAACGTGTCTGTTGAAGACCTATGCTCCACAGGGAGCTGAAAATGTCTGTTGAAGACCTATGCTCCACAGGGAGTTGAAAGGAGGAAGAGGTTTGCCTTTTTTCTTGATTCCTACTCATTTCATCATCAAGTACCGGGCCTTCTGGCATAGGTGATCATGTCTCTCCTCAACTTTGGATCTTAACAATTATTTATCATTTCTGTTGTTAACATTCTGCCAAGCCATTCTCTTAAGCTATCTGGTATTTGTTTCTCTTGCTTCCCTCTATCTATTTGTCCCTCAATTTTCCAAATCGTTACAATATATTCCAGTTGTTCCCTTCTCATTACGTGGCTAAAAATGATGATTGTCTCTTCCTAATATTGGAAATTAGCTCTCTTTTTGCTTTCACCTGTTTCAGAACGTTTTGATTACTCTTCTTAGCTGTTCATGGTATTCTCAACATTCTTCTGCAAAACTACATTTCTATAGACTCCAATGATTTTCTTGTCTGCTGTCCTATTGTTCATGATCCACATCCATATGTTAAGACTGGCTCGACATAACATTTAAGAACTCTTTTTCTTGCTTCTATTGTCAAAAATGGATTGCATAGTATCTTCCTCATTTTTTTTTTGGAAAGCTGCTTTTGACTGAGCCATTCTGCATCTCACCTCTGGTGTACTTCTTCCGTCTGAGGTTAAAGAAGTACCCAAATATTTAAATTCATTTACCTGTTTTAATATTGTTCCACTTGTCTTTATGTTACACTGACGGGATGTCCTTTTCTATGTTGCTACCATTACTTCTGTCTTTTACTCTGCTCGTGTACCCAGATTAAATTGGTGTTTGAGTTTCTAAGGCCATCACGAAGAAGTCGATTCCCACCACAGGCGATGTCTTAGAAAAAATCAACCCATGGTTTCCTCATTACCATCCCCTGGTCTCTGGGTTGTGAGATAGATATCTAGTTCTCTCGGAAAACGGACAAAAACAGGAGGTGCCGTGTGCACTTGCGCATGTTAAAGAACCCTCGGCAGTTTAAAGTCGAAAATATTAGGACTAAATTGTTGATTTCCTGATGCAAAAATTGTTAAATTAAATTACCTGTGCTTTAAGCCCGACGGTGGTGGTATTGCAGCTTACCTGTAGATTGGAGGTACAATCTACGCCCACTTAACAAGTTAACACTGAGAAGCAGAAGAAGAAGCAGAAGAGGAAGAACAAAAAAAAAGAAAAAAACTCTTTGCACGAAATATTCCGTTTTTTCCTCATTGATCATGACGTCATTTAGACTAGGATTCCGGACTCTCTGATGAAGGTATCTGTCTGTTTCAGTGATTCGGATGCCCCGTAGATTTTCTTTTCCAGGGAGGTGGGTGTGTACCACATTGTCCTCCTCGGGTGTGTGTACTGGGTGACGATCCCGTAGAAAATCTTTTCTTGGCATGTTATCCAGGGTACGATAATATCCGTTTGAAGAAAGGGTGGAGTGTAACAAGCTTAGAATCCATACTCACAAAAAGCTATACAGTTTACAAGATTTGAACTAAAACGCCATTTTGAATCTAAAGCAAGCAGCTTTGAGATACGACCTTTAGAGCAGTGTCCGGTTCTTGTTCCACGCGGATCTAGAAATATAACAAGGATTGATTCCTGAAGAAGATATTGAAGAAAAGAGTAGAAATGAAGGACGAAATCTAATAATGGTCAATAACAAATGGAAATCCATGTTTCAAATGGCAGAACGACATAATGTGGTGACGACCTTTCACACATACAAATGTATTTTCGAAATAATCAAAATATCAAAAACGAATCTGGCAATATTAAATGCAAATGTAATCAAAGTTTGTTGTACAACTTCTGATGTCGTAAGAAAGTGGGCGATGTGATGGCTTATATGTAAGGATTCATGATTGCATGACTGCACATTGATAGAACAATTTTCATACTTCCACAAGCAAACCAATCAATGATCGTCTTAGAGGTCTTGGAAGCGTCTGATTGGTTGTCTAAAATATCACCGGAAATGGTTCTAGTTGAATTAATTTCTTCGTAATTTATTCATAAAAATCTTATGTTGATCAAGAATTTAAATTAATTTCACCGTTCTTTTGACGTTTGCGGATGTTTTCGTAAACACACAATCAGTGTTTTGCTTGTGTACACCTCCGAATTTCGGAAGCAATTCTCAATCTATGGCCTTTGGCGTCTTGATGGACGGTTGGTAGCAAGCAATCATGATAAGTCAGTAGTTTGGTATAATATCAGTTTCTTATTCTGGATGTTATTTTTGATGAACAGCTTCCCCTGTTTCTGAATCTGCCAATATTGGATAGACAGACTTGACCGCAGAATGAACAAGATATATTCGTAGTTCCAGGCCTCGTGATCTTTGCCCTGTGTCTTTTATCTTCTGAATTTGATATGAACGCTGCCTCGAATGTTGCTGTGTCGTGTTCCCAATGCATGCAGACAAATGTAATATCTATATTTTAATAAAGCGCTTGACCTTTTACTCGAAGAACTGTTCTATTTTAATTATTATTTTGTTTGTTGGTATTTTGGATACAGCGATGCTGTATAGAGCCAATTCTGACCTATAGAAGTGTATCATGGACAGGAAATAAACAAACAAAAAGACGATTAGAAACCACAGAGATGGGATTTCTGAGAAGAATGTTGAAATTTCCCTGGACAGCTAAAAAGACCAATGAGGACATAGTCAAAGAGGCTAACACAAAAAGGGAGGTCCTAAAAAAACATCAGAAAGAAACAATCAACAATTGTAATTTTTCGGGCACGTCAAGAGGAGAGAAAAGTTATGATCGCCAATACGAAACAGCATTAGACATATAGAATACAACGACGACAACCAAAAAATAGAAAACGAAATAGAAGAAAATGACAAGAAAGAAAAAGCAGATGGCGAAGAAAAATTAAGATGAAGAAGTAGAAGGCGAAAAAGACTGGGAAGGAGAAGAAGAATATGAGGATAGAGTAGAAGAGAAAGAGGGAGAAAGACGAAGAAGAAAGCAATGTAGAAGAAGAATAAAAATAGGAATAAGAGTGAGAAGGATAACAATGTATCATCATCATCATCATGTGCCGTACCGGTTGGCGTTGGCGGTCATGTCCTTCCACAATCTTCTATTCACAGTGTATCGTATGAGTTCTGTTGTTGACTGTTTTCCATGCCATAACACCAAGCTATCCGGTATTTTCTCTCTTTGTCGTCCGCGATCTCTCTTTCCTTTTATTTTGCCAGTTGTAACCAAGTATTCCAATCTTTCTCTTCTTATGATGTGCCCAAAAATGTTGATTGTTTCTTTCTGATGTTTTTTAAGAGCTCCCTTTTTGTGTTGACCTCTTTGAGAACTTTCTCATTGGTCTTTTTAGAGGGAACTTTCGACATTCTTCTGAGAAATTCCATCTCTGTGGCCTCTAATCGTCTTTTCATTTGTTTGTCTATTGTCCATGATTCGCTTCCATAGGTCAGAATTGGTTCTATATACCACCGATGAACTCTTTCTCATTTCTATTGACATAGATTTGTTGCATACGATATTTTTCAATTTCAGAAATGCTATTTTGGGCTGAGCTATTCCGCTTTTTATTTCTGTGGTGCATCTCCCATCTGATGTTATCACTGTGCCCAAGTATTTCAAACGTTGCACTTGTTTCAGATTTGACTTGTTTATTGCTATGCTGCATGATGGTGATGATTGTTTCTTCGATATAACCATTACTTCAGTGTTCTTACTATTCAGACTGAGACCTTTCTTGTTGCTTTCTTTTACTATTATAACTATCATTTTTTTTTATGCTATTCTCTGTCTCTGCTATTAAGACTGTGTCGTCCGCATATCGTAAATTATTTATGTTATGACCGTTGACTTCAGTTCCTTTTTTGTCTACTATTGATCTCATAATATGTTCGCTGTAAAGTGAAAACAAATCCGGCGACAGAACACAGCCTTGTCTGACCTCTTGTTTTATAAATTGAAATTGTCCTGTTTGGTTGTTAATTCGTATAGCTGCTGTTTGTTGCCAGTACATGTTTTTGTATGATTCGCAGATCCTTGTCATCAATGATTAAACAAACAATGTATAGAAGTACTTTTCAAGTAAAAAAACAATGTTTTAACACAATATGGCGCGGGATTTATTTATATTTCATCAGATTTAAAATAGCAGTGAGATAATGATACATGCAAATTGATATAAAACACGTAGTATGTTGGAACAATTCGATGAGGAAATCAGTGAAAAAGTTAAATAAAAGATAATTAGGTCACCTAGAATAAAATGTATGGTCATTAAGATAATTAGGTCACCTAGCATAAAATGTATGGTCATTAAGATAATTAGGTCACCTAGCATAAAATGTATGGTCATTAAGTTAATTAGGTCACCTAGCATAAAATGTATGGTCATTAAGATAATTAGGTCACCTAGCATAAAATGTATGGTCATTAAGATAAGAAGGTCACCTAGCATTAAATGTATGGTCATTAAGTTAATTAGGTCACCTAGCATAAAATGTATGGTCATTAAGTTAATTAGGTCACCTAGCATAAAATGTATGGCCATTAAGATAATTAGGTCACCTAGCATAAAATGCATGTTCATTAAGATAATTAGGTCACCTAGCATAAAATGTATGGTCATTAAGATAATGTTGTCAACTAGCATAAAATGTATGGTCATTAAGATAATTAGGTCGCCTAAAATAAAATGTATGGTCATTAATATAATTAGGTCACCTAGCATAAAATGTATGGTCATTAAGATAATTAAGTCATCTAGCATAAAATGTATGGTCATTAAGATAATTAGGTCACCTAGCTTAAAATGTATGGTCATTAAGATAATTAGGTCACCTAGCATAAAATGTATGACCATTAAGATAAATAGGTCACCTGGCATAAAATGTATGGTATTTAAGCTAATTAGGTCACCTAGTATAAAATGTATGGTCAATACGTTAATTAAGTCACCTAGCATAAAATGTATGGCTATTAAGATAATTAGGTCACCTAGCATACAATGCATGTTCATTAAGATAATTATGTCACCTAGCATAAAATGTATGGTCATTAAGATTATTAGGTCACCTAGCATAAAATATATGGTGATTAAGTTAATTAGGTCACCTAGCATAAAATGTAAGGTCATTAAGATAATGCTGTCACCTAGCATAAAATGTATGGTCATTAAGATAATTAGGTCACCTAGCATAACATGTATGGTCCTTAAGATAATTAAGTCACCTAGCATAAAATGTATGGTCATTAAGATAATTAGGTCACTTAGCATAAAATGTATGGTCATTAAGTTAATTAGGTCACCTAGCATAAAATGCATGTTCATTAAGATAATTAGGTCACCTAGCATAAAATGTATGGTCATTAAGATAATGCTGTCACCTAGCATAAACTGTATGGGCTTCTGATAATTAGGTCACCTAGCATAAAATGTATGGTCATTAATATAATTAAGTCACCTAGCACAAAATGTATGGTCATTAAGATTATTAGGTCACCTAGCATAAAATGTATGGTGATTAAGTTAATTAGGTCACCTAGCATAAAATGTAAGGTCATTAAGATAATGCTGTCACCTAGCATAAAATGTATGGTCATTAAGATAATGTTGTCAACTAGCATAACATGTATGGTCCTTAAGATAATTAAGTCACCTAGCATAAAATGTATGGTCATTAAGTTAATTAGGTCACCTAGCATAACATGTATGGTGATTAAGTTAATTAGGTCACCTAGCATAAAATGTATGGTCATTATGATAATTACTTCATCTATCATAAAATGTATGGTCATTACGGTAATTATGTCACCTAACTAGCTCAACATTTACCGTCGTTATGATATTTAGGTCTCCGGAGGTACCCATTTTCAGTGACTTGGTGAAGTCTGTTGGAACAGATCCGTCATAGCTGTGAATTTAACCCAGACTGAAAGAAATAAATACGTTTTAACTGTGTAAGAGAGAGGTAATATCCAATTTTAGGAAGAAACAATCTTCATGTTTTGGCAATGTAATGAGAAGGGAGCAGCTACTGGTAGGAAGAGACTAATTTCATTTCAAATAAGCATAAAATCTCTACAAAACAAATAAATATTCAAGTTGTGGTAAATGTTAGAATATATATATATATATCCTTCATTTATGGGCATTTAATGAGAAAGAAACAGTTGGAATATATTGTAACAACTGGAAAAATTGAGGGACGAAGAGATAGAGTAAAGCACAAAGAGAAAAGATACCAGACAGCTTAAGAGAATGGCTTGCCAGAAGGTCTATAACAGAAATGATAAATAATTGTCGAGTTCGAAAGTTGTGGACAGACATGGTCACCTACGCCAACATGGTAATTGATGATGATGATGATGAAGATTGATGATAAACAGTATATATCAGCTTTACACACATTCTCTTTTCTTTCATACTGACGTTCACATTCAACTATTAATTAGTCTTAAAAAGGAGAAATATATATTTAGATCATCATCATCATCGCGTGCCTTCTCCGCAACAAAGGTTGGCTACCATGGATCACCATTCTACTCTGTTTCTTGCTTTGATGGTGCAGGCTGACATAGATTGACTTGTCCATCTTTTGATGTTACTCATGTTATGTTAGATCATCCGTTCTTTTTGTTTGATGGTGCAGGCTGACATAGATTGACTTGTCCATCTTTTGATGTTACTCATGTTATGTTAGATCATCCGTTCTTTAAAGGATAATAAATAGATGTTGATGAATTGTGTTGCTGATAGACTTAGCTGTTTCAGACTTCCGACCCAGTATATCCGGGTTTCAGCACTGCATGTTGAGCACTGTGCTACCTTTCCTCTTCGATCCCAGTTCTCTTGCCAGACTGGCTAGTTTGTTTCCAGAAGTACCTCTGAAAGGTGGAGTAGGGTCTTGATCAGCTACGTTGTTAGCCGATCTTCTGTAGATGGCGTTCCACACTCTCATCTCAGTTACTAGATGGGTGTCTTGGCATAGCTTTACGAGTAGAAGACGATGCAACAACAGACGTTTCGACTAATAATCTCTTCATTAGTAAAAAAACAGACAAAACTATAATTTTAATATGTTTATAGTGTTTCCCGTTTAGTATCCAAAAAATTGTAAATATATGTATGTATATATATCTTCATCATCAAGTACCATGCTGTTGTTGACCTGCTGTTGTTGACCTGCTGTCAAGCCATTCTCTTAAGCTATTTGGAACGTATCTTTTCTCTTTGCTTCCCTCCATCTCTTCGTCCCTCAGTTTTCCCAGTTCTTACAATATATTCCAGCTGTTTCCTTCTCATTACACGATCAAGAATGATGGATATATATATATATATTCTAACATTTACCACAACTTGAATATTTATTTCTTTTGTATAGATTTTATGCTTATTTCAAATGAAAATACACTCTTTATACTAGTAGCTAGCGTATTAGCTACTGAAAAAACTCTGATTTGTGTACGAGTAGTATAACATATCTTATGCAACAAATCTATGTCAATAAAAATGAGAAAGATAATTTATTGGTGCTATATAGAACCAATTCTGACCTATGGAACCGAATCATGGACAATAGACAAACAAATGAAAAGAAGATTTTCCACAGAGATGGGATTTCTCAGAAGAATGTTGAAAGTTCCCTGGACAGCTAAAACGACCAATGAGGAAGTTCACAAAGAGGCCAACACAAAAAGGGAGGTCTTAAAAAACATCAGAAAGAAGCAATCAACATTTTTCGGGCACATCATGAGAAGAGGAAAATTGGAATACTTGGTTACAACTGGCAAAATACAAAGAAAGAGAGATCGCGGACGACAAAGAAAGAAAATACTGGATAGCTTGGTGTCGTGGCATGGAAAACAGTCAACAACATAACTCATACGATGCACTGTAGATAGAAGATTGTGGAGGGGCATGATCGCCTACGCCAACCGGTATGGCACATGAGGATGAGTACAACATGAAAACCAACCCCAAAATCCAAGAACAATGTTATCCAACGGGTTCTATAACCTCAGCACCAAAAAGGCCACGCGAACGACATGATGGATATCGCACGCGAGCCTCTACTCTTTTATCAGTGTCAAACATTGCTATTTTATAACGCTCAAGAGAGTAACATTGCAACATGTGAAATGAGATGCTCTAGAAAACACATCGATGTGACCAGATGAGAAAGAATGTGAAACTATGTCATCGGAGAATTGACGGGAGTACACTTTTCGTGAAACTCGAAGAATGAGGGCATTCATTTTCTTTTCGGTTCTCTCATGGGAACTTAACAACATTATTGCCATTATCAATGCCCTGTGCGGTCTCTTCATCAAAGGTTAAGGGGACCTCGGTAGACTAGTTGGAAAAACCACTCGACTGGGCAACCGATGTTCGGAGAACCCGTGATCGATTCCCGCTGGATACAGTGTTAATTGTACTCGTGATTAGAAAAAAAAATACCCCCGCGGTAGACCCAGCCACTGGCAGAAATGGGTACCGGGGTAGTACTCTGGGAAGGTGAGGAATGCCGCCTCGCATCGTGAGGTTCGATGCTTGAAGCGACACTACCCAGAAGTCTCCTACTTCTGGATAGACAGCCGAGCATATATGAGTGGTAACTCGCACGCTAAGACGCCGATTCAAGGAAGTCTCGTATTTTACATTTACTTTCATCAATGGTTAGCTATCATGAACGGCATTTGGCTCAGTCTTTTGCGATAGTGGCACGCGAAAGTAGAATAATAAGACGAAGCTATGCCGTCCCATCGCCTTCTATTGAACTAATCCTGATGGCTAAAAGATAAACATAAACGCACCCCTACTAGTGTGACGTTTTCAACTGTTGACACTATAGACAGCTGATATAATTCTATCCAAAACTGCTCTAGCTCGCAAAGATGTAAACATGACGATAACTGAGTTTTCCTGGGTTTTATACTTTGCATTACTCAGGCTTACTTTTATAGAAGGCGATGCGCTGCTTATCCCTGTATGTTATCAGTTTTAGTATTTGTCACATTTGTAGTAGCCGCATCCACTAGAGGCGCACCTGTAATAGTGACGTAATCAATGCCATCTCGCTCTGGGTGACCAGTGAGTTTAGTATTCATTACATTTCTTGTATCTTTATATAATTCATCATTTGTGTAATCGTGACCTGTTTCCGTATATGGTTATTTCAATTTCTTGTTGTAAAATTCAAAATAAATGGAGAAGAAATACTGGTTATAGTTGTAGTTATAGTTATAGTTGTAGTTATAGTTATAGTTGTAGTTATAGTTATAGTTGTAGTTATAGTTATAGTTGTAGTTATAGTTATAGTTGTAGTTATAGTTATAGTTATAATTAGTCGATGGCTCTGGTATCACTGTAAACAAATTAAAATCCATAATTGCTCCAACGCCCGTGCCAGTGGTATCATTCGATTTAACAGATCGACTCATTAAGGGATCCAAAAGAGAAAGACAGCTGCAGTCCCCATAATTTCAGACACATCAGACGCCAAAAGGCACGAGGCGTAGCCGCACCGAAAGTGAACGCAACTGAATTTTCATTTGTCACACGATCTCATCATTCATTGTAAGCAATCGGAATATCGAAACACGGTCCGAATTAAAAACACAGCTCACGGTTTGTACAGGGCACTAAACTCAGTAGCTCCGGCAACAAGCCGGACTTGGAATATGAGGAAACTGCAACAAGGTACAATTTTCAGACAGAGCATGCCTCAACGGTTCCTGACGTCTATCCGCCATATTGAACGGAAGTCTCATAAGAATAGTTGATACAACTAAACATGTATAATCACAACTCACAGAGGAAATTAGAATTCTGAAACATCAGTTGGAATAGCGTAAACTACAGCAACTATTTCTTCATCAATTTTCCTCTATGGCTGAGGACCGCAGATAAGGCGAGAGTCATAGTTCACCACGATTGACAATCTGCTGCTAGTTCGTCGTTCATGCTTGTTTCTTAGTCCCATGGAAGTCTTTCTTTATTCATTCTCAGCACATGACCGATGCATTTCCAACGCTTTGTTTTTTAGACAGCTCAACAGCTATTCTTTTTATTTGTATTCATCTCTCATCTGTTCATTTGAAATGCATTTTTTTCAGCCTATGTTTGAGATCCTACAGAAACATTTGTTTTCAAAGGCTATTAATGTCCTCAAAGTAACAAACAACACAAGAAGATATAGAATACCAAATGAAACCATAAGAAAAATGGTAGGAACAAAACCCTGCCAAAAATATATAGAACAACAACAACTTAAATGGTTTGGCCACCTGGTCAGAATGAATCCTCACCAATCACCATCAAGGGCGTTCTTCTCGAGAATGCATGGAAAAAGACCAAGAGGAAGACCAAGAAGAAAATGGATAGATGCTGTGACAGTGACATGTAAGAACAGAGGAAAATCACTAATTCAGACAGTTCGAGCAGCTCAAAAACGACAAATGATATAAACCACGACACCTTTCAGGTATCAGTGAAAAGAGAAAAGAAGAAGAAGAAAGATTAATTTCCTTTCTAAAGACCTTGGTAGATTTCCAACTTTCACAAGTGGGTTAGACATTCCGCTTCGGTAACAAGTGATGTTTTATGATGGTGACTCGTTAATCCGCCGACCCATCGTCCATTGCAAGAGGGGAGATAAACATCAACATCTGCAAAGCTAAAATCCGTCTGGAAAGATAACTTCATCAATCTTAGCTCTAAAATCAGACTACAGTAATCCCTCAGTTATCGCGGTTAATAGGGACCAGAACCGGCCGCGATAAGTGAAAAACCGCGAAGTAGTGTCACCCTCTGATTTTTAACATACGTACATTTGTTGTGTATGTATAATATCAATAAGTGCATATGAAACCATATAAGTGCACATGTTATCATTAGAACATTAAAGAATAGTTTCAAACATGTAAATAAAATATCAAAACCCCCAACGGGTGTTTTTCTTAAGTTAAGCACTTAACTTACGACTGACTTAGCAGGTCGGTAAGGGATAAATGTTTTATGCTCAGAGAATCACACAGAAGATGGAGATTAGAAAGTAGCAGATTAAAGTAGAGATTAAAGTAGCAGATTAAAGTAGAGATTAAAGTAGCAGATTAAAGTAGCAACCTAGGAAGTCTAATAACAAACGATAATTCTCAAACAGCAGAGATAGAATCAAGATGCAACAAAGCTTGTCAAATCATCGGACAGTTATCACCACTATTGTCCAACAAGGAAATAACTCTGGAGGCAAAACGAGCACTATACAATACAATCTTCATCCCAACGCTATGCTACCAATGCCAGACCTGGACCCTAGATGCAAGAACAATAAGAAAAAATAACCTCTACAGAGATGACATGTGTTAAACGAATGACAGGAAACAGTCTGAGAGATAAGATCTGAAATGAAGAACTGAGAAAAAATCTAGGAATAGCCCCCGCCATATAATATATAAGGAAACAACAGATAAAATGGTTTGGTCACGTGACAAGGCAGAAAGAACAAAATACAACACAACGAGCCTTCAAGAAACGTTGTGAGAACACCAGACCCAAGGGTCGACCACGAAAAAGATGGGTCGATGGAATATTAGAAGCACTAGGAAACATAATAGCAGCAGAGGCGAACAGAAGAGCAAAATACCGCAAATTATATCTCCCCTCGACGCTGAAAGGCAGATGAGGAAGGAAAGAGGAAGAAGAAAGAGAAGAAGAAATATAATATTAATAGTATAAATAACATACATAAAATAATGTTTTTTTAATATAATAATTCCTCAATTTTGAATTTTTGAACTATCCGCGATGTACTGAAAAGTAAATAAGTAACGTACCCCCGTCACGCCTAGTGACGTATATGGAAATATGGTGTTAGTGAGCCTATATTTTACAGACCTTCAGCACATGATTTTTGGGGTAATGTGGTCGGTATTACGCCCATGCTGCTTTGCTTTCGCATAAAAAAATCCGGTACCTATTTAAGGCTGGGTGAACCCGGAAGCCGTCGGTTGGGATCGAACCCTACCCCTCGTCCTTTGTAGTCCAGTTCACTAACCACTGAGCTATCCATATAAATGAACCGCGAAGTAGCGAGGGATGACTGTGCACATCCTTGTCATATATTTTATTTATACGCTTTTCTAAACCTGGACCTTATTGCAGAACTACAGAATTCATTATAAGCTATGGAAAAGAAGCGAATCATGGACAGTGGATAAACGATGAAAATACGATTAGAGGCCACATAGTGGGGTTTCTCAGAAGAACGTTGTACTTACTTACAACTTACTTTGTTACTTACTTACGACTTACTTTGTTACTTACTTTCAACTTGCTTATAAATTACTTAATACTTACATCACAACTTACTGTTTACTCCCAACTTACATACTACTTAATTACTATTTACTTACTACTTATGTACAACTTACTACTTACGTGTTACTTATAACTTACAACTTACTTAATACTTACTTACAACTTACTTACTTTTTACTTACAGCTGACTTACAGCTTACTACTTACAACTTTCTTACACCTTACTTAATATTTAGAAGCTACTTACAACTTACTTACGACTTAATACTTACTTACAATTTACTACTTACAACTTACTTGCTACTTACTTACAACTTATTTAGTACTTACAACTTACTTGCTACTTACTTACAACTTATTTAGTACTTACAACTTACTTGCTACTTACTTACAACTTATTTAGTACTTACAACTTACTTGCTACTTACTTACAACTTATTTAGTACTTACAACTTACTTGCTACTTACTTACAACTTATTTAGTACTTACAACTTACTTGCTACTTACTTACAACTTATTTAGTACTTACAACTTACTTACTACTTACTTGCTGTTTACTTACAACTTACTTACTACTTACTTGCTGTTTACTTACAACTTACTTACTACTTACTTGCTGTTTACTTACAACTTACTTACTACTTACTTGCTGTTTACTTACAACTTACTTACTACTTACTTGCTTCTTACTACTTGCATACACACTTACTCCTTACTTATTATTTAGTTACTACTTATTTACTACGTAATTACTTACAACTCGCCTTACCACTCCCCTACAGTAGTAAATGTGGACAGAGATTGTCTACGCATGTTAATCTTCTATTCACAATGATTCAAACTCACGAAAGATAACTCGCTTTGCAAAACTGCAATATCATCTTTCTCTATGAAAAACGTAGAACCCCTCGGATAATTATAAATATTTAGGAATGCCCTTGCTGCCCTTAATTTTAGAAGCTAAATATCTAAATATTGAGTTGCAGGAGGGGAGGGCGACAGAAGCATGTGAGAGCAAGATAGATGGAGGGAGCAGCTTCCGTAATCGTTTAAGAAATGAATGGAAAAAAAAAACAGAATGTGGTGACGCAAGAGAGAAGAACAAATTAAAAAAAACGAATTATTTAACTTTAAAAGAAATGCCCATGTGAAATGTGTTAAAATGTGGTTGAATAAAAATGAAGAAAAGAAATATATTTTTAGGACAGGTCAAGAATCATATTTCTTATGTTGGATGTTTTAAAACATTAATCAAGAGAAAAGGACGAAACAATTGCATGGTTTATATTACATATTAGGGAGCCGCGATAGCTCAGTGGTTAGTGAACTGGACTACAAAGGACAAGGGGTAGGGTGCGATCCCAACCGACGACTTCAGGGTTCACCCAGCCTTAAATGGGTACCGGATTTTTTTCTGGGAAAGTAAAGAGACACAGGCGTAATACCGACCACATTACCCCAAAAATCATGTGTTGAAGGTAGGTAAAATTTATGGTCACTAACACCATATTCAAATGTACCAGTCAAACACCAGTGGATAAAGAGATACAGCGAAGACGATGGCGCTGGATAGGACACACACTACGGAAGCCAACTGAGAGTATTACACAAAAGGCCCTATTTTGGAATCCCCAGGGGAAAAGACAAAGAGGAAGACCAAGGAATTCTTGGAGAAGACAGATAGAAGCAGAGATGAAGATGATGGGGGAAGACATGGAATGATCTTAAAAGAATGGCAAAAAACAGAACGACTTGGAAAGTGTTTGTTGAAGACCTATGCTCCACTGGGAGCTAAAAAGGAGGAAGAAGTAGAAGAACACGATATTACCTAGAGGTATATAATTTTTGTGTTTGTTGTTCGTCCAGATGAAGGCCTACTTGGCCGAAACGTCGACTTTTGTTTCGTCCATTACCACGTAAAGCTGTCACCATACCACTTTTTTTCTTCCTTTTTATTTTTTTTTTTTTTAGTATCGACGATATTACCAATACGCCACTTGGCGTGACAGGGGTACTTTACTTTTTTTTTAATGTTACATATTCATACTTTTAATGATATATTAAAGGTTTGTGAGTTTTTATATTGTATGTATGTGTGTGTGTGTGTGTATTGGGGGTGGGGGGTAGATAAAAATGACGGGGGACATATATAATGGTAATCCAAGTGTCGGAAATGGAAAGAAAGCTCGCGTGCAGACTACATGAACACGAAGCTGTGGGATTATTCTGTGAGAAGGTCGGGCAGAAATAAACACACAATACGAGTTATACGAAATAGACTAATGTATTAAGATGGAGCTGTCTACGTATTCTTTTGTTAAGAAAATATGTAAGTAACCGCAAAAAAAGGGGGATTATTCTACACAAGAGCAATAATCCTGATGGTTTTTACGTCTGTGGTTTATTCCATTTTAATGTTTTTAAATTTAAACGCACACAAAGTTTATTATTATTTAAATAAGTGCACAAAGGTTTATTATGTAATATATATATATATATATATATGTATATATATATATATATATATATATATACCTTTACTTCTTTCTTCCACATACTCATTCTACTCACATTTCTTCTTCTAATTAACTCGTTTTCATTACTTTAATTCTCCCATAAACATATTCTTATAATATCTTATACTTCTAAAAAGTTATGTTTTTCCAAATAAATTAATTTTTATCACTTGTTCTTTAATAAGGTAATTCTTAAAACTTTGTATCTAAATAAGGTAATTCTTATAACCTTTTCTCTAACTCAGGTAATTCTTATTACGTTTTCTCTAATTAAGGCATTTCTTATATAGCTTTTTCTCTAAATAAGGTAATTCTGATAACTTTTTTCTCTAAATAAGGTAATTCTGATCACTTTTTCTCTAAATAAGGTAATTCTAGTTACATCATCATCAAGTACCGGGCCTGCTGGCGCAAGTGATCAAGTCTCTCTACAACTTTCGATCTCGACAGTTATTTGTCATTTCTGTTGTTGACCTTCTGCCAAGCCATTCTTTTAAGCTGTCTGGTATTTTTTTCTCTTTGCTTTCCTCTATCTCTTCGTCCCTCAATTTTCCCAGTTGTTACAATATATTCCAGTTGTTCTCTTGTCATTACATGGCTAAAAATGATGATATTGTTTCTTCCTAATATTGGAAATTAGCTCAATTTTTGCTTTGACCTCTTTCAGAACGTTTTCATTACTCTTCTTAGTTGTCCATGGTATTCTCAACATTCTTCTGTAAAATCACATTTCTATAGACTCCAGTGATTTTCCTGTCTGCTGTCATATTGTCCATGATTCACATTCATATGTTAAGACTGACTCTACATAACATTTAAGAACTCTTTTTCTTGTTTCCATTGTCAAAAATGGATTGCATAGTAACTTCCTCATTTTATGGAAAGTTGCTTTTGCCTTAGCCATTCTGCATCTCACCTCTTTTGTACATCTTCGGTCTGAGGTTAACAAAGTTCCCAAATATTTATATTCTTTTACCTGTTTTAATATTGTTCCACTTGTCTTTATTTTACACTGAGGTGATGTATTTTTCTTTGCTGTTACCATTACCTCTGCTTTTACCCTACTCATGTTATTGTCTTTTTGCTATTAAGGCTGAGTCTTTTATTTTTGCTTTCTTTCACTATAATATCTAACATTTCTTGTAACTCATTTTCACCCTTAGCGATTAAGACTGTATCATCAGCATACCTTAAATCATTTACACTATGACCTCCAATTGTTATTCCAGGCATGCACCTTATGGATCTTAATATAATCTCGCTATAATTATTAAACAAATCTGGTGACAGCACACAACCTTGTCTAACACCCTATTTTATTTGTTGGAACATTCCCAATTTGTTTCCTGTCCTTATGGCCGCTGTTTGTTACCAGTACATGTTTTTTTTATTATTCTTAGATCTTTGCTGTCTACGTTTATGCTTTCTAAAATTGTGATCAATTCTTGGTACTTTACTTTGTCAAATGCTTTGGTATAATCTATGACCCTTAGGTATAAATCTGTTTTCAACTCTATGGCTCTTTCTGCTAAAGATCTTATGATGTATATGACATTGCTCGTTCCTTTACCTCTAATAAAACCACTCTGTTACATTTTCTCTAAATAAGGTAATTCTGATAACTTTTTCTCCAAATAATCTAACTCTGGTCACATTTTCCTCTGGTCACATTTTCTCTAAATAAACTAAATCTGGTCACATTTTATCTAAATAAACTAAATCTCGTCACATTTTCTCTAAATAAACTAAATCTGGTCACATTTGCTCAAACTTCGCCCATTCTTATCACCTTTTTCACTAAATAATCTAAATCGGGTCACATTTTCTCTAAATAATCTAAATATGGTCACATTTTCTCTAAAATAAACTAAATCTGGTCACTTTTTCTCTAAATAAACTAAATCTGGTCACATTTTCTCTAAATAAACTAAATCTGGTCACATTTTCTCTAAATAAACTAAATCTGGTCACATTTTCTCTAACTAAACTAAATCTGGTCACATTTTCTCTAAATAAACTAAATCTTGTCACATTTTCTCTAAATAAACTAAATCTGGTCACTTATTCTCTAAATATACTAAATCTGGTCACATTTTCTCTAAATAAACTAAATCTGGTCACTTGTTCTCTAAATAAACTAAATCTGATCACTGGTTCTCTAAATAAACTAATGCTGGTCACTTGTTCTCTAAATAAACTAAATCTGATCACTGGTTCTCTAAATAAACTAATGCTGGTCACTTGTTCTCTAAAAAAACTAAATCTGATCACTGGTTCTCTAAATAAACTAATGCTGGTCACTTGTTCTCTAAATAAACTAAATCTGATCACTGGTTCTCTAAATAAACTAATGCTGGTCACTTGTTCTCTAAATAAACTAAATCTGATCACTGGTTCTCTAAATAAACTAATGCTGGTCACTTGTTCTCTAAATAAACTAAATCTGATCACTGGTTCTCTAAATAAACTAATGCTGGTCACTTGTTCTCTAAATAAACTAAATCTGATCACTGGTTCTCTAAATAAACTAAATCTGATCACTGGTTCTCTAAATAAACTAAATCTGATCACTTGTTCTCTAAATAAACTAAATCTGATCACTTGTTCTCCAGCTAAGATCATTGTGGCCAACTTTCCTCCTAATAAACTTGCTCACCACGATAATCAAAATAAGAAGATGATGAGAAAATGTGTCCTTCCTTGAATCGTAAACATTCTACTCCAACCTCAAAGCTTATTATACTAAATTTTTCTTTCTTTTTTTTTTCTTTCTTTTCCTTTCTTTCTTTCTTTCTTTCTTTCTTTCTTTCTTTCTTTCTTTCTTTCTTTCTTTCTTTCTTTCTTTTTCTTTCTTTCTTTCTTTCTTTCTTTCTTTCTTTCTTTCTTTCCTTCTTTCTTTCTTTCTTTCTTTCCTTCTTCCTTTCTTCCTTTCTTTATTTATTTATTTCTCTCTCTCGTAAATTTAAATATTCTTTTCTGTCTTTATTTTTAACTGCATCTTATTTCTTTCATTCTTCAATATCTTTCAACTCTTGTATACATATTTTTTTTTCTCCTATCTTTCTTGAAATATTTTTTCTTTCTCTAAATATTTTATCTTTCTTTAAATATTTTTGTCTTTTCCTAATTCTTTATTGATTTCATTATTTTTCTTCCTTTTCTTTCTTTTTTTTGTGTGATTTTAAAAAAAAAATCTTTTTTCTATCTAATTTTATGTTTCTTACGTTAATTCTTTCTTTCTATAATTCCTTTTTTTTCTTTTATTCTCTGATTATATGTTTAACTCTTTACATTTATTCTTCTTTCTGAAATTTTTGTTTCGTTAATTCTTTCTTTCTTATTCTTTTCTTCCCTTTCTTTCTTGTATTCTCTTTCTTTTATAATAACAATTTTTTTTTGTCATTCATTAGCACTTTCTTTCTATAGTTGTTCACATTTTTTTTTCTTTCTTTCTTTTTTCGTTATGTTCTTTATAGAAAGTCTTCCATCGTGTTCATTGTCCTTTAACAACAACATATAAACACACATGTAAAATTATGGATTTTAATTCGTTTGCAGCGATGCCGAGGCCTTCCATAACCAATAACCAATAACCAATAACAACATGTAAACACACTCAAGCACACAAAAAATAGTATATCTATCTATCTATTGTCATTTCGAGCCGAAGACGGCACATAGGGCAGAACCATAATCTCAAAAAACAGAAACCTTGCGTGCCAAAGTGGCACACACTGCAGAGATCACTGCTCTAAAAATATTAATCTAACATTATAATCCAAGAGGAACAAACAACAAAATAGAAGAAATAAAACGAAAACGTGAGCAAAGCCCAACATCTAAAAATTACAAAATCGTAACGGTTTAACCTGTAAATAAATAATGACCCTTCTCTTTTTTTCACTTATTCTTCTCCTATATCACTTTCTCCTGATTACCTTCAGCTTTCTAGGGAGCATATATACTCCAACTCATGAATTTTTGACGGCTGAAACGTTTCATCTGACCTTTAGTGAACTTTGAACTTTGCACCTCGTAAATATCGTTAAGGTTATGTTTATGGAAGGCCTCGGTTTCACTGCAAACGAATTAAAATCCATAATTGCTCAACCGCCCGTGCCAGCGGAATCATCGGAATTACTAACTCATATCCCAAACAAAGAAAGGTAACTGTAGTCCCCATCATAGCAGTCTCATCACACGCCAAAAGACATGAGGCGAAACCGCATAGAAAGTGAACACAGCCATCTGTTCCATGGCATACGATATCATCGTCGTCGACAGTCGACGCACCTAGACAGCGTTCCCCCCACTCGTGTATTTTTAGAACCCTTCACCTCTGACCAGAGGGTATAAATTACAGCTACACCCGTGAGACATTCCTTTTCCAGCCTGACCAGTCCACGACACACAGGGAAGTCAACATATTTCGATTATTTTGTTTTTGATGTTTCATTACTAGTTAGCTATGTAGGATTAGTTTTATTTATTCATATATCTGTGTGTGTATGTTGTTTGTTTGTTCCTGCTGAAGGCCTATTGAGCCGAAACGTCGTTCGAATCTGTGTCGTCTACTAATCACGTAAAGCTTCTAACATACCATTTTTTCTTTTGTTTTTTCAATTTTTCCTCGCATTCAGCTTTACTGCAGCTTCGCATTTTTATGCATTCACTTGCATTTCTTTGCCTTAACCCCTGGCTAGATAGTTAACTAGTTGGCTAGATAGTTAGTTATTTGGCTAGATAGTTAGTCAGGTGGCTAGATAGTTGGCTAGATAGTTAGTCAGGTGGCTAGATAGTTAACTAGTTGGCTAGATAGTTAGTTATTTTGCTAGATTGTTAGTTGGCTAGATAGTTAGTTAGTTGGCTAGATAGTTAGTTATTTTGCTAGATTGTTAGTTAGTTGGCTAGATTGTTACTTAGTTGGCTAGATTGTTAGTCAGGTGGCTAGATAGTTAGTTAGTTGGCTAGATAGTTAGTTAGTTGGCTAGATAGTTAGTTAGTTGGCTAGATAGTTAGTTAGTTGGCTAGATAGTTAGTTAGTTGGCTAGATAGTTAGTTGGTAGATAGTTAGTTAGTTGGCTAGATAGTTAGTTAGTTGGCTAGATAGTTAGTTGGCTAGATAGTTAGTTGGCTAGATAGTTGGTTGGCTGGATAGTTAGTTTGTTGTCTAGATAGAGGTAGTTAGTTGGTTAGATATTTAGTTATTTTGCTAGATAGTTAGTTAGTTGGCTAGATAGTTAGTTAGTTGGCTAGATAGTTAGTTGGCTAGATAGTTAGTTAGTTGGCTAGATAGTTGGTTGGCTGGATAGTTAGTTTGTTGTGTAGATAGAGGTAGTTAGTTGGTTAGATATTTAGTTATTTTGCTAGATAGTTAGTTAGTTGGCTAGATAGTTAGTTAGTTGGCTAGATAGTTAGTTGGCTAGATAGTTAGTTAGTTGGCTAGATAGTTGGTTGGCTGGATAGTTAGTTTGTTGTCTAGATAGAGGTAGTTAGTTGGTTAGATATTTAGTTATTTTGCTAGATAGTTAGTTAGTTGTCTAGCTTGCTAGTTAGTTGCTCTCAAGTAGAAATAGACGGGAAGTGAAGAAATCGAAACTGCTCATGTCTATCGTTCATTGCTAGATCTCCCATTTCTTCGTTTGTTTTAGATACAAGATTTGAACTCTTTTTGTTAATTACTCTTAATTAATTACTCTTCTTAGAGTTTTTTTTGGTTGTTTTTCCTGTTGTTATTTGTTTCTTTTCTTTAGGCACTCGGCTTCAATATAAAGGCCTGACGCATTCAAACGTCCATTCTGAGCACGTGACAGATTTGCTTTCATCTTCTTTTATTCGTGTATTGTTATATTATTATGTCTCTTCTGAGCATTCCACCAGATTAGCATAAAAATACAAAGAACCCTATTACAAATATAAAGTAAAAATTGTCAAAAAATATATATATCTTTTTTTTTTATAATTATTTCAATTCTAATTGTAGACATATAGAGGCCACAGATATTGGATTTCTCAGAAGAATATTGAGAGCTCCCAGGGCATCTAACACGAGCAAGGATAAAATTCTCAAAGAGGCATGGAAACAAAAAAATGAACTGATAAAAATATCAGAAAAAAAAAAAAAAACATTCGATATTATGCGTGCTCATCATGAGAATAGGAAAGTTAGAATGCTTGGTTCATCATCAACATCATCGAGTGCCGTCACGACAACAAGGGTTTTCGACCATGAAACACCAATCCGCTCTGTTTCTAGTTTTAATAGTGCAGGTCTTAACAGGCTGACTTGTTCATCTTTTGATATTATGCATCCGTGTTAGTCATGGTCTGCCTCTGTCTCTTTTACCCTTCCAATATTACTATTAGGAGGCTTCTGTATCTTTTGACGTGCCCCAAAAGAACTCATTTGTATTGTTTCGTGCTGAAGTCGGATGTGTTGGGCCGAAAGGCGCAAATATCACAGTTATACTGGAAACCGCAACACAACGCAGACACACCCACTTAATGTCTTTTTAAGGGCGGATGATGAAGAGGAATTCTACAGTCTACGAATACTCTAGAATACTTTAGTCATCGGGCTAACGCAAGCAAGCATTTGTATTGTTTGAATTGTGTTTAGTAGTTCTCTTTTCTTTTTTAGTTTCTATAACACTTCCTTGTATGTTTTATCAATTTTGTTCCTTCAATTCTTACTTTGTTACTGTATAAAAGGAAGCTAAGAGCCGCGTAACACCAAGTGGCGTATAAGGAATATGGTGTTAGTGGAGTATATAGGAATATGGTGTTAGTGGCGAATAAGGAATATGGTGTTGGTGGAGTATACAGGAAAACGGTGTTAGTGGCGAATAAGGAATATGGTGTTGGTGGAGTATACAGGAAAACGGTGTTAGTGGCGAATAAGGATTATGGTGTTGGTGGAGTATATAGGAATATGGTGTTAGTGGAGTATATAGGGATATGGTGTTAGTGGAGTATATAGGAATATTGTGTTAGTGGAGTATATAGGAATATGGTGTTAGTGGCGTATAAGGAATATAGTGATAGTGGAGTATATAGGAATATGGTGTTAGTGGAGTATATAGGAATATGGTGTTAGTGGAGTATATAGGAATATGGTGTTAGTGGAGTATATAGGAATATGGTGTTAGTGGAGTATATAGGAATATGGTGTTAGTGGAGTATACAGGAATATGGTGTTAGTGGAGTATATAGTAATATGGTGTTAGTGGAGTATATAGTAATATGGTGTTAGTGGAGTATATAGGAATATGGTGTTAGTGGATTATATAGGAATATGGTGTTAGTGGAGTATATAGGAATATTGTGTTAGTGGAGTATATAGGAATATGGTGTTAGTGGAGTATATAGGAATATGGTGTTAGTGGAGTATATAGGAATATGGGGTTAGTGGAGTATATAGGAATATGGTCTTAGTGGAGTATATAGGAAAATGGTGTTAGTGGAGTATATAGGAATATGGTGTTAGTGGCGTATAAGGAATATGGTGTTAGTGTAGTATATAGGAATATGGTGTTAGTGGAGTATATAGGAATATGGTGTTATTGGCGTATGAGGAATATGGTGTTAGTGGAGTATAAGGAATGTGGTGTTAGTGGAGTATATAGGAAAATGGTGTTCGTGGAGTATATAGGAATATGGTGGTAGTGGAGTATATAGGAATATGGTGTTAGTGGAGTATATAGGAATATGGTGTTAGTGGAGTATGTAGGAATATAGTGTTAGTGGCGTATAAGGAATATGGTGTTAGTGGAGTATATAGGAATATGGTGTTAGTGGCTTATATAGGAATATGGTGTTAGTGGAGTATATATGAATATGGTGTTAGTGGAGTAAATAGGAATACGGTGTTAGTGGAGTATATAGGATTATGGTGTTAGTGGAGTGTAAGGTATATGGTGTTAGTGGAGTGTAAGGAATATGGTGTTATTGGCCATACATTTTACAGATCTTCAGCATGAGTTTTTGAGTAATGTGATCTGTATTACGCCAGTACTACTTTCACTTTCCCAGAAAAAAATTCCGGCATGCAGTTAAGGCGGGGGTGAACTGGAATCGGCGATCAGGATCGAACCCGACCTGTTGTCCATAGTAGCCCAGTACCCCAACCACTGAGCTCTGGTGGCTCCTATATTAATGTAGTGGTCTCCTAAAGTACTTGGTTACAAAGGGCAAAATACAGGGAAAGAGAGATCGCGGACGACAAAGAGAGAAAATACATACACAGTTTGGTGTCATTGCATCGTAAACAAGACACCAAAACTGATACTATGTGCTGTGGACAGAGAGTTTGGAATGTGCATGATCGTTGTCGTCATTCGTTATGGCACATAATGATGATGTGAGCGAAGCATTAAGCACTTCATAGTACCAGCACTTGTAATAAAATGGAGACATTGTTTTTATTCTCATCATCATCAAGTACAGTGCCTGCAGGAGTAGGTGATCATGTATCTCCACAACTTTCGATCTCGACAGTTATTTATCATTTCTGTTGTTGACCTTCTGCAAAGCCATTGTCTTAAGCTGTCGAGTATCTTTTCTCTCTTTGCTTCCCTCTATCTCTTCGTCCCTCAATTTTTTCCAGTTGTCACAATATATTCCAGTTGTTCCCTTCTCATTACATGGTCAATAAAAGATGATTGTTTCTTCCTAATATTGGATATTAGCTCTCTCTGCATTGGTCTCTTTCAGAACGTTTTCAATACTCTTCTTAGCTGTCCATGGTATTATGGTTTTTATTCTCATCATCATCATCATCGTCTCGGCAACGGAGGTTGGCTACCATGGATCGTCATTCCACTCTGTTTCTTGCCTTCATGGTGCAGGTTGTCATAGATTGACTTGTCCATCTTTTGATGGTACTCGTCCATGTTAGTCTTGGTCTGCCTCTGCCTCTTTTACCTTGTATTTTCCCTTCCAATATTACTTTTAGTAGGCTGTTGTGTCTCTTAACATGCCCCAAAAATTTCATTCGTCTTGTCTTAATTGTATTCAGTAGTTGTCTTTTTATTTTTAGTTGTTTTAAGACTTCATCGTTTTATTTATTTTCTTACCATCCAATTCTACCTATTCTACTGTAAATCCACAGTTCAAATGCTTCATTTTTCTGTTCTGTTTTCTTGTCTAATGTCCATGTTTCCGCACCATACAGGAATATTGAGATGATGTAACATTTTTCTATTCTTAGTTTCAGCTCTGCTGTTATTTGTTTTGTTGTTTTTATTCTACAATCATATAAATGCCCCAACCTCTTCTCAAGTAGACCTCAGAAATGGGAAAATACTGTAAAAATAGTTGGTTTTTCTTCGCTGTCGTTTATCCAACACAGTCATTCATGTTCTTATTGTATCAGTATGGATGAATGAGGGAGCCGCGATAGCTCAGTGGTTAGTGAACTTGACCACAAAAGATAAGAGGTAGGGTTCGATCCCTACCGACGGCTTCCTGGTTTACCCAGCCTTAAATGGGTACCGGATTTTTTTTCTGGTTAACTAAAGCGGCACGGGTATAACACCGACCATATTACCCCAAAAATCATATGCTGAAGATCAGTAAATTTATGGTCACTAACACCATATTCCCTAAACGCCACTTGACGTGACGGGGGTACTTTACTTTTACTTTACTTATGGTCGAATGAGGAGGGTCTAAGCTGGGATCGAACCCCGATCGTAAAGCTAGGGTGAGGATGAAGCTCTCTCAGTTCGCACTTATTTAAGTAAATGACGTTCAATTACTATATTCATTTCTAAGTAAATAGCGTTCAATTACTTTCTATTTATTAGAGTAAATGTGGTTCCCTTACTACTTTCATATGCAAATTAAGTTCTTTTACTACTTACTTATTAAAGCAAATGACATTCCAATTCTACTTCTTTCTTTAAGTAAAAGACGTTCCCTTACCTCTTATATATGGGAATCACGTTCCTTTACTACTTACATATTTAAGTAAATAACATATCTTACTACTTACTTATTTAAGTAAATAACATTTCTTACTACTTACATATTTAAGTAAATAACATATCTTACTACTTACATATTTAAGAAAATAACATATCTTACTACTTACATATTTAAGTAAATAACATATCATACTACTTACATATTTAAGAAAATAACATATCTTACTACTTACATATTTAAGTAAATAACATATCTTACTACTTACATATTTAAGTAAATAACATATCTTACTACTTACATATTTAAGAAAATAACATATCTTACTACTTACATATTTAAGAAAATAACATATCTTACTACTTACATATTTAAGAAAATAACATATCTTACTACTTACATATTTAAGTAAATAACATATCTTACTACTTACATATTTAAGTAAATAACATATCTTACTACTTATTTCTTGAAGTAAACGACGTTCGCTTGTTACTTATTTAAGTAAAAAAAAAGTGCTCATACTATATACGTACTTAAGTAAATGACGTTCCCTTGCTACTTACTTACTTCAGTAAATAACGTTTCCTTTTTTATTTACTTTGTTAACTAAATAACGCTTTTTTATTACTTATTTATTTAGTTAAAAGACGTTCATATACGTTTTATTAATTTAAGTAAAAAACGTTCACTTACTACTTATTTATTTAAGTAAATAATGTTCCCTTGCTAACTACCTTTTTCAGTAAATATTGTTCCCTTACTACTTATTTAAATAAATAAGGACCCCTTACTACCCACTTAATTATGTAAATGACGTTCCCTTGCTAATTATTTAAGTAAATGATGTTTCCCTACTACTCACTTATTTTAGTAAATAACGTGCCATTACTACTTACTTATTTATGTAAATGATGTTCCCAATATTCTTACGTATTTAATGTAAATGACAGTCCCTTACTACTTACTTTAAGTAAATGAAGTTTCCCTACTACTTACTTATATAGGTAAATAACGTTCCCTTACTTACTACTTATATATATATATATATATATATATATATATATATATATATATATATATTATGACTCTTACTACCTACTTATATATGTAAATGACGTTCCCTTACTACTTACTTATATATGTAAATGATTGTCCCTTACTACTTACTTATATAAGTAAATAACGTTACCTTACTTACTACTTATATATGTAAATGACGTTCCCTTACTACTTACTTATATAAGGAAATGACACTCTTCTACCATTTACAAATGTAAGTAAATGACGTTCCCTTATTACATACTTATTTTATTAAATGACGTTCCTTTACCACTTACACATGTAAATAAATAAAACTCTCTTACCTACTACGTACGTATCAGAAATAATAAAAAATACAAGAAGAAACATATACAAGAATCTACCAGAGCCGCATAGAAAGATCTAACCTAGTACGCTAAGTGGCTGTAACTGTCATGGGCAGGTCCTTCTGGCTGCATTGATTTCTACATCCATCAATCTTCATGACTGAGTCACACTAAATACAGCAATACTGAGTCAGTACTCCAGAATGTTGACAGCTTTCTCTCACTGAAACGGATGAAGTGCATAAGGTTGCATATTAGTACATAAAAATACATAACACATACATAATAAATACATAACAATAGCGGGGGTCTCGGTAGCTTAGTTTGGAAAACCACTCGACTGGGCTACCAACGTTCGAACAACCCGTGTTCGCTTCCCGCTGGGAGCAGTGTGAGTTGTACTCGTGGTTGGAAAAAAAAAAACCCATGGTCGACCCAGCCGTTGGCAGAAATGGGTACGTGGGTACTACCCTGTGAAGGTGAGGAATGTCGCCTCGCATCTGAGATTCGATGCTTGAGGCGACACTATACAAAAATCTCCGAACATTTCTGGATAGGTGACCGAGCACATATGGGTGTAAACTCGCGTGCTAAGACGCCGGTTCAAGTCTCGTACTTTACCTTTACCTTACCTAGAAACACATATATATACATATGATTGCATATAGATACATAAACATGCAAATAAATACATACGATGGCATACGGATACATAAAATGCCTACGGATACATAAGACTGCATATAGATATAGAAAATGCATACAATTGTTTATAGGTACATATAAATACATACAATTACATATAGATACATGAAAATGCGAAGCTGATGCAAGTCCGATTATGAGAGTGAAATGAAAAAGGGAAACAAATATAGGGGTACAGCTTGATGTAAGTGAAGGAAAACACAACCGAACGACGTATAAATTCAATATGTTAGGAGGAAATGGGAATGCAAGGAGAGTAGATGACAGTGTGGAGAGAGTTAAGAAACATGGTACGTTTGGGGGAAGTGACATTCTCGAGAATTATGAGTAGGACTGTTGTTTAGAGTAAGGGGGAGAATCTCGTGATTGTGGAGATATAAACAAACACGGGGAAGTGAGCATATCTGGGAGATAATGTGAAAGTGAAATAGTTAGAGATGACGTTGACAGAATCCATTGGATGGGAAATTAAAGAAGTGATTTTTGATTGGCCGGCGGGCGAGGGATTTAAGCGTCTGCACAATGTTAAAAACGAGCTCTCCCTAAGACAAAAGGACAGGTAGCTGAGGAGAGAGAGATTGTCTTGTAAGGTAGGCACTATCCTTATAGTTGCAGATGAGCTCAAGATCATTGTGAGTTAGCATCGAGTAGTTAAAACTCCAGAAGAGATTGTATGTATTAGTTAAGTAGTATTAGTGGCCACGACAGATATATCTTTATAGAATAGTTAGGAGTAATCTTAGTATAGGATGAAAGAGGGATGACATGGAGTTTCAGAGTCAAGAGAGATGATTATATTCAACAACATAAACTGTGAATGGCCCAGCGGGATGTTAAACCGTTGCCTGTATAATATTGTTGTATTCTGAAAATGTGAAAGTTACTAATAAAGTTTGCTGTTCCATCATAAGAGGGACTTCCATGTGCAGTAATTATCAAGTTCCATTAAGTCGAGTCAATGCGCTGTGGTGATAGACGAAGTGGAGGTTGTCGCGGAGTACAGGGTCAGAGATTCAAGACTCTCCAGGTTAAGAACCATGTATTACCAAAAAAAAAAAAAAAAAGTAAAGTACCCCCGTCACGCCAAGTGGCGTATAGGGAATATGGTGTTAGTGACCATGCATTTTACAGACCTTCGGTACATTATTTTTGGGATAATGTGGTCGGTATTACGCCCGTGTCGCTTTACTTTCCCAGAAAAAAATCCGGTACCTATTAAAGGCAGGGTGAACCGGGCCGTCGGTTGGGATCGAATCCTACCTCTTGTCATTCAGTTACAAAGGTCAGTTTTAAACGTTGCGCAGCGCAACGTACAATCATATACGTACGTTTGGGTACATTCCAGAGAGAGTATGAGACTCTGTTTACCATCCAAGGCTCACCATCTGGTAGGCGTTAAAATGAGGCATATTTACAGTCTTCTACCAGAAAGTGCAAACAACAACGATTACATTCTTCCAGTTCTAAGGCCTTTGCGTGTATAAGGCCTTTCCAGTTTTTCCAGTTTACAAGTTACAGTGCCTTTCCATTTTTTTCCAGTTTACAAGTTACACGGCCTTTCCAGTTTTTCCAGTTTAAAAGTTACAGGGCCTTTCCAGCTTTTCCAGTTTACAAGTTACAGGGCCTTTCCAGTTTTTCCAGTTTACAAGTTACAGGGCCTTTCCAGTTATATTTACAGTATAAGTTATAACGGTATGTAACTAATCCACGGTTACATTTTACAACCGTGTAGAAGGCTCCGGTTCATTCATTTCAGTTAGTGAGGAGCGCGTAACGCTCAACGTTACAAATAGGCCTTCAGTGGGAACAGTAGACAACACGCATACACTTACACACACATATATGTAAGCAAATAAATCTACCACTACATAATACATTAATTTATTTTTAAAAAAGACATTAATATTAAAAATGAGTAAAAAGTCAACTTCTCTGCAATGCTTGCTTCTGGCCGGGTCACAAATGAAACAAGTTTGACTAGGAATAACAAGGGCCGTAATAATGTGAGCCGCTTGGTTCCTTTCTGCATTAGTTATTCTACAGCACATTATTTTTAAGCAATATCCATCGATACCCTCCACGAGTAAAACAAACATAATATTGTATTTAGCAAGTAAATGAGTAAAGAGACGAGACAAGCAACTGCTGCTCTGTGTGGGGAAACACACACGAATAACAAATGAACACAGAACTGGAGTCATCAGTCTCCACACACTGAGTGACATGCCCGGTATGTAACGAAGATTATCCGTCAATTAAAAGTAAACTAATGTGCCGAAGATCTATAAAATAATAATCATCATCATCAAGTACCGGGTCTGCTGGCGTAGGTGATCATGTCTCTCCACAACTTTCGATCTCAAGTTATTTATCATTTCTGTTGTTGACCTTCTGCCAAGCCATGCTCTTAAGCTGTCTGGTATTTTTTCTCTTTGCTTCCCTCTATCTCTTCGTCCCTCAATTTTTCCAGTTGTTACAATATATTCCAGTTGTTTTCTTCTCATTACACGGCCAAAAAATGATGATTGTTTCTTCCTAATATTGGAAATTAGCTCTCAATTTGCATTGACCTCTTTCAGAACATGTTCATTTCTCTTCTTACCCGTTCCAATGGTTTTCACAACATTCTTCTGTAATATCACATTTCTACAGACTCCAGTGATTTTCTTATAAAATAATATTGGCAGTAAAACCATATTTCCCATACACTACGTGGCATAGCGGTGCTATTTTAATACTTTTTCTTTCTTTCGAACAGTGTGAGCCAGACTGCGAACAATAATCGAGAAAAAGTGAAAAGATGCGTTATTTGCCCTACTTGTTGAAGGAAACATACACATGACGTCACGCTATCAATTATATCACGCAGGGGACTTTATAATTAAACGAATCATTTCAGTGGGAGAGGTATATTTACAGCACTCGGGGAAAACATTTCACAAATAATCAACAATGGGAGAGGTATGTTTACAGCACTCGGGGAAAACATTTCACAAATAATCAACAATGGGAGAGGTATGTTTACAGCACTCGGGGAAAACATTTCACAAATAATCAACAATGGGAGAGGTATGTTTACAGCACTCGGGGAAAACATTTCACAAATAATCAACAATGGGAGAGGTACGTTTACAGCACTCGGGGAAAACATTTCACAAATAATCAACAATGGGAGAGGTACGTTTACAGCACTCGGGGAAAACTTTTCACAAATAATCAACAATGGGAGAGGTATGTTTACAGCACTCGGGGAGAAAATGTCACAAATAATCAACAATGGGAGAGGTATATTTACAGCACTCGGGGAAAACATTTCACAAATAATCAACAATGGGAGAGGTATGTTTACAACATTTGGGGAAAACATTTCACAAATAATCAACAATGGGAGAGGTATGTTTACAGCACTCGGGGAAAACATTTCACAAATAATCAACAATGGGAGAGGTATGTTTACAGCACTCGGGGAAAACATTTCACAAATAATCAACAACGGGAGAGGTATGTTTACAGCACTCGGGGAAAAAATTTCACAAATAATCAACAATGGAAAAAAAAAAAACAACAGTTGATGTTCCGAAGCAGGAATCGAACCCGTACTCTTTGAACAGCGTTTGCCATCAGAAACCAAATGCTAAAGCACACGACCAACCCAGCTTTATATTTAAAGCAAGGGAATAAACAATCAATATGGCTAAAGTGATTCAGTGTCACATAAACACAAGAGTACACATTTAACTCTCAGCAAACCGTTTTACTCAAAGAGAGAGAGACATGTAGAGAAACTAATGGACATAATTTACAATACCATCAACTATTTCCGAAGTGACGGCACAAGCTTTGCACCACGTATCTGGGGCTTTATTGAGGTTATAATAATAATAATAATATGGCTTTGTCGTCTTTAAAGACGGTTGGTAGCAATCAATTATGGTAAGTCAGTAGATGGGTAAAATCATTAGTGTCTTATGCTGAATGCCGCTTTACTGAACAGCTTCTCTCGTGGTTGGATCTGCCAATATGGTCAGCCAGATCCGTTTGCAGAACGAACAAGATGTATTCGTGGTTCCTGCCCTCGTGTTGTTTCTCCTGCGCCTTATGTATTCTGAATTTAATATCAACACTACATTGAAAATTGCTTTGCCATGTTTTTATGTTTGTTATCCATGAGCTACGACCGTGACGGTGGATGGGGCCCGAAGAGTCAGCAATTATCAACGGCTCAGAAAAGGAAAACAGCGAAGTGTGTGGAATACGAGAGGCATGTTCAGGACATGAAAGACGAATATAGCAGACCACCGTGAAAGAGATTGGAGGCTCATCACGTACTAGTCCAGAGGAAGTCATGGAGAGGAATTCAAACTTATCTCGGAGGAAAGATCTTAAACTAAGTACTTAGAATGTTAGGACTCTATATCAAGAAGGAAAGATCTAACAATAAGTACACGGAATGTTAGGACTCTATACCAAGAAGGAAAGATCTAACAATAAGTACATGGAATGTTAGGACTCTATACCAAGAAGGAAAGATCTAACAATAAGTACACGGAATGTTAGGACTCTATACCAAGAAGGAAAGATCTAACAATAAGTACACGGAATGTTAGGACTCTATACCAAGAAGGAAAGATCTAACAATAAGTACACGGAATGTTAGGACTCTATACCAAGAAAGAAAATTGGAAAATGTTATTCAAGAAGCAGACAACCTGCACCATCATAGCAAGAGACAGAGCATAAGACGCTCAGTGGTGGCCAACCTTCGTTGCGGAGATGACACTGGATGATTATAATGATGTGCTACGATCTGCAGCCAGATATTCGCAGTTTCTTTCACTAATAGAGAATTCACTCAAGAAAGCCCTGCAAACATCCTTATATCTCAGCACTTGTGTACGCTACGGTCTCTTTCCGTCCTTAACTTCGCCATACAATATTTGTTTGGGAATACGAATTAGTTGACATTTTAAACAACTACCTCAAATATAATTTTGTTCCGTCTCGCTGGTACCAATTTTGCAAATAAGTATGTGTTAGCACTCGGAAAAATTAACAGACAAACAACAACAGAAAAAAACGAAGAACAATATATGGTCCGAAGTGGGATCGAACCCGTACTCCCTGGCACCGCGCCTTGCCACGAGAAGCCGAACGCTTGGCACACTGCCACTCAGCCAACTAAAAAAATTGGCTATTGTAGTAGTGTCTTCCACGAAAGGCGCTCTCAATGACTATAGCATAGGGTAACGATCACAGACCGGAAATAAATTGTATATTTGTACTTTCCTATTAATGCAAGTATCTCCCAGTAGGGCTGAAACTAGTTTTTCGAGGAAGACACTACTACAATAGCCAATTTTTTTAGTTGGCTGAGTGGCAGTGTGCCAAGCGTTCGGCTTCTCGTGGCAAGGCGCGGTGCCAGGGAGTACGGGTTCGATCCCACTTCGGACCATATATTGTTCTTCGTTTTTTTCTGTTGTTGTTTGTCTGTTAATTTTTCCGAGTGCTAACACATACTTATTTGTTCTATTATTACCAATTTTGCACCAAGTTTTCAACTTAAAAAACGAAGCAATTCAATAACGATTAGGAAGTTGTAATTTTACATTAATTGTTAATTTATTTTAAATTGATAATTGTAAATTAACAATTAACAATTTTTTAAACAAATTTTTCTTGTCAACCAACGACTTTTGTATGTCATAAATTGTCTGCCAATCCTCTTCCTCTTTTCTTCCTCATCTGCCTTTCAGCGACGAGGGGAGATATAATTTGCGGTCTTTTGCTCTTCTGTTCGCCTCTGCTGCTGTTATGTTTCCTAGTGCTTCTAATATTCCATTGATCCATCTTTTTCGTGGTCGATCCTTGGGTCTGGTTTTCTCACAACGTTTGTTGAAGGCTCATTGTGTTGTGTTTTGTTCTTTCTGCCTTGTCACGTGGCCAAACCATTTTATATGTTGTTTCCTTTTATATTCTATGGCGGGGGCTATTCCTAGTTTTTTTTTTCTCAGTTCTTCATTTCTAATCTTATCTCTCAGACTATTTCTTGTCATTCGTCTAACACATTTCATCTCTGTAGAGATTATTTTATCTTATTGTTCTTGCATCTAGGGTCCAGACATTGGTAGCACAACGTTGGGATGAAGATTGTATTGTACAGTGCTCGTTTCGCCGCTAGAGTTAATTCCTTGTTTGACAATAGTGGTGATAACTGTCCGATGATTTGACAAGCTTTGTTGCATCTTGATTCTATCTCTGCTGTTTGAGGATTATCGTTTGTCCTTAAACTTCCTAGGTATTTGAATTCCTCTACATGTTTTAGTTGTCTGCCTTCTACAGTTATGTTGATGTTCTGTTTATTTTTGGCGACATTAATTACTTCTGTTTTGTTGTCTGCCAATGAAAGAGTTAAACGGCAACCGCTATTCAATATAACCTGGAAGACCCAGTCTGAGGTTGAGCCGATCGTGCCTCGCACTATTAGCTGATTAAACCACAAAACGATCGATCTGTCTAATAAGAAATAAAAAAAATTAATTAAAAACCCGATACTTTAATCCATTACAGACATTATATGGATGTACTATCTCGGTAAATGTCATGCACAATTACAGGGTTGTTGGGTTAGCTTCAAAGGCATGCATTGATGAGGCGCTAATTCCAGATAATCTAGACATGGCAGACTTTGGCGAGGGACCATCATCGTTAACGCTTATTGGAGGGCATGAATTTTCATCAAATTGCAACTCTCAAACCGCATAGATTTCAAAAATTAAATATGAGAGGACCACACACGAATGATTGAGGTAATCAATACCAAGCGCCACTCAGTTGATGATATGCCAATACATACACAGACATGTAATCACACATACATATACATTTACACTCACACATGCATATATATATATATATATATATATATATATATATATATATACGCACACAATACGCATGCATATATATATATATATATATATATATATATATATATATATATATATATATATATATATATACGCACACAATACGCATGCATATATATATATATATATATATATATTTGTATGCAAACACATACACACATACACTTTATATATACCATCATCATCATCATGTACCATACTGGATGGCGTAGGCGATCCTGTCCTTCCGCAATCTCCTATCTACTGAGCATCGAATCAGTTCTGTTGTTGACACTTTGCCATTGCATGACATCAAGCTATCTAGTATTATATATCTTTGTCGTCCGCGATCTCTTTCCCTTTATTTCGCCAGTTGTAATCAATTATTCAAAATTTCCTCTTCTCATGATATGCCCCAAAAATGTTGATTGTTTCTTTCTGATGTTTTTAATGGGCTCTCTTTTATTTATATTATATATATATAGTGTAGCCTATCTATGAGAGTGACGTAGACGTGTAGAGTATTACATTCCACAGAACTCGACCATCTAAATCTCCGTCTCCCTTGTGGGTCGTGGCCTTAAATATTCTCAATTGTTTTAAACCGCATTTCTAGTTTGTTTTTATTTTATCTATTTTTTTTTAAATATTACCTTCAACACAGGATTACGTAAACTGTATTACACTCACTCTCTGCTACCTAATGAGAAACTCGCACACTCACACATTCACCCATCTAAAATTCACATTTTGAGAGGACGGATTATCGCAGGAAACAAAAGTTATGTAAATTAATTATGATTTGATATGAAAGAGAATCTCACAATTTTGTAGGTAAGGAATAGGTGTAGGAGACAATGCTATTCCTCGCTGTCATTACCTTTTCTAAACTGTTTGAGTCAGGTACCTATTATTTCAACGTTGTCGAAAGGAGAACATGAAGCTGCTCTTTAGTACATGTTTACTTTAACGTAAAGTCATAACCTTACCTTATTGTTATTTGCCTGTGTGGCGAGGGACCCCTGTGCACACGACTGTCAGGGAAAAATGGATTAACACGCAAAATTCAGTTCATAGTCTCTAGGGACTTCGTCAGAGTTGAAAGCTGGCGAACGCAACAACAACAACAACAAATAACCTTACCACTACGCTACTGACTCTATGTGTTAGGAAAAATAATATATATCTTCAACGAGCAACCTAACAGTTATAGTCCGTTCACAAAATTGTACGCAAACTCAAAATCAGTTTTCTAAGAAACTACTTTGCATAATACCATCATTTTTTTGCATGCAGTCTTACATTTTTCTTGAACTTTATGATTTGAATATACATAAGTCCAAAAGCAAATATGAGTATATATTTTATAAACTGAGTACAAAAACAAATAGTGTGAAAGAAACTTTAGATTGTTCAATACTGCACGTCACACGTTACAAGGTCACGTGATTGGCTCTATTTCATATTCTGTTAAGGTCAACACTGTCTTCATCCAGTTATCCCCGTATACTTTGAGACTACGAGATTGTTTTATTTCACTTAAAATTTGAATACATGCCAATTATTGAACGTGTGAGGGGATTGACTGTAAAACCATTATTTATCTTCCCTTAACTGAAAAACCTATCTCGGTTTAAGTTGGCTATATCAGCAAAATCCTATGCTAGATAATTTATTCATAAAAAAATATTGTTTTACGGTCCAGGAAAATATAAGACTGCAAGCAAAATTTCACAGCAATCCACTAAATAGTTTCTGAGAAAATTAATAGAGTTTGGGCAACAGTTTCCGAACTAGCTACGTTTGTCTCAATATTTCAATAAATATGTCTAGAACAGCAAAAGCATTGACACTCGTTGACTTGGAGAGGAGACAGAAGAGAAGGCTAAAATATACGTGGATCCTTGCTACCAGCTGTTTAAAAACATCTCAGAGATGCCAGGCCTCAACATTAATGGAAAGATAATCAATAACCTAAGATATGCTGATGATACTGTACTGCTAGCAGAAAATCCTAAAGATCTGCAACACTTACTTAATGAAATAAACATGATAAGCAAAAAAATATGGACTAGATATGAATATCAAAAAGACTAAAACTATGGTCATAAACAAAGAACATTGTTAAAACCTACAATTAAATATCAATGTTGAAGGAATACATCTGGAAACAGTTCAGAGCTACAACTACCTGGGACATACTATAACTAGTGATGAAAATGTACAACTGAAATAAACAAAAGAATAGGTATTGCAAAATGTCATTTTAATGCCATGAAAAATATACTAACATCAAAACAATTAACACCAGGGCTAAAACTAAGAATAGCAAATTGTTACATCTTCTCAATATTAATGTATGGTGCAGAAACATGGACATTCGACTAGAAAACAGAACAGAAAATTGAAGTCTTTGAAATGTGGTTCTATAAAAGAATAGGTAGAACTGGGTGGAAAGAAAAGAAATCAAACGATGAAGTCTTAAAACAACTAAAAATGAAAAGAGAATTACTAAAGACAATGACAAAAAGACAAATTAAATTTGTGGGCATGTTAAAAGACACGACAGCCTAATAAAGGTAATATGAAAGGGAAAATACAAGGTACAAGAGGCAGACCAAGACTAACATGGACGAGTAACATCAAAAGATGGACAAGTGAACCTATGACAACCTGCACCATTAATGCAAGAAACAGTGGAATGGCGATCCATGGTAACCAACCTTCGTTGCGGAGACAGCACTCGATGTTGATGATGATGATGACAACGATGCACATATACACCACATGCTAAATCTTTCTGTACAGCGATGCACATATACACCACATGCTAAATATTTCTGTACAGCGAAGCACATATACACCACATGCTAAATCTTTCTGTACAGCGAAGCACATATACACCACATGCTAAATCTTTCTGTACAGCGAAGCACATATACACCACATGCTAAATCTTTCTGTACAGCGATGCACATATACACCACATGCTAAATATTTCTGTACAGCGAAGCACATATACACCACATGCTAAATCTTTCTGTATAGCGATGCACATATACACCACATGCTAAATCTTTCTGTACAGCGATGCACATATACACCACATGCTAAATCTTTCTGTGCAGCGAGGCACAAATACACCACATGCTAAATCTTTCTGTGCAGCGATGCACATATACACCACATGCTAAATCTTTCTGTACAGCGATGCACATATACACCACATGCTAAATCTTTCTGTGCAGCGAGGCACATATACACCACATGCTAAATCTTTCTGTACAGCGAGGCACATATACACCACATGCTAAATCTTTCTGTACAGCGAGGCACATATACACCACATGCTAAATCTTTCTGTGCAGCGATGCACATATACACCACATGCTAAATCTTTCTGTACAGCGAGGCACATATACACCACATGCTAAATCTTTCTGTGCAGCGATGCACATATACACCACATGCTAAATCTTTCTGTACAGCGATGCACATATACACCACATGCTAAATCTTTCTGTGCAGCGATGCACATATACACCACATGCTAAATCTTTCTGTACAGCGATGCACATATACACCACATGCTAAATCTTTCTGTACAGCGAGGCACATATACACCACATGCTAAATCTTTCTGTACAGCGAGGCACATATACACCACATGCTAAATCTTTCTGTACAGCGATGCACATATACACCACATGCTAAATCTTTCTGTATAGCGATGCACATATACACCACATGGTAAATCTTCCTGTGCAGCGATGCACATATACACCACATGCTAAATCTTTCTGTACAGCGAGGCACATATACACCACATGCTAAATCTTTCTGTGCAGCGATGCACATATACACCACATGCTAAATCTTTCTGTACAGCGATGCACATATACACCACATGCTAAATCTTTCTGTACAGCGAGGCACATATACACCACATGCTAAATCTTTCTGTACAGCGAGGCACATATACACCACATGCTAAATCTTTCTGTACAGCGATGCACATATACACCACATGCTAAATCTTTCTGTATAGCGATGCACATATACACCACATGGTAAATCTTCCTGTGCAGCGAGGCACATATACACCACATGCTAAATCTTTCTGTGCAGCGATGCACATATACACCACATGCTAAATCTTTCTGTACAGCGATGCACATATACACCACATGCTAAATCTTTCTGTGCAGCGAGGCACATATACACCACATGCTAAATCTTTCTGTACAGCGAGGCACATATACACCACATGCTAAATCTTTCTGTACAGCGAGGCACATATACACCACATGCTAAATCTTTCTGTGCAGCGATGCACATATACACCACATGCTAAATCTTTCTGTACAGCGATGCACATATACACCACATGCTAAATCTTTCTGTGCAGCGATGCACATATACACCACATGCTAAATCTTTCTGTACAGCGATGCACATATACACCCCATGCTAAATCTTTCTGTACAGCGAGGCACATATACACCACATGCTAAATCTTTCTGTACAGCGAGGCACATATACACCACATGCTAAATCTTTCTGTACAGCGATGCACATATACACCACATGCTAAATCTTTCTGTATAGCGATGCACATATACACCACATGGTAAATCTTCCTGTGCAGCGAGGCACATATACACCACATGCTAAATCTTTCTGTACAGCGAGGCACATATACACCACATGCTAAATCTTTCTGTACAGCGAGGAACATATACACCACATGCTAAATCTTCCTGTGCAGCGAGACACATATACACCACATGCTAAATCGTTCTGTGCAGCGATGCACATATACACCACATGCTAAATCTTTCTGTGCAGCGAGACACATATACACCACATGCTAAATCTTTCTGTGCAGCGAGACACATATACACCACATGCTAAATCTTCCTGTGCAGCGAGACACATATACACCACATGCTAAATCGTTCTGTACAGCGATGCACATATACACCACATGCTAAATCTTTCTGTACAGCGAGGCACATATACACCACATGCTAAATCTTTCTGTACAGCGAGGCACATATACACCACATGCTAAATCTTTCTGTACAGCGATGCACATATGCACCACATGCTAAATCTTTCTGTGCAGCGAGGCACATATACACCACATGCTAAATCTTTCTGTACAGCGAGGCACATATACACCACATGCTAAATCTTTCTGTACAGCGAGGCACATATACACCACATGCTAAATCTTTCTGTGCAGCGATGCACATATACACCACATGCTAAATCTTTCTGTACAGCGATGCACATATACACCACATGCTAAATCTTTCTGTGCAGCGATGCACATATACACCACATGCTAAATCTTTCTGTACAGCGATGCACATATACACCCCATGCTAAATCTTTCTGTACAGCGAGGCACATATACACCACATGCTAAATCTTTCTGTACAGCGAGGCACATATACACCACATGCTAAATCTTTCTGTACAGCGATGCACATATACACCACATGCTAAATCTTTCTGTATAGCGATGCACATATACACCACATGGTAAATCTTCCTGTGCAGCGAGGCACATATACACCACATGCTAAATCTTTCTGTACAGCGAGGCACATATACACCACATGCTAAATCTTTCTGTACAGCGAAGCACATATACACCACATGCTAAATCTTTCTGTACAGCGATGCACATATACACCACATGCTAAATATTTCTGTACAGCGAAGCACATATACACCACATGCTAAATCTTTCTGTATAGCGATGCACATATACACCACATGCTAAATCTTTCTGTACAGCGATGCACATATACACCACATGCTAAATCTTTCTGTGCAGCGAGGCACAAATACACCACATGCTAAATCTTTCTGTGCAGCGATGCACATATACACCACATGCTAAATCTTTCTGTACAGCGATGCACATATACACCACATGCTAAATCTTTCTGTGCAGCGAGGCACATATACACCACATGCTAAATCTTTCTGTACAGCGAGGCACATATACACCACATGCTAAATCTTTCTGTACAGCGAGGCACATATACACCACATGCTAAATCTTTCTGTGCAGCGATGCACATATACACCACATGCTAAATCTTTCTGTACAGCGAGGCACATATACACCACATGCTAAATCTTTCTGTGCAGCGATGCACATATACACCACATGCTAAATCTTTCTGTACAGCGATGCACATATACACCACATGCTAAATCTTTCTGTACAGCGAGGCACATATACACCACATGCTAAATCTTTCTGTACAGCGAGGCACATATACACCACATGCTAAATCTTTCTGTACAGCGATGCACATATACACCACATGCTAAATCTTTCTGTATAGCGATGCACATATACACCACATGGTAAATCTTCCTGTGCAGCGAGGCACATATACACCACATGCTAAATCTTTCTGTGCAGCGATGCACATATACACCACATGCTAAATCTTTCTGTACAGCGATGCACATATACACCACATGCTAAATCTTTCTGTGCAGCGAGGCACATATACACCACATGCTAAATCTTTCTGTACAGCGAGGCACATATACACCACATGCTAAATCTTTCTGTACAGCGAGGCACATATACACCACATGCTAAATCTTTCTGTGCAGCGATGCACATATACACCACATGCTAAATCTTTCTGTACAGCGATGCACATATACACCACATGCTAAATCTTTCTGTGCAGCGATGCACATATACACCACATGCTAAATCTTTCTGTACAGCGATGCACATATACACCCCATGCTAAATCTTTCTGTACAGCGAGGCACATATACACCACATGCTAAATCTTTCTGTACAGCGAGGCACATATACACCACATGCTAAATCTTTCTGTACAGCGATGCACATATACACCACATGCTAAATCTTTCTGTATAGCGATGCACATATACACCACATGGTAAATCTTCCTGTGCAGCGAGGCACATATACACCACATGCTAAATCTTTCTGTACAGCGAGGCACATATACACCACATGCTAAATCTTTCTGTACAGCGAGGAACATATACACCACATGCTAAATCTTCCTGTGCAGCGAGACACATATACACCACATGCTAAATCGTTCTGTGCAGCGATGCACATATACACCACATGCTAAATCTTTCTGTGCAGCGAGACACATATACACCACATGCTAAATCTTTCTGTGCAGCGAGACACATATACACCACATGCTAAATCTTCCTGTGCAGCGAGACACATATACACCACATGCTAAATCGTTCTGTACAGCGATGCACATATACACCACATGCTAAATCTTTCTGTACAGCGAGGCACATATACACCACATGCTAAATCTTTCTGTACAGCGAGGCACATATACACCACATGCTAAATCTTTCTGTACAGCGATGCACATATGCACCACATGCTAAATCTTTCTGTGCAGCGAGGCACATATACACCACATGCTAAATCTTTCTGTACAGCGAGGCACATATACACCACATGCTAAATCTTTCTGTACAGCGAGGCACATATACACCACATGCTAAATCTTTCTGTGCAGCGATGCACATATACACCACATGCTAAATCTTTCTGTACAGCGATGCACATATACACCACATGCTAAATCTTTCTGTGCAGCGATGCACATATACACCACATGCTAAATCTTTCTGTACAGCGATGCACATATACACCCCATGCTAAATCTTTCTGTACAGCGAGGCACATATACACCACATGCTAAATCTTTCTGTACAGCGAGGCACATATACACCACATGCTAAATCTTTCTGTACAGCGATGCACATATACACCACATGCTAAATCTTTCTGTATAGCGATGCACATATACACCACATGGTAAATCTTCCTGTGCAGCGAGGCACATATACACCACATGCTAAATCTTTCTGTACAGCGAGGCACATATACACCACATGCTAAATCTTTCTGTACAGCGAGGAACATATACACCACATGCTAAATCTTCCTGTGCAGCGAGACACATATACACCACATGCTAAATCGTTCTGTGCAGCGATGCACATATACACCACATGCTAAATCTTTCTGTGCAGCGAGACACATATACACCACATGCTAAATCTTTCTGTGCAGCGAGACACATATACACCACATGCTAAATCTTCCTGTGCAGCGAGACACATATACACCACATGCTAAATCGTTCTGTACAGCGATGCACATATACACCACATGCTAAATCTTTCTGTACAGCGAGGCACATATACACCACATGCTAAATCTTTCTGTACAGCGAGGCACATATACACCACATGCTAAATCTTTCTGTACAGCGATGCACATATGCACCACATGCTAAATCTTTCTGTGCAGCGAGGCACATATACACCACATGCTAAATCTTTCTGTGCAGCGAGGCACATATGCACCACATGCTAAATCTTTCTGTACAGCGATGCACATATACACCACATGCTAAATCTTTCTGTACAGCGAGGCACATATACACCACATGCTAAATCTTTCTGTGCAGCGAGGCACATATACACCACATGCTAAATCGTTCTGTGCAGCGAGGCACATATACACCACATGCTAAATCGTTCTGTGCAGCGAGGCACATATACACCACATGCTAAATCGTTCTGTGCAGCGAGGCACATATACACCACATGCTAAATCTTTCTGTACAGCGAGGCACATATAACCTACAATTCGAGTTTTTACAAAAGATACCTTTTTTTCCCTAGAATGTAACGTCATGAAAAGCAAATTAACTCATTTTATTTTTTTCAAGACGATTATGCTTTAAAATAAAAGCTAGAGTAAAATATCTGTTGACAGAGGGGTTCTTGTTCCTGCCTCAATCAACTGTTAGCAGTAAGCTATTCTGACATCTAATACTCTCATCATATTTTCTCTATAGTAGTGTATTCATTTGATCATATATAGAGCCAATTCTGACCTATAGAAGCGAATCATTGACAGTAGAAAAACAAATGAAAAGACGATTAGAGGCCACAGAGATTGGATTTCTCAGAGGAATGATGAGAGATTCCACTGGACAGATAATAAGACCAGTGAGAAAATTCTTCTGAAGGCCAACACACATTAGGAGCTCATAAGAAACATCAGAATTGAACAATCGAGAATGTTTGAGTACATCATGAGAAGAAGAAATTTGGAACACTTGGTTACAATTGGCAAAATAGAACGAAAGAGAGATAGCCGACGACATAGAAAGCATATATTAGATAGCTTGGTGTCATGACACGGGAACCAGTCAACAGAATAAATGTGATGCACTGTGGATAGACAATTGTAGAAGGACATGGTGCTGATAAGCGTAGTCGATACAGCTACCAAATGAAATCTAAATTTGGACATTAGATTATAAGACAAGTATTGCGCATCCCTATCACGTAAGAGACATGATTATAGATTGTTTGCTTAGAAAACAGCTCCTCTTATATCTATGCACACATAATTTAGCAGGGAACACTCGTCCGCAGTCATTACATGGAATGAGACTTCCAGTTTCAAAATTGCGCGGTCTTGTTTGCGTCAACGTTCACTGCTATGTTTTTTCCCGGAAATGATGGTTAATTATATCTTTCCAATGCGGTTAAGTGTCTAGATAGGAAGTCCCTCTGTTGGGACCTTCGCCGGTGAAGCGGTTTACGTGGATTTGATCTGAAATCATCTACAATGTGCGCAATTGTGTGTTCTGTGTTGATTGTAGTATACGTCATCGTTCGAATACCGGTCAATATGGCGGAATGGCGGCAGGAACTTTTAGAGGCTGTGCTTGAAAAGTGTTCCTTGTTGCAGTTTCCTCATATTCCAATTCCAGCTTGGTGTCGGAGCTACTGAGGATAGTGCTCTGTGCACACCGTGAGCTGTGTTCTTTGTATACTGGAGGCTGTAGAAATGTGGTTTTACAGAAGAATGTTGGGAATACCATGGACAGCTAAGAAGGGTATAAACGTTCTGAAAGAGGTCAAAGCAAATAGAGAACTAACTTTCAATATTAGAAATAAACAATCATCATTTTTAGCGATGCAATGAAAAAGGAACAACTGGAATATATTGTGACAACTGGGAATATTGAGGGACGTAGAGATAGAGGGAAGCAAAGAGAAAAGATACCTAAGAGAATGGCTTGACAGAAGGTCAACAACTTTAATGATGAATAACTGTCATGATCGAAAATTGTGAAGAGACATGCTCACCAACGCCACCAAGCATGGCACTGGATGATGATGATTAATAACAGTGCATTCCTTGCAATGTGGCAAACAAAACAGCAATAATTTGTGCCGATATTACGCTACATCACTAATCATTCAGTTATCGTCTTTCAGTGCCATAACTGATAAATACATTTTCTGAAAATGTTTCTTCCGTTGGGAGAGTTGATTGCGCTAATGGTCTGAGGTTTTAATTAACAAAACAAAGGTTAGAGTTCAATCGATTTTGACCTGACCTTTGATTGAGATAAAAACCGCACTGGGATGGTTGTAATTAAAAATGTAAGAGCATGGAAGCGATAACAGAGGGGATCGAAGGGCAATCGTAGATTGGGTCAGAGAGACCGATGGAGAGATAGTTAAATGTGTAGAGGGGAATGCAAACAGAGAAATATAGAACAGTAAATGGGGGTCGTGATCATGTGACATACCGGTTGACGTAGGCGATCATGTCCATCCACAATCAGCTATGTACCGTACATCGTATCAGTTCTGTTGTTGATTGATTTTCATCCCATGACACCCAAGCTATCCAGTATTTTCTCTCTTTGTCATCCACGATCTTTTTTTCCATGTATATTGACAGTTGTACCCATGTAATCCAACTTTCCTCTTCTCATGATGTTCCCGAAAAGTGTTGATTGTTTCTTTCTGATGTTTATTAGGAGTTATCTTTTTGTGTTGACCTCTTTGGTGATTTCCTCTTTGTACTTTTTTAGCTGTCCATTGAGCTTTTAACATTCTTCTGAGAAATCCTATCTCTGTGGCCTCTAATCATCTTTTCATTTGTTTGTTTACAGTTCATGATAGGGGATAAAAAGGTATAAAGTGAAGGAGTGTGAACGAGAGAGAGAGAGAGACCGTCATACATCCTCAGAGTAATAAACATACATGAAGAGAAACATAATTTTAGCGAGACAGAGAGAGAGAGAGAGTACAAGCATTATATAAAGTTACAGTTAATATACCTCTAAAGTGCATCGAATGAATAAAAAGAGACATTCAGAATTAGAGAAACAGATAAAGTGCGAGAAGCGAGGATAGATAACATAACTGATTGAACCATAATAACAGAGAAACATAGAAAGAAAACACAAGACAGATAAAAACTAAAAATAGGTGGTAAAAATAATAAGTTAAACAAAAATAGGTTTTGACTGATAAAGTAAGAAGTAATAATGGATGCGGGCAAATAAAATGACAGAGAGAGAAGAGAGTCATTTATAGATGAAGCGAAATGGAAAGAACAAGAGAAAGAGAAACAGTAGATACCGGCAGAATAGTAGTCAGGCTGAAAGGATAAATTGTATATTTGAAAAGAAAACATGAAAAGGAAACAACAGGTATAAACTTATTATGGATAGAAACACGAAGAAGTAGATTAAAAGGCAGAAAAAAAACAATCAGAATTATAACTGAAAGAAAACAAAATGATGCAGACAAAAATACAAAATAGCATATAGAAGAGATAGCTCAGTGGTTAGTGAACTGAACTACAAACGACAAGAGATAGGGTTCGATCCCAACCGACGGCTTCCAGGCTCACGCAACCTTTAATGGTTACCGGATTTTTTTCTGGGAAAGTAAAACGGCACGGGCGTAATACCGACCACATTACCCCATAACTCATGTGCCGAAGGTCTGTAAAATTTATGGTCACTAACACCATATTCCACTATACGCCACTTGGCGTGACGGGGGTACTTTTAACTTTTTTTTTTTATATAGAAGAGATAAGAAGTATTCACCAATTTATTATTTAATTATTATTAGAACGCCTCTGCAAACGCAGATGTCATACATAGAGTCATTCACTCGAATTCCTTCACAGCGGACAGACAAGTTGTTTGAGCTAAGTGATTTTCATTTACGTTTTACGATACATTATTCACTTTCTAATTATTGACATCTCTAGATCTTCCTCATTTTTCGAATCTTTTTATTTGACACATCTCGACGTTCATCCTACCTCGCCACATTTAGCCTCCTTTTTTATTTCAACATCTTACTTTCATCTTTTCTGTCCATCTCTCCATTCACATGATCATCCAACATGTAGTTATAGATAATTGTGCTTCATCGTTTGTTGTCGTTGTCCCTGTATTCTGAAGAAGGCCACAGACCGAAACGTCAGTATTGTGCGGTGTTCCTTCCTTGTAAAGCTGTCACCATATCTTGAAGTGTTTAGCACTCCACACCACTGGCCCCTTGCTACCAGCTTTACCGCAGCATTGCAGTTATTTACCTGTTCCCCCCTTATTGAGGGCTCGTTGTGTTCTGTTTTGGTCACTCTGCCTTGTCACGTGACCAAACCATTTTATCTGTTGTTTCCTTATATATTCTATGGCGGGGGCTATTCCTAGCTTTTTTCTCAGTTCTTCATTTCTGATCTTATCTCTCAGACTGTTTCCTGTCATTCGTCTAACACATTTCATCTCTGTAGAGGTTATTTTTTCTTATTGTTCTTACATCTAGGGTCCAGGTCTGGCATTGGTAGCACAACGTTGGGGTGAAGATTGTATTGTATAGTGCTCGTTTTGCCTCCAGAGTTATTTCCTTGTTGGACAATAGTGGTGATAACTGTCCAATGATTCGACAATCTTTATTGCATCATGAGTCTATTTCTGCTGTTTGTGAATTTTCGTTTGTCATTAGACTTCCTAAGTATTTGAATTCCTCTACTTATTTTAGTTGTCTGCCTTCTATATTTAAGTTCATTTTCTGTTTCTCTTTGGTGACATTCATGACTTCTGTTTTGTTGTTGTTTATTTTCATATTGTATTTTGTACCTGTGCTGTTGAGTTTATTTAAGTGTTCTTGTAGGTCTTCTATTTTCCATTTTATCAATGCCTGATCGTTTGTGAATAGAAGCTTGTTGATCGCCTCTGTCTCTGATGTGTCGGCTAACTTGCATGTATGACTCATGCGCGTAATAAATAGTTTGAGGGGGAGAGGTGGGGGGGGGGGTGGCCTCACCTAGCCTTACACCTGATCTAACATCGAAGTGGTGAAACGCTACAAAACATCGAAGTGGTGAAACGCTACAATAACATGAACTAACAGTAGTTGAAACTATCAGAACTTTGTTGTCTCCCTCGAGAAACGAAGGGGTTTACGAAGAAGTAGAGAGAGAGGGGGGAGAGACAGAGAGAGGGAGAGAAGAGATAATATTATATAAAAAAAACAGAAAGGCAGAGGAAGGGTGGAGGAGATTACACCTTAGCAAAAGCGTTGGAGTTAATGAAAGTGTAAGCAATCACATAATCCTTGGAATGACTCTGTACAAAGGGAGAGAAATTATTAATGAATATGAATAACGGCACGCATTTGCGCCAAGCTTGAATGACATCTCATGAGGGGTATTAATCGGCTCTTGAGTACAACTCGACAAGGATCACGTTAAAAGCCAGAAGTTAAATGTGTGTCTGTGTAGGGACACAGATTGTGAATCAATGCAGCTCAAATGTTTAGTTTCATTATTATGTCTGTCCCTAAAGATTTCTCAGAGATGATCTTAATTGAGATCTTGAGGTGATTGATAGTTTTCTATAGAAAGTTATGTTAATGTCATCGTTGAGAAATGATTGCACATGTTCACAGATGTTGGATTATGTCTAAATTTAATATTTTAGTTCTGAACAAAACGATCCCCGCGCGCGGAAAAAATGTGTAGTCTATTCAAACATAAACCCAGTCCCTCCAGTGAGATTAGGATCAACTAGGGATCTCAATTGAAACAAGCAAAAGAGTTCTTAAATGTTACGTAGAGCCAGTCTTAACATACGGATCCGAGTCATGGACAATAGGACAACAGACAAGAAAATCACTGGAGTCTGTAGTAATGTGGTTTTACAGAAAAATGTTGAGAATACTATGGACAGCTAAGAAGAGTAATGAAGAGGTTCTGAGAGAGGTCAAAGCAAATCGAGAGCTAATTTCCAATGTTAGGAAGAGACAATCATCATTTTTTGGCCATGTAATGAGAAGAGAACAACTTGAATATATTGTAACAACTGGGAAAATTGAGGGACGAAGAGATAGAGGAAAGCAAAGAGAAAAAATAACAGACAGCTTAAGAGAATTGGCTTAGCAGAAGGTCAACAACAGAAATGATAAATAGCTGCCGAGATCGAAAGTTGTGGAGAGACATGATCACCTACGCCACTAGGCCCGGTACTTGATGATGATGATATAAGATTTAAAACTTGCAGCACATTTTACTGTTACTGTGTCGCCAAATGAACAGCCAGTTCAACTTTTTAAACATTTTCTACACAACAACGGAATAATGTCTATTTTTAAGTCGAAGAGACGTCTACCATAATGGCAAAAGTGGTAAACGTTTGTGCCCCTAATGTATTTTAAAAAATCCGGCACAAAAGCTAAACAATCGGCCAAAATCGGGACAAATTCAGGACGGTAACAAATCCGTAACAAAGAGTGAAAAAACAGTAAAAAATTGGGACTGTCGCGGGAAAAATCGGGACGTCTGGTCACCTTACTTATAATACTGTTTTAAGAAAAATGGTACAATGTTCAGTAGATCATCGTCCATAAACGCTGCAAAATTGCCACGGTTTGAGACTAAAATGCTATTTTGAGATGAAAACAAACAGCTGTGACGTATTTATTTATTTAGCTATCTATTAGTTATAAAAACATATGGAAGTACGAAATATCTCATGAAACCAACAAAGTGACAGAGGATGCCAGTTTATCATCCTAATAATTTCGCGATCTAAATCCATCTTCTGGCTATTCCTAAAATCCTGTAAACTGATCTTATGTGAACATGGCTCAGACAGTTGTAAATTTAATTAGTAGAAGTTGAGCCGAGCATGTGCATGATTCATAAAGAATTACGAGCATGTTTTAACATATACTCCCCTCCTCTACAAGTAATCCCTCTTGAATCTCTGTTTCTTTTAAACCAGCCAGTTTTGGTTGAAACAAAAACAAAAACAAACCATGTATCATACTGGCTGATGAACCCCACATGTTCTCACTAATTATTATCTTGTTTGGATACGAATCGGTTGTCACGTCCAGCATGTTATGATGACGTCATAATTCTCCTCCTTCTTCTTCTTTCCTTCCTTATTTGCCTTTCAGCGTCGAGGGGAGATATAATTTGCAGTCGTTTGCTCTTCTGTTCGCCTCTGCTGCTGTTATGTTTCCTAGTGCTTCTAATATTCCATCGACCCATCTTTTTCGTGGTCGACCCTTGGGTCTGGTGTTCTCACAACGTTTGTTGAAAGCTCGTTGTGTTGTGTTTTGTTCTTTCTGCATTGGCACGTGGCCAAACCATTTTATCTGTTGTTTCCTTATATGTTCTATAGTACTATAGAATATATAAGGGGTTATTCTTAGCTTTTTCCTCAGTTAATTATTAAATTGTTGTTAAACTTTAAAATTATTGTTAAAAAAAAGTCATAATTCTAACAAAATAAAAAAAGTAAAATTCGCTTCCAATTTCTTTGCAATGTCCTCATTAATGTCAAAAACCGTTAAAGAAATAACGGCTGAAAGTAGCGAATTGTGACCACTCACATGCTGTTTTACCATGTGACATCATCGTAGGGGATTAAGATATATCAACGCAAATGAGAAAGGGAACTTTGTCAGTGCTGTATAAAGTGCAATAAGTATAGAGATATATCCCATCTAAGCCACGTGGGAAAGTTATGCGCCAACATTATGGGGGAAAAAAGGCTGAGGCACAATAAAAGAACTACAGTTAAGAGATTCCCAAATGGGGTTTCGAAAAAAAAACACAGATTGCACTGATGATCTCTTTTTCTTCTTCCTTTATCTTTCAGCTCCCTGTGGAGCATAGGTCTTCAACAAAAACTTTCCAAGTCGTTCTGTTTCTTGCCATTATTTTAAGATCATTCCATGTCTTCCCCATCATCTTCATCTCTGCTTCTGTCTGTCTTCTCCAAATATATTTTGGTCTTCCTCTTTGTCTTTTCCACTGGGGATTCCAAAAAAGTGCCTGTTGTGTAATACTCTCATTTGGCTTCCGCAGTGTGTGTCATATTCAGCACCATCGTCTTCTCTGTATCTCTTTATCCACTGGTATTTGACTGGTACATTTCCATAATTCTATGTTAGTGATTTTGTCCTGCCATTTCGATCCTTTTATTCTGCGTAAGCATCCATTAATGAAAGTCTGAATCTTCGTGATTGTCAATTATTTTGTTCTCCATGTTTCATAGCCGTATAATAGGACTGACTTAACATTAAAGTTGAAAATGTTTATTTGTGTATTTAATCTAATTTCTTTGGACTTCCATATGTTTCCCAGTGCAACAAAAGCTCCTCTTGCTTTTGATATCCTTTTGTTTGTATCATTTTCTGTTCCTCCCTCGTTATCTATATTACGGAGTCACGTAGTACAACATAATTGTGTTGGAAACAGGCATGGACACGTGAATGTTTTGTTTTTCTTCTTATAGTCGTTATCATTCCCAATATAACAACTCGGGGTGGGTATATGATATGTTTGTTAGTGTGCGCAAGCTTTTGATCTCTAACAAAGTCAAGAGGAACTGGACTTTTTTCTTCAAACGAGCATGTGCACTCAGGCGTTCCTCATCATAACCGGCGGAAATTCTTCCACTTCACAGGAACTCTTTTTTTAATAGTCGAGAATTTTTACGTTTTCTAAAGATTTTTAATGATTAACTTTGCTCCAGGTTTCCACCATTTTTAAATACTCTTTTTTTTATTTTCAGCTGCTTTGGATTTTTGTTTATATGCGTTGAGTGCACACAGGCATTTCTGTTTATAAGGCCGCCATTTGAGGGGACTGTACAAGGCATCTCACAACCAGGGACCAAGAGAGGGTACAGCCACGAAGAAATCACTGATTCATGGAGAAACACTCTCATCTCTCTGTACCGGATTCGAACTCACGACCTTCTTGTCCAAGGATCGCCGCATTATTGAATTATTGAGCTACTTGTGAGTTATTTTTGAGTTATTGAGATATTGATTTATTTGTGAATTATTGATATTTGAGCTATTTGTGAGTTATTGATTTATTTGCGGGTCATCATCATTGCACTCCGAACATGTCCACAGATGCTCAGATGCCCTCCTCAGCAATTCCTGCAGTGTCCAGCGACTGGCGACTCCATTTCTGTGTTGGTTGATAAGTCTTCTTACACGCCCACTAAGTTTCTCGTTTCTGGCTGTGCCCATCTTAACTCCCATCTCTTTCATCCGAAGGAGGTACGTAGGCTCGTGGTTGTAATAAACACGGGCGTAATACCGACCACATTACCCCAAAAATCATGTGCCGAAAGTCTGTAACATTTATGGTCACTAACACCATATTCCATATATGCCACTTGGCGTGACGGGAATACTTTACAATTTTTCTTTGGGACAAAGATCACCGTAGCAGACAGCATCTTCCTTCAATATTAAAGTACTATTTTGTCGACAATTTTGTCAGTGGACGGTTAAGTTGAGACGTGTCTATACCGCAGCAAAATAATCCTTTCACCTTGCATCGTTCGTAGAGACCCAGGATTTACTTCCCTTTCGACTACGTGATAACCAGTTCCTCTAATTTCACATCTAAAATTATCATCAGGGTCCATCTTGTTAGAAAGATCACAACAGACCAAATCGCGTATTCAATAATTGATACGAGAACGCCAGACGCAAAACTAGATCTCTACAAAAAAAAGAAGGATTTATGGAAAAATAGAAACACTAGGAAACATAGAAGTAGGAGAAGCCAACAGAAGAGTATAAGATTGCAAACTTCTGCTTCTTCTTTCAAAGGCCTCGGTATCACTGCAAACGAATGAGAATCCATAATTGCTCAACAAACCTATGCCGATGGAATCATCCAAATGAATATCTCATCGAATATCCAAACAAAGAAAGGCAGCTGCTGCCTCCATCAAAATAGCTACAGCATACGCCAAAAGACATAATTCCTAGCAGCAGTGAAAGTTAACGCAGCTGAACTATCTTTCGAGTAGGGAACAGGCAAATAATTGCAATGCTGCGGTAAAGCTGGTAGCAAGGAGCCAAATACTTCACCGCTTGTTGTCGTTGTCCCTGTATTCTGAAGAAGGCCACAGGCCGAAACGTCAGTATTGTGTTGTGTTCTTTATTTGTAAAGCTGTCACCATACTTTGGAGTGTTTAGCACACCCCACCATTGGCTCCTGAACTATCTTTCGTCTTACGATATCATCATTCATCGTAGGCAATCGGAATATAGAAACACCATCCGGATGAAACTCTCAGTTCACGTTCCTGGCCGGAAACTAAACACATACGGAAGGAAAGAAGAAGCAGTAGAAGAAACCTTCATATGTGAGTTTCACTGTCGCTCGCATCCTCTACATGCCAGTGTAGAGATTAATTATTTATCACTCCTCAACATTTGAACAACTCAGCTCAACTATTGGTTATTGTGTACATTTTCTCGTGGCTGCCACCTGGTGATACAATCTTTCTTACTAATTGTGTTAGTACAAATATGTTGAGAATTACTTTCCGAGAAAACCAGAGTTTTGAGCCGATGACATTTTGTTTTCTTTTCTGTCGATCTCACGCAATGGGGTCAATACAACTGAAGGGTCATAGAAAGTACAAAGCACTGATTAATACTTCATTTGGTTATCAGCATCAATATCAACATCACGTACCGTGTCTGCTGGCGTAAAACATATCTCTGGTGATCATGTCTCTCCACAACATTCGATCTCGATAGTTATTTGTCATTTCTGTTGTTAACCTTCCAAGCCATTCTCTTAAGATGTCTGGTATTTTTTCTCGTTGCTTCCATCTATTTTTTCGTCCCTGCATTTTCCCAGTTGTTACAATATATTCCAGCTATTCTTTTCTAATTACGTGGCAAAAAAATGACGATTGTTTCTTCATAATTTTGGAGATCAGCTCTATTTTTGCTTTCAACTTTTTCAGATCATTTTCATTACTCTTCTTAGCTGTCCATGGCAGTATCAACATTCTTCTGTAAAACCATATTTCTACAGCCTCCTTTGATTTTCGTGTCTATTGTCAAATTGTCCATCATTCTCAGCCATGTGTTAGACTGGCTCTAAATATCTTTTAAGAACTCTTTCTCTTGTCTCTATTGTAAAACATTGATTGCACAGTATCATCCTCATTTTTATTTTTGTGTGGAAAGCTGTGTATGTCTGAACCATTCTGCCTCTGCAACTTCGATGTACAGAAACGTAATAATATATCATGCACAGCTGTTAGTTTTCATTTGAAAGTGGCGTTTTAGTTAAAATCTCGAAAATTGTACAACAAGGATCTCTGACTTGAACAATCCCTTCAGTCTTAAACGTAATACTTTTGTAAAAAAAAGAAACTATCTTTACGACTCTATCGTAAAACTATCTGGACAGCTAAAAAGACCATTGAGGAAATTCTCAGAGGCCAACACAAAACGGGAACCCCTAAAAAACATCAGAAAGAAACAATCAATATTTTTTCGGGCACATCATGAGAAGATGAATGTTGGAATACTTGGTTACAACAGGCAAAATAAAAGGAAAGAGAGATAGCGACGAAAAAGAGAGACAATACTGGATACTTGGTGTCATGGCGTGGAAAACAGTCAACAACAGAACTGATACGATGCACTGTAGGTAGAAGGAACTTCCGGTATATGGTGGATGGGCGGCGGGAACATGAAAAGTGTTTCTTGTTGCAGTTTCCTCATATTCCAAGTCCGGCTTGTTGCAGTTTCCTCATATTCCAAGTCCGGCTTGTTGCAGTTTCCTCATATTCCAAGTCCGGCTTGTTGCAGTTTCCTCATATTCCAAGTCCGGCTTGTTGCAGTTTCCTCATATTCCAAGTCCGGCTTGTTGCAGTTTCCTCATATTCCAAGTCCGGCTTGTTGCAGTTTCCTCATATTCCAAGTCCGGCTTGTTGCAGTTTCCTCATATTCCAAGTCCGGCTTGTTGCAGTTTCCTCATATTCCAAGTCCGGCTTGTTGCAGTTTCCTCATATTCCAAGTCCGGCTTGTTGCAGTTTCCTCATATTCCAAGTCCGGCTTGTTGCAGGAGCTACTGAGTTAAGTGCTCTGTGCACACCGTGAGCTGCGTGTCTCATCCGTTTTGATCATGTTTCGATAAATCTAATTGTTTACGATGAATAATGATATCGGGAACAGTTGGCTGTGTTCACTTTCTACACGGTTTCGCTTTATGTCTTTTGGCGTGTGCTGAGACTGCAACGATGGGGACTACAGTTACCTTTCTTTGTATGGGAGATGAGATGTTAATTCGGATGATTACGCTGGCACGGGCGGTTGAGCAATTATGGATTTTAATTCGTTTGCAGTGATACCGGGGCCTTCCATAACCAAGAACCAATAACCAATGATATTTCACGGCAACTTGATGAAGCTCGCTTGATTATAATGGAAATATATAAACATGGATCATTCTGAAAAAAAAAATGACATTTCGTTATATGGGCCAGCAAATTGCATGTTTGAGACATGATCAGCTCCTTATTTTATTTTCTCCGAATATTATTTTGTTTTTCAGGTTTAAATTTTGAGTAAGCGCCACTTCATTTGGCCAAATTGTCTAACTCCAACAAAGCCGAGTTCAATGGGACGCAATGTAGATAAATAACAATTATGGTTTTTACAAACTTGATTTTAACAATGCTTCAGCGTAAGTCTAAAAAAAGATCTAAAAAATTAGATATTTAATTAAACTTATAAAAAGTTAAACTGTTATTCAAAGAGAACATACGTCATTATGAAATAGATATTTAGTTTGACAAAAGAATGTGAAAAAATAAATAACTGACGTAACATTTCTTGTATTTAAATTTTGCTTAATGGTGTATTTATTTGATATTATACGGTAATCTATAGGGAACGAGACCAAAAAAGGTTATCTTAAAAGCATTAATAAATGTCCATGTTTTTTTGACATTTCAAACATTATTAATTGTGCTTATGAGAGCTAGAATCCAACATTAGAAAATTAACGTTTTCATTTTCTCAGCTCCATTTACTGATGTAATTAAGAGTGAATGTTACTGGTAGAAATCAATAACGCAAAATTATGATAAAGTACTGCGATAGCTCAGTGGTTAGTGAACTGGACTACAAAGGACAAGAGGTAGGATTTGATCAAAACCACGGCTCCGTTTCACCCAGCCTTTAACTATTTAATACGTTTCGCCGCACAGTGCGCCACTCTCAGTTTGATTAGTGTAAACTGTCATCAAACCATATTCTTTTTACATGTCTTTATCATCATGGTATTGGTGAAATCTAATTCCTTTTTCAATTATATAAATATTAATGTATAATATGTTACATAAATATAAATATGTATATTGATTTTAGAATCCATTTTTGACGATAGAAGTAAGAAAAAGAATTCTTAAATGTTAGGTAGATCCAGCCTTAACATGTATTGTGAATCGTGGACAATGGGACAACAAACAAGAAAATCACTCAAGGCTACAGAAATGTAGCTTTACAGAAGTATGTTGAGAATACCATGGGCAGCTAAGAAGAGAGATGAAAAACGTTCTGAAAGAAGCCAAAACAAAAAGAGAGCTAATTTCCAATAATTGAAAGAAACAATCATCAGGTTTTGGTCATGCAACGAGAAGGAGACAGCTGGAATATATTGTAACAACTGGAAAAATTGAGGGATGAAGAGATAGAGGGAAGCAAAGAGAAAAGGTACTAGACAGTTTAAGAGAATGGCTTGGCAGAAGGTCAACAACGGAAATGATAAATAATTGTCGATATCAAAAGTGTCCTTCCAAGAATATATAGAACAACAACAACAACTTAAATGGTTTGGCCACCCGGTTAGAATGAATCCTTACCAATCACCATCAAGGGCGTTCTTCTCGAGAATGCATGGAAAAAGACCAAGAGGAAGACACAGAAGAAGATGAATAGATGCAGTGACAGAGACATGTAACAACAAAGGAAAATCACTAATTCAGACAGTTCGAGTAGCTCAAGAACAACAAATGATATAAACCACGACACCTTTTAGGTATCAGTGAAAAGAGAAAAGAGGAAGGAAGAAGATCAAAAGTTCGCTGTGGAGAGACATGATCACCTACGCCTGCAGGCATGGTACATGATGATGATGATGATGATGCTGATGATGATGATGAGGATAAGACAACTAAAGTATCACTGACAGAAAGCTGAGTAGTTAGTTTCTTATGCTCGGCAGCTAAGTCGGACTTTATTACTCACCTGCTTTGAAGCATTAAATGTTCGGTGATATAGAAGTGAAATGTGGCACGTAAAACATTGACAGGAGATCTCAACAGATGAAGGAAGCCATGCACATGCACAGGGCAATAACTCACGAGAAGCTAAAGATGATAAAAGTAATCTCAGGAATGTAGGGAGCAATTATGAGCCTTATTGTGGATCTATCAAAGAAGTTACGATGGTTTTCATGGTCATTTAGTAGAGCTCTGAAATAGAGGGAGATGATGTTGCGGAATTTAAAGGCTTTCATGTTTTCCAGACTTATGTATTCATGCTGTAGGCCTATTATCGGTTTGTGGGTTGTATGTTTATTCCTGCTGAAAGCATATTGAGCCGAAACGTCGTTCTAATTTGTGTCGTCCACTTATTACGCAAGGCTTTATTCATACCTTTTTTTGTTTTTTTTTCTATGTTGCTATTTTTTTGTTTCTTGTCATTTCTCCTTACAAGCTTAGCTGTACTGCAACATTGCATTTGTATGCACTTATGTGAGTTTCTTTGTCTTGAACGTTTTACAGAATTATGCTTGGAACGTGTTAATATCAGTTGATCCATCTATCTCTTCTTCTTTCCTTCCTCATTTGCGTTTCAGCGACGAGGAGAGGTATAAGTTGCTGCCTTTTGCTCCTCTGTTGGCTTCTACTGCTGCTATGTTTCCTAATGTTTCTAGTATTCCTTCAATCCATCTTTTTTTCGTGGTTGGTCCTTGGGTCAGGTGTTCTTGCAACGTTTACCGAAGGCTCGTTATGTTGTGTTTTGATCATTCTGCCTTGCCACGCGAACAAACTATTTTATCTGTTTTTATCTATATTATTTTCAAAAGTGGCTTTTTTTTAAAAGGAATATTTGTTAATTTCAGTGTCAATTTGTGAATTTCTGTCTCGACTCTCTACTGGTTTAGCAAATTCATCCCATGTCTCGTCTCTCTACTGGTTTATCAGCTTGATTCCATGTCTCGTCTCTCTACTGGTTTATCAGCTTGATTCCATGTCTCGTCTCTCTACTGGTTTAGCAACTTGATCCCACGGTTCGTCTCTCTACGGGTTTAGCAACTTGATACCATGTCTAGTCTCTCTACTGGTTTAGCAACTTGATCCCATGTCTCGTCTATCTACTGGTTTAGCAACTTGCTCCCATGTCTCGCCTCTCTACTGGTTTAGCAACTTGATCCCATGTCTCGTCTCTCTACTGGTTTAGCAACTTGATCCCATGTCTCGTCTCTCTACTGGTTTAGCAACTTGCTCCCATGTCTCGTCTCTCTACTGGTTTAGCAACTTGATCCTATGTCTCGTCTCTCTACTGGTTTAGCAACTTGATCCCATGTCTCGTCTCTCTACTGGTTTAGCAACTTGATCCCATGTCTCGTCTCTCTACTGGTTTAGCAACTTGATCCCATGTCTCGTCTCTCTACTGGTTTAGCAACTTGATCCCATGTCTCGTCTCTCTACTGGTTTAGCAACTTGATCCTATGTCTCGTCTCTCTACTGGTTTAGCAACTTGATCCCATGTCTCGTCTCTCTACTGGTTTAGCAACTTGCTCCCATGTCTCGTCTCTCTACTGGTTTAGCAACTTGATCCTATGTCTCGTCTCTCTACTGGTTTAGCAACTTGCTCCCATGTCTCGTCTCTCTACTGGTTTAGCAACTTGATCCCATGTCTCGTCTCTATACTGGTTTGGCAACTTTATCCCATGTCTCGCATCTCTTCTGTTTTAGAAACTTGATCCCATGTCTCGTCTCTCTACTTTTTTAGCAACTTGATTGTGTAGCAGCAGCAGCTTTATAGCGAACACAGAAAACATCACAGGATTGTGCTGTTCTGAAACAGCTATGCCATGCTACCCTAGAATTGCCTTTAATGGGACTACTGTGACCACAAACCACTCTCCATGTGTGTGCCACATATTTACACCCCAGAAAGAAACACTGAATATAACAACATCATGTGCCGTCTGTGATATTAATGACCACAGACCAGGAGCCTCCAGTATGATTGATACAACTGTTGCACCAAGCATTTCATCAGCAGAGCCATATCTATGGAATGTTAATCTGACATTGTTCTTGAATGATGTCCAAGTTATTGAGACATCAGAATCGTGTGGCGGCAGCTACAAGAAGGGAGCGGGGAACATCAAGTTCTGCTGCTATAAAGGAGACTTGCCTTGCTATCCCAGAATTGCCGTAAATGGGATCACTGTAGTTGAAAACTTCTCCTCTTGTGTAAACTACACATTCACATCTAAGAGTGAATCAGTGAAGGTCACAAAATCATATTCTCTCTGTGGTTTTACTAACTACAGGTCATGTGGCTTCTGTTGGATTGGAAATGATAACTTACCACCACTGTGTGTCTATATGTTTGGAATTGGAGTCATCAATGATGGCCTAACATCATCAAGTGCTATGACGATCATCATTTTCGGGAGGACGTGAACTCCCATGGTATATATTGGATAGGCGGCAGGAACCATTGAAGGCTATGTCTAAAAAGTGTTCCTTCTTGCAGTTTCCTCATATTCCAAGTCCGGCTTGTTGCAGGAGCTACTGAGTTAAGTGGTCTGTGCACACCGTGAGCTGTGTGTCTCATCCGTTTTGATCCTGCTTCGATATCCCGCTTGTTTACGATGAATGATGATATCGTATGACAGGGAACAGTTGGCTGTGTTCACTTTCTGCGCGGTTTCGCCTTATGTCTTTTGGCGTGTGCTGAGACTGCTACGATGGGGACTACAGTTACCTTTCTTTGTTTGGGAGATGAGTTAGTAATTCGGATGATTCCACTGGCACGGGCGGTTGAGCAATTATGGATTTTAATTCGCTTGCTGTGATACCGAGGCCTTCCATAACCAATAACCAATGTTTCGTCTCTCTACTGGTTTAGCAACCTGATCCCATCTTTTGTCTCTCTACTGGTTTAGCAACTTCATCCGATGTTTCCTTCATCAAGGCCAGCTCCTTGTCGTGGGGATGGGGCTTAACAGTCACCAGGGACTGAAAACTAAGACTGGCCAGGCCTTCCTACAACCGAGCAAGACCACAGTCTGCTCTAGCAAGTTCAAGTGCTGAAGTCGGAGGCAACCAGCCAAAAGGCGCACAACAATCAGGATGCCACGCACTCAACGCATATGGAAGTATGTCTATAACCGCAAATCGATATGGCACTCGACCTGTGATGGGCACTCAGGCAGGTGCAGCGCCGGGCCCTAAGCCTCGAAAGGGCCCAACCTCTATTACTGGATGTCCTTCTCAACCGCTCTGTGGAGTCAGGGGGCGAGAGAATAGAGCTACTGGCCAATCCAAAATAACACCACTAAAAATAATGCACTGGAATGCTGAAGGCATCAACAGCAGAAGAGATGGGTACAGTAAAAAGATAGAATTAGAAAATATCCTGCATGAAGAACAAATAAGCATATGCTGTTTGCAGGAAACCCATCTAAACAACGACATAGCCTTGAAGATTAGGGGATACCAGTGCTACCGATCGGACAGAATAAATAGACAAAAGGGTGGAATACTGACTCTTGTAAGGAACAACATTAATGCATGTCAGATTGAAGTGTATATGGATGGGGCGGAATATCAAATACTGCACCTCAGGACAGGAAATACAGACTTCCATCTACTTAACTATTACTGTCCGAGTGACCGCCCACTAGCACTAGACACAATTACATTAAAAGAAAGAATAATTGTATGTGGAGACTTTAACAGCCACTCATAGAGCTGGGGCTATGAACATATGGACAAGAGAGGTGAAGAGCTTGAAAATTGGCAGGATGACAATGGGCTTATACTATTAAACCAGGCAACAGATCCACCAACATTCTACTCCAGATCATGGCATACCACATCTACACCAGACCTTGCTTTCCATTCACCAGACCTGGATTGGAATATCACACGAATTGTTGGGAAACAACTTGGAGGCAGCGACCACCGACCAGTCTTTTTAGTGGTGCAAAATGAGGCCATCAGGGAGAGCAGCACTCTCTCCAGATGGAATTACAAAAAGGCTGACTGGAAAATGTATCAACACTACACCAGTGTACTGACTAAAGATATAAATACAGATAGAGACATCAACAAAATAGTTGATGAATTCAGTAGACTAATAATACAAGCTGCCAGTGAAACAATACCTAGAGGGGCACGGAAACACTACAAACCATACTGGAGTAGTGAACTAGAGGAACTGCACAATGACATGGAAACATCTCGAAAGCAAGCAGAAAATAACCCTTGCCAAGAACACCACAACAACTACCAGCATGCTAAAGCCAAATTTCAACGGGCTAAACTACAAGCCAGACGGAGAAGCTGGAAAGAGAAAACAGAGTCCTTGAATCTTGAACGAGACACAAGAAAAGTGTGGAAGCTTGTAAAACAGCTGAATGATGAGGGTACAGAAAGGAACACCAAAATTACACTGAAGAAGGATGGAAACATTCTAACAGGTAAACAAGCAGCAAATTACTTTGCAGACTCCTTTGCAAATGACAATAATATTGAAATTAGCCTAGAAAAACGACAAGAGATCCGTTTAAAACAACAAAATGCAAGACAAGAAGAGACCACACATGAAGTAATGGAAACACCCATTACACAAAGAGAGCTAGAGCTGGCAATATCCAAATTAAAAATGAAAAAGTCACCAGGCAATGATGGAGTGTCCAATGAAATGATTAAGAACTTGGGAACTGCAGCTAAAGCAAAACTACTGCAGATCTACAACATTTGCTGGATCACAGGTAGAGTGCCACAGGCATGGAGAGAAGCAATTATGATACCATTACTAAAGCCAGGAAAAGATGGTTCAATGACATCCAGCTATAGACCAATCAGCCTTACAAGCTGTTTGTGTAAAACAATGGAACGTATAATCAATCTCAGACTGCAGTGGTACCTGGAAAGTGAAAATCTCCTTGTCCCACAACAAGCAGGCTTTAGACAGTGTTACTCTACCGAAGATCAAGCAACCTATCTTTCCCAGGAAATTGAAGATGCGTTTCAAGAAAAGAAACTGGTACTAGCAGCATGGATAGACCTAAAGAAAGCATTTGATAAGGTATGGAAGGAAGGGCTTTTGAAGAAACTGAGAAATTATGGAGTAAATGGCAGGATGTACAAATGGGTCAAAGCATACCTGCATAACAGGAGAGCCAGAGTGCAACTGGATGGTCTTAAGAGTAAGAAGGTCTTATTGCGCCAGGGCGTTCCACAAGGAGGGGTACTATCTCCAACACTGTTTCTGATCTACATCAATGACCTAGTTACTGAACTACCACATGGCATCAAAGTGGCAATGTATGCAGATGACTTGGTAATGTGGTGCACAGAGGAGTATGCAACAGTGGCCTCCAAATTGCTACAAAGAGCTATGAATGCACTGAATTCATGGACAAATAGATGGTGTATCAGCATCAATACAGACAAATGCAGTACTACACTTTTCACACTCTCCCCAAAACAAAAAGCAGAAGCCATCTACATAAACAATGAGCCTGTGAAAGAAGACATGCAAGCTACATATCTCGGAGTTACATTTGATAACAAACTATCTTGGAAACAGCAGATAAATAAGGCAACCCAAAAAGCAAGGAGGAAATTGGCTATTCTAAGAAAGTTGTGTGGAACCACATGGGGTGCGAGTGGGAAAATACTCAGTAAAGTTTACCAACAGTGTATACGCCCACATTTAGAATATGGATCATCCGCATGGTGCTCAGCATCAAACACCACATTGCAAGAACTGGATAAAGTACAAAACCAGGCACTTAGGGTCATCACAGGAGCAATGAAATCAACACCAATATTGGAGATGGAGAAATTGTGGAGGATACCAGCACTGAGAGAACGGAGAGACACAAAGGTGCTGATACAGGCAGAAAAATTTGTATGCATGCCGAGACATCCAATGAAGGACAGATTCCAAAATCTTGCATTGGGACGACTTAAGAGAAGCAGCTTTATCCACCAAGCCAAGCGTATTAGTAGACAAACACCAGACATGCCAAGAGTTGTTAAACCCCTTCTGCCCATACCAGAACAGACTCCCTGGACAGATGAATCAGGATTATCAGTTCAAATACGGACAGAAGTGAAAGGAATAGTTGACAAAGAGGAACAAAATAGTATACAGCGAAAAACAATAGCTCCCAGTTTCCAGGATGAAGAATACCCACAAGACCTATGGATTCGTGTGTACACAGATGGATCAGCACAGAATGCAGTAAAGAATGGGGGAGCAGGTGCATATATAGAGTACCCAAATAACACTAGGGATATGAATAAAATAGCAACAGGGAAATATTGTCACAATTATGATGCGGAAATACAAGCAATAAAGTTGGCAATAGAAAAACTGCTGAACAGTAATCTTAGCCCACAGCCTGTAGTGTTTTTGACAGATGCAAGATCAGTACTCCAGGCACTACAATCCAGAAAATTACCACATCTGCAGACCTTATTGACTGAACTCTGCAAGCACCACAGGGTTGCCCTGCAGTGGATCCCGTCTCACTGTGGAATACCAGGAAATGAGAAAGCAGATCAGTTGGCAAAGGAAGGTTCAACAGGCACACAACTAGATACACCAGTTACATACCATCATAAGAAACAGATAATCAAATCAATCAGAGGACCACAAGCCCCAAATCAGGATGCCTTTCATAATATGAATAGATATGAACAAGTTATCATTATACGCCTAAGAACAGGACACAATCGACTCCATAGTCACATGTATACAAAATTCAAGATCGGCACATCAACTACTTGTACATGTGGACAGGCACCCCAGACTGCTGAACACATACTTCAAGACTGCACTGAATATAGTAGACTGAGGAAAATCCATTGGCCCATAGATACAACACTACAGACAAAACTATATGGGCCACTGCAAGAATTACAAAAGACTGTAAAATTTATACAGGAAACGACATTGCAGATATAGACAATACTTCAGGCGAACGAAAGATAGATAGATAGATAGATCCGATGTTTCGTCTCTCTACTGGTTTAGCAACCTGATCCCATCTTTTGTCTCTCTACTGGTTTAGCAACTTCATCACATGACTCGTCTCTCTACTGGTTTAGCAAATTTATCCCATGTCTCGACTCTCTACTTGATTAGCAACTTCATCCCATCTCTCGTTTCTCTACTGTTTTACAAACTTGATCCCAAGTCTCGTCCCTAGACTGTTTTACCAACTTGATCCCATGTCACTTCCGTATACTCTTTTGCCAACTTGATCCCAAGTCTCGTCCCTATACTGTTTTACCAATTTCTTCCCAAGTCTCGTCCCTATACTATTTTACCGACTTCCTCCCATTTCTCGTCCATACACTGTTTTACCAACTTGATCCCAAGTCTCGTCTCTCTTCTGTTTTACTAACTTCATCCAAAGTCTCGTCCCTATACTGTTTTACCAACTTGATCCCAAATCTCGTCCCTATACTGTTTTACCAACTTGATCCCAAGTCTCGTCTCTCTTCTGTTTTACTAACTTCATCCCAAGTCTCGTCCCTATACTGTTTTACCAACTTGATCCCAAATCTCGTCCCTATGCTGTTTTAACAACTTGATCCCAAGTCTCGTCCCTATACTGTTTTACCAACTTGATCCCAAGTCTCGTCTCAATACTGTTTTATTAACTTGATCCCAAGTCTCGTCTCTATACTGTTTTACCAACTTGATCCCAAGTCTCGTCTCTGTACTGTTTTACCAACTTGATCCCAAGTCTCGTCTCTCTTCTGTTTTACTAACTTCATCCCCAGTCTCGTCCCTATACTGTTTTACCAACTTGATCCCAAGTCTCGTCTCTATACTGTTTTACCAACTTGATCCCAAGTCTCGTCTCTCTTCTGTTTTACTAACTTCATCCCAAGTCTCGTCCCTATACTGTTTTACCAACTTGATCCCAAATCTCGTCCCTATGCTGCTTTAACAACTTGATCCCAAGTCTCGTCCCTATACATTTTACCAACTTCATCCCAAGTCACGTCTCTCTTCTGTTTACCAACTTGATCCCAAGTCTCGTCTCTCTTCTGTTTAACAACTTGATCCCAAGTCTCGTCCCTATACTGTTTTACCAACTTGATCCCAAGTCTCGTCCCTATACTGCTTTACCAACTTCATCCCAAGTCTCGTCTCTATACTCTATACTGTTTTACTAACTTGATCCCATCTCTCGTCCCTATACTGTTTTACCAACTTGATCCCAAGTCTCGCCCCTATACTGTTTTACCAACTTGATCCCATCTCTCGTCCCTATAATGTTTTACTAACTTGATCCCAAGTCTCGTCCCTTTACTGTTTTACTAACTTGATCCCATCTCTCGTCCCTATACTGTTTTACCAACATGATCCCAAGTCTCGCCCCTATACTGTTTTACCAACTTGATCCCATCTCTCGTCCCTATACTGTTTTACCAACTTGATCCCATCTCTCGTCCCTATACAGTTTTACCAACACGATCCCATGTCTCGCCTCTGTACTGTTTTACCAACACGATCCCATGTCTCGTCTCTGTACTGTTTTAACAACTTGATACCATGTCTCGTCCCTATATATTGTTTTACCAACTTGATCCCATCTCTCGTCCCTATACTGTTTTACCAACTTGATCCAAAGTCTCGTCCCTATACTTTTTTACCAACTTGATCCCAAGTCTCGTCCCTATACTGTTTTACCAACATGATCCCATCTCTCGTACCTATACTGTTTTACCAACTTGATCCCATCTCTCGTCCCTATACTGTTTTACCAACTTGATCCCAAGTCTCGTCCCTATACTTTTTTACCAACTTGATCCCAAGTCTCGTCCCTATACTGTTTTACCAACATGATCCCATCTCTCGTACCTATACTGTTTTACCAACATGATCCCATCTCTCGTACCTATACTGTTTTACCAACTTGATCCCATCTCTCGTCCCTATACTGTTTTACCAACTTGATCTAATGTCTCATCTCACCACTGATTGCTTGCTTTATTACCATGACTGCTTGGAACCATTTTACGAGTATTATACATGATCTCTGCAGCTCTTCTCGTATCCTGGCATAGTATTTAATATATTTTATATGTGCGCTTATCTCTCTAATAGAATAAAGGCTTTAGCAGTTATCAACACGATCTGATGTTGTGCTGACCACATGATGCTTATTTTTCTTACACACAAATATAATAATAAAACAATCAACTCCCAATACGAGACTGACTTGATATATTTACTGTCCTAATTTATTTATACACTTATCTATCATTCGATAACTGAACTAAATTTACTTTCATCTCACCTACTGAGGGATTGGTTGGTATCGAGGTAAGACGCCGGCTTCGAGACAGAGAGGTTGTGTGTTCAAATCTCGGCTGCACTTGTAATTGTTATTTGTGATTTCTCTTTGCGACAACCACGGCTGGTCACAGCAGCGAGGCCCGACTTGAAACTTCAATTACTCATGGACGGCAAAAAATATGAGTACCTCCAAAGACGGAGTTATCTACCTGTGGCTTGTGGGACCCTTGTGCACACGGCTGCCAGGGAAAAATGGATTAACACGCAAAATTCAGTTCCTAGACTCTAGGGACTTCGTCAGAGGTCAAAGCTGGCGAACGCAAAAAAAAAGTCATTAAGACATATTCTTTTTTACTTGTCGTGTATCATCTTGGTATTGGTGAAATCTAATTCCTTGTTCAATTGCCTAAAATTTCGTATATAATATGTTATATGTTTAACAAATATAAATATGTAGATTGATTCTAAAAATCATGAAAAAAGTTGTCTCAGAAATCTATTTTGTTGCATCGATAAAAAGCTTCAGTACGGAAAGAGTTAACACGCGAGTTTTCATCCATATGTGCTCTGAAGCCTAATTAGAAGTGCTCGGAGACTCCTGGATAGTGCCGCTTCAAGCATCGAAACTCACGATGCAAGACGGCATTCCTCACCTTCTCAGAGTACTACGCTGGTACCCATTTCTGCCAGCGGCAAGATCGACCGCGGGAGTGAACACGGGTTGTCCGAACGTCGGTAGCCCAGTTAGGTGGGTTTTCCAACTAGGCTACCGAGGTCCCCTTCGATTTATATGTTTAATGTGTTTACGTAATGTAATGTGTCTTGTCTTTCTATTTATTTAGCTGCTCCATGCAATATACATTTGATTGGCATTTTCTCTGCAGCTATACTCGCGGGTCCGCAAAATATTTAGTCTGTTGTATATTCGATATTTGTGCTTATCTCCCTTCAGTTGATGGTACACTTTAGGAAAATACATAATCCAACAAAAGTGCACACAAATTAAGAATATTTAAAAAAGCATCAATAAGGCAGATACAAAGTAAAACTCCTTTTTTGACGTGGATGAAAGAAGAAATGAAAGAAATAAAAATGAAATGAAAATGTTAATAAAAAATAAAAGTGCTTTCAGATTATTAATAATAAAAGTTTAAGCCTTTTGAATAAATGGCGAATGTTGATTTTATATTTTTTAAGAATACTGTCTCCATTTTTATTTAGCCCTATATTTGTTCTTATGTTTGCGTTAGAGAACATAAATTCATAATCACTATACTTCGTCACATTTATTTATTATGTATAATGAGGATATCTTACGATCCATTAGGGGGGTTCAGACAAGAAAACAGAACAGAGAATTGAAGTCTTTGAAATGTGGATATATATAGAAGAATAGGTAGAATTGGATGGAAGCAAAAGAAAACAAATGATTAAGTTTTAAAACAACTAAAAATGGAAAGAGAACTACTAAACACTATTAGAACAAGAAAAATGCGATTTTTGGGCCATGTTAAAAGACACAACAACCTACAAAAGTAATCCTGGAGGGGAAAATACAAGGTAAAAGAGGTAGAGGTAGACCAAGACTAACATGGGCGAGTAACATCAAAAGATGGACAAACCAGCCTATGCCAACCTGCACCATCAAAGCAACAGACAGAGCTGAATGGCGCTCCATGGTAGTCAAACTTCGCTGCGGAGATGGCACACGATGATGATGATGATGATGAAGGGCGTTTACGTGGAATTATAATCGGAATTCATAATATAAATAATCTAAGGTATGCTGATGATACCGTCTTAATCGCTAAGAGTGAAAATGAGTTACATGAAATGGTATATATTATAGTGAAATAAAGCAAAAATAAAGGATTCAGCCTTAATAGCAAAAAAGACAGAAGTAATGGAAACAAGAACGAAGGGACTTCACCACAATGCACAATAAAGACAAGTGGAACAGAATTAAAACAGGTAAATAATTTTAAATATACGGGAACCATGCACACCTCAAGATGTTAGATGTACAACAGAAGTGACATGCAGAATGGCTCACACAAAATCAATTTCCAAAACAATAAAGAATATGCTTTGAAATCCATTTTTGACAATAGAAATAACAAAATAAGTTATGAAATGTTATGTAGAGCTAGTCTTAACATATGGATGTGAATCATGGACAATAGGACAACAGACACGACAATCAAAAGACGCTGTAGAAATGTGGCTTTACAGAAGAATGTTGAGAATACCATGGACAGCTAAGAAGAGTAATGAAAACGTTCTGAAAGAGGCCAAAGCAAAAAGAGAGCTAATTTCCAATATTATGAAGAAACAATCATAATTTTTTTTGCCATGTAATGACAAGGGAACAACTGGAATATATTGTAACAACTGGAAAAATTGAGGGACGAAGAGATAGAGGGAAGCAAAGAGAAAAATTACCAGACAGCCTAAGAGAATAGATTGGCAGAAGGTCAACAACAGAAATGATAAATAACTGTCGAGATCGAAAGTTGTGGAGAGACATGATCACCTACCGCCAGCAGGTATGTTACTTGATGATGATGACGATTATTCTTCGCCAATATCCATTAACCCCTGATTTCTTCCCAACAACAGGCAGATCACAACACAGAACACGAACTCCGCTTTAATTGTTGGATACCCTGTGATTTTTAAAGAAATAAGGGTTAATTATAGTGAAAGAAAGGGAATGGCAAAAGCTCAGTGGTTAGTGTACTAGACTACACAGAACAAGAGGTCGCGTTCGATCCTGATCGACCACTTCCGGGTTTTTTCTGGGAAAGTAAAACGGCTTGGGTGTAATACCGACCACATTACCCAAAAAAATTTGTGCCGAAGGTCTATACAAATTATGGTCACCACACCATGTTCCCTATACGCCACTTGGCGTGACGGGGGCTCTTTACTTTTTTTTTTATAGTGAAATAAAACAATTACAATTGAAAAAAGAAATACTAAAAACAGTTCAAACAAGGCAAATGAGATCTTTGGGGGCATTAATGGACGTAAGAGCATACGAAAAGTAATCCTGGAATAGAAAATACAAGGTAAATAAGGCAGATGCAGACCAATACTAACATGGACGAGTAATATCAAAGATGGACAAGTCAACCTATGACAATCTGCACCATCAAAGCAAAAGACAGAGTTGAATGGCGCTCCATGGTAGCCAATTTTCGATGCGGAGACGGCACTCAATGATGATGATGATTCTTTATTACAAACACATAAACACACAAACACACACCAGGAAAAATGAACTCCCTTCCCAATTTGCACACCTACCTCCTTTCGTCTCCATTCCAATATAATTCAGAGAAACGAACCCTCAATTGAAAATAATACCATGGGGCTCTATAATCCAACGTCTCCTTTTAATCAATAAAATGCACTGTAAAAGCCATGTCTAATCAATTTTAACTTCACCACTTCATCAATTTTTTAATCAAGTAATTATCTACCTATATAAAGAGAATTATATACTCATATATTATCGTACCTTATTCAATAAATCTCTTTCATTAATTGTCCATTGATAGCTGATTTCAGCTTCCTGTGATATTCATAGCCCTTCATAATAGTGCAGATGTCGATACATCAATGAGCTGTAATCAGCTTTTTCAACGAATCCAATAAGCAGGCGTGCTTGCATACTTCCTTGAGGTATGTATTTGTGCAGTTGCTGTGGTTGCGTGTTAAGATGACTTTTGTCTTATCAGGTTTTCAACATAATAGTGTATTCACTGTCCGTGATTTCGGTGAAACATTAGACCTTAATCTTTAATGAACTTAAGCTGCCATTCTTTCCTTTTTTTTTTGCGAACATGTAAGGATTATATTTTAATAACATTAATCATGATTGTTGGGGTAGGAGATCGAATATAGGAAGAGTTGAATTAGTCGGTTGCCAGGATGTTTATTGTTGATTCGATTCTAGAACAATCTTTTGGGGATTTAAAAATCGTTATTAATGTGGAAGGGCAAACATTGTTTGTTGTTCGTTCTTCATAGTTGATGATGGGCATTCTTAACATTGTTTGTTGTTCATTATTCAAAGTTGATGATGGGCATTCTTAACATTGTTTGTTGTTCGTTATTCATAGTTGATGATGGGCATTCATAACATTGTTTGTTGTTCGTTATTCATTGTTGATGATGGGCATTCTTAACATTGTTTGTTGTTCATTATTCATTGTTGATGATGGGCATTCATAACATTGTTTGTTGTTCGTTATTCATAGTTGATGATGGGCATTCATAACATTGTTTGTTGTTCGTTATTCATTGTTGATGATGGGCATTCTTTTCAACATCTGACTTGGATGGATGGCGTTAATATTTGGATGAATTGATGAGTGATATTTAGTAGGTTGAATGGATGGATAATAATAAAGATAATATTTTCAATGGATGGGTGGTGATGATATATTGAATGTGTAAATTATAATAAGTGGTTGAATGGGTGGATAATAATAGGTGGATTGGATACATGATAATAATAGGTTGAGGGATGGATATTAATAAAATGTTGAATGGATGGACTATAATAATAAGATGAATGAATGGACCATAATAATAGGTTGAATGAATGGACTATAATAATAGGTTGAATGGATGGACTACAATAATAGGTTGAATGGATGGACTATAATAATAGGTTGAATGGATGTACTACAATAATAGGTTGAATGCATGGACTATAATAATAAGTTGAATGGATGGACTATAATAAAAGGTTGAATGGATGGACTATAATAATAAGTTGAATGAATGGACTATAATAATAAGTTGAATCTATCTATCTATTGACCTTTCGAGCCGTAACCGGCCCATAGGGCGTATACCAAGATACACCTTCTCCTATATGAATTTTTGTTCTAGCAGTTTTCTTTTAAAGATATTTTATCAAATCTCGCCATCTGTCTCTGTTCTGTGCAAGCAGTTCTATCTCATTGAGGGAGCCGATTCCTGCTGCTCTTGCCTCTCTCATCAATGTTCTTCTCAGTGTCTCCCTGGGTCTTCCTCTTTTTCTTTTACCTGTTGTTTCCCATATGAGGGCTTGCTTTGCTATTCGATTATTATCTCTTCTCATCACATGTCCAACGTATGACCATCGTCTTTTCTTTATTACTGAAGATATTAGTGGTTGAATAACTAAGTTGAATGGATGGACTATAATAATAAGTTGAATGAATGGACTATAATAATAGGTTGAATGGATGGACTATAATAATAAGTTGAATGAATGGACTATAATAATAAGTTGAATGAATGGACTATAATAATAAGTTGAATGAATGGACTATAATAATAAGTTGAATGAATGGACTATAATAATAAGTTGAATGGATGGACTATAATAATAAGTTGAATGAATGGACTATAATAATAAGTTGAATGAATGGACTATAATAATAAGTTGAATGAATGGACTATAATAATAAGTTGAATGAATGGACTATAATAATAAGTTGAATGAATGGACTATAATAATAAGTTGAATGAATGGACTATAATAATAAGTTGAATGAATGGACTATAATAATAGGTTGAATGGATGGACTATAATAATAAGTTGAATGAATGGACTATAATAATAAGTTGAATGAATGGACTATAATAATAAGTTGAATGAATGGACTATAATAATAGGTTGAATGGATGGACTATAATAATAGGTTGAATAGATAATTGTTAATAATAGGTTGAATGAATGGACCATAATAATAGGTTTAATGGATGGATGATAATAATTGGGTGAGAGGATACCTGTTACATAAGATACATGTTTTTGAAACATAACATACGTTATTTACATTGCTCTGTATAATAATCTTATCAACGACGTTTCTATCAACTGTTATGTTATCTTTTGTTGTTATGATCATGATCACCTCCAGCCATATCTACAGGTTCTGCGATGTCTTCTTCAAAATACTGAGATCCTCATAGGTGAACCCAGACCCGTGTGAACCCAGACTCGTGTGAACCCAGACCCGTGTGCACGAACTAAGATGTACATCATCATCATCATCATCAAGTACCGGGTCTACTGGCGTAGGTTATCATGTCTCTCCACAACTTTCGATCTCGGCAGCTATTTATCATGTTGTTGACCTTCTGCCAAGCCATTCTCTTAAGCTGTCTTCTATTTTTTCTCATTGCTTCCCTCTATCTCTTCGTCCCTCAATTTTTCCAGTTGTTACAATATATTCCAGTTGTTCTCCTCTCATTACATGGTCAAAAAATGATGATTGTTTCTTTCTAATATTGGAAATTAGCTCTCTTTTTGCTTTGACCTCTTTCAGAATATTTTCATTACTCTTCTTAGCTGTCCATGAGACTCTCAACACTCTTCTGTAAAACCACATTTCTACAGACTCCAGTGATTTTCGTGTCTGTTGTCCTATTGTCCATGATTCGCATCCTTATGTTAAGACTGGCTCTACATAACATTTAAGAAATCTTTTTCTTGTTTCTATTGTTGAAACTGGATTGCACAATATCTTCCTCATTTTTTGGAAAGATGTACAGTTTCAATGTATTAAAGTAAATACAAATAAAAAATGCTTGATATTGTATATATATAGAATTATGACAATAACATGATACCTTCCTGCAATGCTAATACAAAAACCATAAGTGTAAAAGAAAATACATTAAATCTCAATATATGTCAATAGTTCTTCATACATTATGCAGCGATAGAATTGCTGAGCTGAGAGAGATCTCATACGCGTATACGAAGTTCAATACATTGTATTTCAATGAACCTAGTATACTATTCTCTCCGAACTAATAGATCGATACTCACTAGCTTGTTGATTAAGCTTTATTCAATTCTAACGTAAGGGAGGTACGAGACTTGAATCAACGTTTCAGCACGTGAGTTTTCACCCATATGTGCTCGGCTGCATATGCAGAAATGTTTGGAGACTTCTGGAACGTGTCGCTTCAAGCAGCGAAACTCACGATGCGAGGCGGCATCCCTCACCTCCTCAGAGTACTAACCTGATACCATTTGTGCCAGGCGCTGGGTCGACCGCGGGGGTATTTTATTTCCAACTACCAGTACAAATCACACTGCTTCCAGCGGGAATCGAAAACGGGTTGTCCGAACGTCGGTAGCTCAGTCGGGTGATTTACCCAACTATCTTACCAAGGTCCTCAATTCTATTCTATTCTATTCTATTCTATTCTATTCTATTCTATTCTATTCTATTCTATTCTATTCTATTCTATTCTATTCTATTCTATTCTATTCTATTCTTGAGTTACATTTGTTATGCCTTGCAGCAACTAGTGGAGCAAAGTGCCGCAACCAATCTACCAAAGGACCCAATTCTGTGCTATCTTCTCCTTCTGAGCCCACCTCCAGTTATGTGCTATCTTCTCCAAGTGAGCTCACCTCCAGTTTTGTGCTATCTTCTCCAATTGAGCCCACCTCCAGTCATGTGATATCTTCTCTAACTGAGCCCACCTCCAGTTGTGTGATATCTTTTCTAACTGAGCCCACCTCCAGTTGTGTGCTATCTTCTCCAATTGAGCCCACCTCCAATTATGTGCTATCTTCTCCAACTGAGCCCACCTCCAGTTTTGTGCTATCTTCTCCAACTGAGCCCACCTCTAGTTATGTGCTATCTTCTCTAACTGAGCCCACCTCTAGTTATGTGCTATCTTCTCCAAATGAGCCCACCTCTAGTTCTGTGCTATCTACTCCAACTGAGCCCACCTCCAGTTGTGTGCTATCTTCTCCAACTGAGCCCACCTCCAATTAAGTGCTATCTTCTCCAAATGAGCCCACCTCCAGTTCTGTGCTATCTTCTCCAAATGAGCCCACCTCTAGTTCTGTGCTATCTTCTCCAACAGAGCCCAAATCTAGTTCTGTGCTATCTTCTCCAACTGAGCCCACCTCCAGTTCTGTACTATCTTCTCTAACTGAGCCCACCTCTAGTTCTATGCTATCTTCTCCAACTGAGCCCACCTCTAGTTCTGTGCTATCTTCTCTAACTGAGCCCACCTCTAGATCTGTGCTATCTTCTCTAACTGATGCCACCTCCAGCTCTGTGCTATCTTCTCCAACTGAGCCCACCTTTAGTATTGTGCTATCTTCTCCAACTGAGCCCACCTCTAGTACTGTGCTATCTTCTCCAACTGAGCCCACATCCAATTATGTGGTATCTTCTCTAACTGAACCCACCTCTAGTTCTATGCTATCTTCTCTAACTGAGCCCACCTCTAGTTCTATGCTATCTTCTCCAACTGAGCCCACCTCTAGTTCTGTGCTATCTTCTCTAACTGAGCCCACCTCTAGTTCTGTGCTATCTTCTCTAACTGAGCCCACCTCCAGCTCAGTGCTATCTTCTCCAACTGAGCCCACCTCTAGTACTGTGCTATCTTCTCCAACTGAGCCCACCTCTAGTACTGTGCTATCTTCTCCAACTGAGCCCACCTCCAGCTCTGTGCTATCTTCTCTAACTGAGCCCACCTCTAGTTCTGTGCTATATTCTCTAACTGAGCCCACCTCCATCTCTGTGCTATCTTCTCCAACTGAGCCCACCTCGAGTACTGTGATATCTTCTCCAACTGAGCCCACCTCTAGTTCTGTGCTATCTTCTCTAACTGAGCCCACCTCCAGCTCTGTGCTATCTTCTCCAACTGAGCCCACCTCTAGTTCTATGCTATCTTCTCCAACTGAGCCCACCTCTAGTTCTGTGCTATCTTCTCTAACTGAGCCCACCTTCAGTTATGTGCTATCTTCTCCAACTGAGCCCACCTCCAGTTCTGTGCTATCCTCTCCAACTGATCCCACCTCTAGTTCTGTGCTATCTTCTTCAACTGAGCCCACTTTCAGTTCTGTGCTATCTTCTCCAACTGAGCCCACCTCTAGTTCTGTGCTAACTTCTCCAACTGAGCCCACCTCTAGTTCTGTGCTATCTTCTCCAACTGAGCCCACCTCTAGTTCTGTGCTATCTTCTCCAACTGAGCCCACCTCTAGTTCTGTGTTATCTTCTCCAACTGAGCCCACATGCAGTTCTGTGCTATCTTCTCCAACTGAGCCCACCTCCAGTTCTGTGATATCTTCTCCAACTGAGCCCACATGCAGTTCTGTGCTATCTTCTCCAACTGAGCCCACCTCTAGTTCTGTGCTATCTTCTCCAACTGAGCCCACATGCAGTTCTGTGCTATCTTCTCCAACTGATCCCACCTCTTGTTCTGTGCTATCTTCTCCAACTGAGCCCACCTCTTGTTCTGTGCTATCTTCTCCAACTGAGCCCACCTCTTGTTCTGTGCTATCTTCTCCAACTGATCCCACCTCTAGTTCTGTGCTATCTTCTCCAACTGAGCCCACCTCTAGTTCTGTGATATCTTCTCCAACTGAGCCCACATCCAGTTATGTGCTATCTTCTCCAACTGAGCCCACCTCTAGTTCTGTGCTATCTTCTCCAACTGGGCCCACATCCAGTTCTGTGCTATCTTCTCCAACTGAGCCCACATCCAGTTCTGTGATATCTTCTCTAACTGAGCCCACCTTTAGTTCTGTGCTATCTTCTCCAACTGAGCCCACATCCAGTTCTGTGCTATCTTCTCCAACTGAGCCCACATCCAGTTATGTGCTATCCTCTCCAACTGATATCTCACCTCCAGTTCTATGCTATCTTCTCCAACTGAGCCCACCTCCAGTTCTGTGCTATCTTCTCCAACTGAGCCCGCCTCCAGTTCTGTGCTATCTTCTCTAACTGAGCCCGCCTCCAGTTCTGTGCTATATTCTCCAACTGAGCCCACTTTCATCCTGCAACCTTTGTTTCTCTTTCGCCAGTTCTACTTCAAGCTGCTTGAGCCTTCCAAGTTTCCATATTTTTTTGTTGACTCCAGTTCATGGACTGCCTACAACATCTCTTGATGGTGTACACAATGTGTGGCCTACCATCCATTTTTCTCTATATGATCTCCATTTTTGTTGGTATCTTGGAAGTGCTTTCCGAAAAGTTTTTATTTGTAATTCTATTTGACCGTGTAATATAACGAAATAAAATATAACACCAAGCAATATATACTAACATCAAAACAAATAACACTATGGCTTAAACTAAGAATCGCAAAATTGTATATCTTCATTTCTTCTCAACATTCCTGCATGGTGCAAATTCGTAGACATTGGGCAAGAAAACAGAACAGAAAATTGAAGCCTTTGAAATGTGGATTTATGGAAGAATAGATAGAATTAGATTGAAAAAAAAAAGAAAACGACGACGTCTTAAAACAACTAAGAATGAAAAGAGAACAACTAAACACAATGTAAACAAGACAGATCCGATTTCGGGGGGGGGGGGGGGGAAGGTGGCATGTTAAAAGAATTAGCAGTCTTCTAAAAGTAATCTTGGAAGGGAAAATACAAGGTAAAAGAGACAGAGACAGACCAAGACGAACGTGGACGAGTAACGTCATGAAGTAGGACAAGTCAGCCTATCACAACCTGCAACATCAAAGGAAGAGACAGAGTGGATTGGCGCTCCATGGTAGCCAAACTTTCATGTGGGGACGACACTCGATTATGATAAATATTACGAAGCTGTAGGTGAAATCTATTTATGAAAGATTGTGGTTTGTTGCTATTGTTCTTTGTTTCTCTCCATGTTTCTGAACCATAGAGTAGCACTGGCTTGACATTTGTGTTGAAGATGCTTTATTTAGTTTTGAAGAGAAAGTGCCCCGGACCTCCACACAGGGACGAGAATATAGCAGGCAGTTTTTAATTTGTTAATTCTACCAGCAATGTCTCCATCAGTGTCGCCGTCTATGCTAACTCATCATCATATTTACGTTCCATGCAAGCTGGCGTAGGTGATCATGTTTCTCCACAACTCTAGATTTCGACAGTTATTTATCATTTCTGTTATTGATCTTCTGCCAATCGATTCTCTTAAGTTTTCTGGTATATTTCCTTTTTTTTTTTTTTTGCTTCCCTCTATCTCTTCGTCCCTCAATTTCCCCAGTTGTCAAAATATATTCTAGCTTTTCCCTTCTCATTACACGTCCAAAAAAATGATGATTGTTTCTTCCTAATATTGAAACTAAATTGTGGAAGGACATGATCGCCAACGCCAACCAGTACGGCACATGATGATGATGAATATTGAAACACATTCCACTTTGAATTTGCACTTTTTAAAACGAGCTAGAGGCAACCATGGAACAGAGGTAAATCCCAAGAAATAACTATTATATTAGGGGATTTCAATGCAAAGGTAGGAACAGCTAAAGTGCAAAATGTGACTGGGAGACATGGCCTTGGAGAGACGAATGACAGAGGGGATAGATTGTTAGATTGGTCAACGACACATGACATGATAATAGGTAACACCTGGTTCAAACAACACCCTAGGCGATTATTTATATGGCAAAGCCCAGGCAAAAAAGTACACAATCAAATTGATTTTATACTTGTACCGACAAGATTCAGAAATAAGCTAACATCTGTTAAAACAAGGCCAGAAGCAGATTGCAATAGTGACCATGTACCAGTAGTTGGAAAGATAAGAATAAAACTGCGGAAGGCACAGAAATCACCAAGAAATATAAAATTAGAACTAGATATGCTTAGAGTAGATAGACAGATGAGTGATAAGTACAGTACACTAGTCCAAATAGATATAATGTTACTGGAAAAATACAGGACATCGAGGAACAGTGGAAAAAGCTCAAACAATCGATTCAACAAACATCAAAAGAAGTAATACCAGCGACTAAAAGAATCAACAAATAGAAATGGATGAAAAAAGAAATATTATAACTAATGGACGAAAGACGAAAACATAAGAAGGAAGTTCGGATATACACATTACATAGAAGCAAAGGAAGCATGGTTAAAGCAGAAATGTGAAGAAATGGGAAAAAAAAACATCAAAGGAAAGACTCAACATTTATGAATAATCAGTTAAATGAATAAACAGGAAGAATAAAAGTCAGTTTCAGAATGTGTGAAACCAAAGGAATGAAATATAATAATGGGACAGGAAAATATAGTGGAAAGATAGACAGAATATATCAATCAACTCTATGATGATGAAAGACCAGAGCTAGACTATTCAAATGAAGACACAGGCCCATCAATAATGCAGAGTGAAGTGGAAGAGGCAATTCAACACATGAAAAGAGGCAAAGCTCCAGGTCCCGACAATATAACAATCAAAGAGATAAATGCATTAGGAGAGCAGGGAGTACAAGTCATAACAAAACTACTCAATGACATATATAACACTGGACACATACACGAAGATCTACTAAAAATCTATCTTTGTAGCCATACCGAAGCAGTCAGGCGCCACAGATTGTGAAGACCATCGCACTATTAGTCTCATGAGCCATATGAGGAAAATATTACTAAGAATCATCATGAGACGTGTAAGGAACAAAATAAAACCAGAAATATGTGAGGAACAATGTGGATTTATGGAAGGAAAGGGCACAAATAATGCAAAATATGTCTTAAGAACATTGATAGAAAGAGCTATAGAGGTAAAGAAAGATCTATATATGTGCTTTATAGACTAAACAAAAACATTTGACAAAGTAAAGCATGTGAAAATAATCAATATGCTGGAGAAATTAAACATTGATGGCAAGGATCTGCGAATCTTAAAAAAACATGTACAGGCAACAAACAGCAGCTATACGAATTAACAACCAAACAGGACAATTTCAACTGATAAAACAAGGAGTCAGACAAGAGCTGTGCTCTGTCACCGGATTTGTTTTCACTTTACAGCGAACATATTATGAAATCAATAGTAGACAAAAAAGGAATTGAAGTCAACGGTCACAACGTAATTAATATGCGATATGCGGATGATATAATCTTAAAGGCAGAGACAGAGAATGAACTACAAGAAATGATAGACATAATAGTAAAAGAAAGCTACAAGAAAGGTCTCAGTCTGAATAGTAAGAAAACAAAAGTAATGGTCATATCAAAGAAACAATAATCACCGTCATGCAGCATAAAAATAAACAGGACAAATTTGAAACAAGTGCAACGCGTCAAATACTTGGGCACAATAATAACATCAGATTGAAATTGTCCTTTTTGGTTGTTAAAATACTTGGGCACAATAATAACATCAGATTGAAATTGTCCTTTTTGGTTGTTAAAATACTTGGGCACAATAATAACATCAGATTGAAATTGTCCTTTTTGGTTGTTAAAATACTTGGGCACAATAATAACATCAGATTGAAATTGTCCTTTTTGGTTGTTAATTGTTGATGGAAGATGCATGATGATGATGAATATTAAAATTTAGCTCTCTCTCTTTGCTTTTGACTCTTCAAAACGTTTTAATTACTCCTCTGCCCTGTCCATCGTATGTATTCTCGTCAGTTTTCTGTGCAACAATAAAACTCCGGCCACCTCCAGTCATTTTCGTATCTATTGTACATGATTTACATTCATATGTTAAGACTGATTCTACAAAATATTTAAGAACTATTTTTCTTGTTTCTATTGTCAAAAATCGATTGCACACTATTTTCCTCATTTTTTGGAAAACTGCTTTTGCCTGAGCCATTCTACATCTCACCTCTGTTGTATTTCTACTATCCTGAGGTTAACATTGTTCCGAGATATTTAAAATCATTTCTATGCTCACGGTACTGCCTGTATATTGTGTATGAGTGAGGAGACACAGGAAAGTCTAGATTCTCTACTGCGAGTCTACTTGATACCACTATTGTTCCCTTTGATAGTTCTCCACATAATAAAATATAGCATCATATCAATATACCTAAATCATACTCTTTCTTATCCACTAAATCTAAAACTAACTCACCATCAAGATACCATTGTATCTAAAACCTAATTCTCAAAGTTTCATGTTAACTAAGACTTAGAATGTCGTTCACATGTCTTTATAAACTTATTCTCACCATTTTAATATATCTAAAAATTCACCCTCACCATATCTATATATATATATATATATATATATAAACAATCATTCTCACCATATCAATATATTTAAGAATGTACCTTCACTATTTAAATTAATCTAACAAATTCACCCTCACTATTTAAATATATCTAATAAATTCACCCTCGCTATTTCATTAAATCTACCAAATTCACCCTCACTATTTCAATAAATCTACCAAATTCATCCTCATCATTTCAGTAAATCTAAAAACGTTAACAATCAATGCTGGTGATCTTCCCAATCACAAGATCACTACTGCTATGTACACTCACTGACACTAATCAATTATATCCACAGTTTCATTTGCTCTACTAATGTATGCAAGATCTCTACCACTATCTATGTAAACCCACAGTCAGAGAAAACAAGTGACTCTTAAACAGGTTTTCGCGAATCAACAAATTCGTGTTTAGTTGCTCCGATACAAGTAACTTTGATAATAAAACGCTGTTCGCGACTTTAGTTCATGGTCATGTATTTTCTCTTTGAATACTGGAACAAACAAACTCATTCACGTTTTGATAATGCCGGCCATAACAATTCACATATATACATTTGTAAAGAAAGTTAGTTTGACATAAAGTACACGATCTTTGGCCTCTTTCTAATGAAAGAGATGTGAGTTCAGATGGGCACAGCCAGAAACGAGAAACTTATTGGGAGTATAAGAAGACTTATCAAACAACACAGAACTGCTATTTTCAGTTTATTTACAGAACTTTTATGATACATTATTCACGTTTTACTATTTACATCTCTAGGTCTTCCTTATTTTTCAAATCTTTCTATTTTATACATCTTGACGCGCCTCCAACCTCCTCTCATGTAGCCTCCTTTCTTATTTCCTCATCTTAATTTCCTCTTTTCTGCCCACCTCTCAATTTACTTGATCATCCAACATGTAGTTATATATAATTGTGCTTCACCGTTTGTTGTCGTTGTCCCTGTATTCTGAAGAAGGCCACAGGCCGGAACGTCAGTACTGTGTTCTGTTTCTTCCCTGTAAAGTTGTCACCATACCTTGGAGTGTTTATCATACCTCACTACTGGCTACTTGCTACCAGCTTTACCGCAGCAGTGCAGTTATTTGCCTGTTCCCAACACAGAACTGGCGTCGTCAGTCACTGGACACCCAGGGACCTGCTAAGGAAGGGATCTGAGAACATATGGACATGTTCGTAGTGCAATGATGATGATCCGGCAAATAACAGACAAGAAAAGTAGGAAACATCTGTATTTCCCTTTTCCATGAACTATATCAGTGCTTTCTGAGAATTGTTACAGAATGATGATCTACACATCCTGGGTCCAACCCCAACTGTGTAGAGTTGCATAAACCCACGGGCTGAAAGAAATCGTCCAATGTTAGTGACGCTGTCAGCTGTTTGAGTAGAGCCGGTTGTTGGTAAAATGACGTAATTTGTCTATAGGTCTCATTCCTAAAGACGTCACAAGTTGTGGGTGAATGATTCCAGAGGTTCCATCTCCCCCTCGCAGGCCTTAGTAACGCTACAGTTGGCTGTGGTTGAAAATATCATTTTACCAAATATCTTTTGCAGTTTATACGCCCAGCAATGGACGTTAGTTGCGCCATTTCGAGGCCCTTAATATGTATAAGAAGAAATGACACAGACATGAGCGCGTCAGAAGAATAATATAGCCAACATTAGTCAACATCGAGCAGTGAAAGTAGTTAAAGTTAAATAAAGGTTATTTTCACATCTTGATAGTAAATTGGTCTTAGGTGGGGGCCTCGGTAGCCTAGTTAGGAAAACCAATCGACTGGGCTACCGACATTCGGACAACCAGGTGGGGGCCTCGGTAGCCTAGTTAGGAAAACCAATCGACTGGGCTACCGACATTCGGACAACCAGGTGGGGGCCTCGGTAGCCTAGTTAGGAAAACCAATCGACTGGGCTACCGACGTTCGGACAACCAGGTGGGGGCCTCGGTAGCCTAGTTAGGAAAACCAATCGACTGGGCTACCGACGTTCGGACAACCAGGTGGGCGCCTCGGTAGCCTAGTTAGGAAAACCAATCGACTGGGCTACCGACGTTCGGACAACCAGGTGGGGGCCTCGGTAGCCTAGTTAGGAAAACCAATCGACTGGGCTACCGACGTTCGGACAACCCGTGTTCGATTCCCGCTGGAAGTCGTGTGACTTGTACTTGTGGTTGTGACAAAAATTACCCAGCGGTCGACCCAACCGCTGGCAGAAATTGGTACCAGGGTAGTACTCTGGGAAGGTAAGTAATGTCGACTCGCATCGTGAGTTTCATATGCTTGAAGCGACACTAGCCAGAAGTCTCCGAAAACTTTAGAACAAGCGAATGAGCAGCACCTATGGGTGAAAACTCGCCTGCCAATTCAAGTCTCGTTGTTTACCTTGACTTATATGGTCTTAGTCATATGCTTGATCCTAGCCATTCCCCGGTGGTGTCTTCCCTCCTCTTCTTCTTCACCTTCATTCAGTTCATCTGCACTCTTCAGTCAAGGTGGTTTAGTTTAGTTTAGTTTTACTGTGTCGCTATTGAGGTCCCCAAGAGAAGAGGAGACAGTAATAGAGACACTGTTACCTGCTACGCATGTCGTAAGAGGCATCTAAGGAGGTTTGGGCTCATCACCTGTACAGTCGAGTAGAACGTCCACAAAGAGAACTTAACAACAAAGAATTTAACGATGCAGTTTGTGAACTGCTGTGACAAGTGGTGAAGAGGATATGGAAAATTCCTGACAGCAACGAAATTGGTTCAATAGAAAGAATATAAAATAACAGTTTAGTTTAGTCGACAGACCGTCGTCACTGTACATGGGGCACGTCCACAAGTGCTCAGATCTCTTCCAAAGTAAATCCCTCAGCGTGTAGCGTCTAACAACACCGGTGGTGTGTTCACTGATAAGTCAACTGTGGATTCCTGCAAAGTAAAAAAAGTAAAGAGCCCCCGTCACGCCAAGTGGCGTATAGGGAATATGGTGTTAGTGACCATAAATTTTACAGACCTTCGGCACATGATTTGTGGGGTAATGTGGTCGGTATTACGTCCGTGCCGCTTTACTTTCCCAGAAAAAAATCAGGTACCCATTAAATGCTGGGTGAACCGGAAGCCGTCGGTTGGGATCGAACCCTACCTCTTGTTCTTTGTAGTCCAGCTCACTAACCACTGAGCTATCGCGGCTTCCCCATGACACCAAGCTATCTAGTATTTTCTCGCTTTGTCGTCCGCGATCTCTTTTTCCTTTTATTTTTTCAGTTGTAACCAAGTATTCGAACCTTCCTCTTTTCATGATGTGCCCGAAAAATGTTGATTGTTTCTTTCTGATGTTTTTTAGGTGTTGCCTTTTTATGTTGGCCTCTTTGAGAATTTCCTCCTTGGTCGTTTTAGTTGTCCAGGGAACTTTCAACATTCTTCTGAGAAATCATATCTCTGTGTTCTCTAATCGTCTGTTCATTTGTTTGTCTACTGTCCATGATTCGCTTCCATTGGCGAATGGAAGCCTACTCCATTCTTGAATTGGGTAGATAAATATTAGAAATAATAAAACTGTGATTATAAGCAGAGAAAACACACAAAACTTACTAGTGGATATCAAAGTAGAACATAGAAAGAACATAGAAAGAGTTCAACAAAATCCCTATCTTGGTCATGTGCAAGTGATGGAAAATGTAAGACATAAATAAACAAAAGAATAGGAATGGCTAAAAACAATTTTAACTCCATGCAAAAAAATAACCACATCAAAGAACTAACATCCGAACTAAAACTGGGAATTGTAAAATCATCATCATCAACATCATCATCGAGTGCCTTCTCGGCAACGAAGGTTGGCTACCATGGATCGCCATTCTACTCTGTTTCTTGCTTTGATGGTGCAGGCTGTCATAGATTGACTTGTCCATCTTTTGTTGTTACTCGTACATGTTAGTCTTGGTCTGCCTCTGCCTCTTTTACCTTGTATTTTTCCTTCCAATATTACTTGTAGTAGGCTGTTGTGTCTTTTAACATGCCCCAAAAATTTCATTTGTTTTGTCTTAATTGTATTTAGTAGTTCTCTTTTTATTTTCAGTTTTAAAACTTCATCGTTTGTTATCTAATAGTAAAATGCTGCATTATATATATACTGTATGTTGCCGAAACATGGACATGAAATGAGACATCAGAACAGAAAATTGAAGCTATTGAAGTGTGGATCTATATATTAGGGGAGAATTGTGTGGAAGTAACAGAAGACAAATCAGGAAGTTTTGAATGCGCTGACAATGTTAAAAGAACTACTTCACACACTTCGGAAAAGACAGCTGAATTGTTGTTGTACATGAGAGGAGATACGATACCCTTCTAAAAAGGGACGGTACAAGGTAGATAAGGCAGAGGCAGACCAAGAATAAAGTTGACTGATAGCATCTAAACACGGACAGGTGAACCTATGACAACGTGCAGCATCTAGACAAAAGACAGAGTAAAATGGTGCTTCCAGGTAGCCATCTTGAATTATTCGCGGGTCATCATCGTTGCACTCAGAACATAAGTAGCTAACGAAGATGTGGAAACGGCACCCAGTGAATGAATGAATGTAGAAAATCACTGTACACTATATATATATATATATATATATATATATATATATATATATATATATATATATATATTGTATAAATCATCATCATCAAGTACTGGGCCTAGTGGCGTAGGTGATCATGTCTCTCCACAACATTCGATCTCGGCAGCTATTTATCATTTCTGTTGTTGACCTTCTGCCAAGCCATTCTCTTAAACTATCTGTTATTTTTTTCTCTTTGCTTCCCTCTATCTCTTCGTCCCTCAATTTTTCCAGTTGTTACAATGTATCCAAGTTGTTCTCTTCTCATTACATGGCCAAAAAATGATGATTGTCTCTTCCTAACATTGGAAATTAGCTCTCTTTTTGCTTTGACCTCTCTCAGAACATCTTCATTACTCTTCTTAGCTGTCCATGGTATTCTCAACATTAATAAATTGTATAAATGCAATTAAATATAATCACTGTATTTATAATATTGGATAAATTCCGTCCGCCTGGTTGGTAGTAACATATTAACGAGAACTCTGCAAAAAGTGTTATTTTAAAAGTTCTCTCTATATAGGTTATATTTAAAAAAAAAAACAATTGGACTAATCTAGATTATGCAATCAATTAAATGCTCCATTAGCCATGTTTTGTCTGCCCTGTTAGAGGTAATTATAATCCATATCTGTCAGCATTTAATTATGTTTGTCATGTCTAATTTTGTTTTTTTTACTACATATTTGTATAGTTGTCGTGATGCTAGACTGGTCGACTTAATGCAGCTGTCTTCCTTTGTTTTTCAATCACGATTATTTTCTCTTGCTTCAGCCTGTTTGAGCTATATTTGCCAATATCATGACCAAAATTATCATCATGTGCCATACCGGTTGCGTAATCGATCATGTCTCTGCACAATTCTCTGTACTCAGTGCATAGTAATTCTATTGTAGATTGTTGACGCAGCGACCACACCAAGCTATCGTGTACTCAGTGCATAGTAATTCTATTGTAGATTGTTGAAGCAGCTACCACACCAAGCTATCGTGTACTCAGTGCATAGTAATTCTATTGTAGATTGTTGAAGCAGCTACCACACCAAGCTATCGTGTACTCAGTGCATAGTAATTCTATTGTAGATTGTTGAAGCAGCGACCACACCAAGCTATCGTGTACTCTTTTTCTGAAAAAGTCGTAGTTTGTCTTGTATTTCTTTAGTTTAGCTACTCCTTATCATTTTATGTTGTTTTTTAAATGTTTCCTACAGCTACTCGCGGCCGCGCATAATACTTCACATTTTGTATATTTGATATTTCGGATTATCTTTATCTAGTATCTTCTCTCTTTGTCGTTCGCGATCTCTCTTCCCTTGTATTTTGACAGTTATAACCAAGTATTCAAACCGTTCCGTTCTCAAAATGTGCCCGAAAAATATCGATTGTTTCTTTCTGATAAATTTTCGAAGATTTCTTTTTGTGTTTGTCTCTTAGAGAATTTGCTCGTTGTTTTATTGGTGTTTAATGGACTAGCAAATACTTGGGCATAATAATACCATCATATGGAAGATGCACCACATAAATACAAAGCAGAATAGCTCAGGCTAAAACTTCAGGAAATGAAAAACGTCTTATGCAACAAATCTATGTCAATAGAAGCAAGAAATAGAGTTCATCGGTGTTATATAGAGCCAATTCTGACAAATTGAAGCGAATCATGGACAGTAAACAAACATATTAAAAGACGATTAGAGGCCACAAAGATGGGATTTCTCAAAAGAATGTTGAAAGTTTGCAGGACAGCTAAAAAAATAAAAACGAGGAAATCCTCAAAGATGCCAAGACAAAATGGGAGATCCTAAGACACATCAGCAAGATGTAATCAATGTTTTGGACACATTATGAGAAGAGGAAAGTTGGAATACTTGGTTACAACTGCAACACACAGGGAAAAAGATATCACGGACGACAGAGAGAGAAAATACTGCATGGCTTGGTTTTATGGCATGGAAAACATTCAACCACAGAATTGATACGATTCACTGTAGATAGAAGATTGTGGGAGGACATGATCATATACGCCAACCCTTATGGCACATGATGAGGGAACTGTCAACATTGTTCTGAGAGATATCATCTGCGTGGCGTCTAATTGTCTTTTCATTTGTCGGTCTACTATCCATGATTCTATTCCATTGGTCAGAATTAGTTCTATATTGCATCAATGAAGTCTCTATTTCCGAAACAGATTTAAATAATAATAATAATTGAAACATTAAATAGAAGATAGGTATCAAGGGGACATTATCGTGTATTTTCACACTCGACAGGAAAAGTAGGGAACAGAACCCGGTCGTAGTTGATGCTGAGGTCAACGGTCTCATCTGCGATAACACCGATGAGAAAGATGCAGTCATCTATACAGACGGATCTGTAAGACGACACCAAAGAAGTGCATGGGTATTTACAGCACGCTCGGCAGGCAGGATAGTCGAAGAAGACAGTGGTGTATACGTCATGACCACGAGTAGCATGACAATGGAGGTGATGGCAGTGACCAAGGCATTCAAATGGTTAGAGTCACAGGACTACACACACGCATGTATACTGAGTGATTCGATGAGCATGATTAAAAAATTTGGAGGCGGGCTCTGTACGCATGCAATTGGTATAGTCGTTGCAGAAATCCAAAATAAGGTCACCTTTGTCTATGCCCCTGGACATGCGGGAATACGGGGAAATGAAAGAGCGGACAGGTTGGCTAGCTGCGCTGTCGTTGAGGGCGGGCAACCAATGGATCGGGCGGACATCATCAATGCCCTCCGAGATGTGGGAACAGCACAGACCTTCAACAAACACAGAACCACGTCACTTCTAAGAATGATGGAAATGGGAGTTAAGTTGGGCATTGCCAATTATGAGAAACTTAGTGGCTGTGTAAGAAGACTTATCAACCAACATAGAACTGGAGTCGTCAGTCGCTGGACACCGCGGGACATGCTGAGGAGGAGATCCGAGCACCTATGGACATGTTCGCAGTGCAATGATGATGACTCGCTAATAACTCAATAACTCGATAGATATTTTCGGTTAATCAGTAATAAAAAACATCTGCATTGCTAATGGGAAATATGATGCTAGTGTTCATGTGATCTCACTTCTGTTAGCACATTTATAAATTAACGTGGTCAATATTACAATAGGCAGTTTTTATTTTCTACAAATGTATATGGTGTACGTTTAATCTGTTTTATTAGCTATGAGTTGTTGCTTTTGTTGTTGATGGAATATTAAAAGTTGATTAGAGATAAAAACCCTTTGCTCATTGAGTGTGGCGGGTTGCAATGGGTTTGTTGACATTGCCGGCTTTTACTGGAGAAGTTGGAGTTTGTCCAGTCCCAGGCTATAGTGATAAACAACTAGTCCAGTATAGAGGTAGTGCAATACTAGGTCTTCTATATCAATAAGAGCCACCACTACAGAAAAAAAGGGAGCTGCGATTGCTCAGTAGTTAGTGAACTTGACTACAAAGGACAGGTGGTCGAATTCGATCCTGAACGACGATTCAGCGTTCCCCTAGTTTTAAAATGGGTACATGAATCTTTTCTGGGAAATTAAAGCGGCACGGACGTAATACCGACCACTTTACCCCAAAAATCATGTGCCGAAGGTCTGTAAAAAAGTATGGTCATTGACATTATATTTTCTATACGACACTTGGCGTAACGGGCTCTTCACCTTTTTTACTTTACTACAGGGAAAAGCGATCCTAGCTTATGTTCATCATCAAGTACCAGGCCCTGCTGGCGTAGGTGATCATGTCTTTCCACAACTTTCGATCTCGACAATTATCTATCATTTCTGTTGTTGACATCCTGCCAAGTCATTCTCTTAAGCTGTCTGGTATTTTTTCTCTTTACTTCCCTCTATCTCTTCGTTCCTCAATTTTTCAAGTTGTTACAATATATTCCAGTTGTTCCCTTCTCATTACATGGTCAAAAATGACGATTGTTTCTTCCTAATGCTGGAAATTAGCTCTTTTTTTGCTTTGACCTCTTTCAGAACAGTTTCATTACTCTTCTTTGCTCTCCATGGTATTCTCAACATTAGCTTCTGTTAACCAGCCTGTTTTGACGCAGACTGTTACCGGAGGAGACCAATGAGGAGGTAGAACTGCTAGGTCTTGGTCAGACCCTGCTTTTGCGATCGAACGTCGCAGACACGTATGCTTCCCCTATTGGCTGAAAGTACGTCATCATTACAAAAGGGATTAAAATAAAAGGCAATTACTTGACAATAAAGAGTAGTGGTATGACGATCAGTCTTAAGTAAGAAATGTTTTTTTACGTTCGCCAGCTCTCACCTCAGGCGAAGTCCCTAGAGACTAGGAACTGGATTTTTCGTGTTAATCCGTTTTTCCCTGGTAGTCGTGTGCACAGGGGTCTCTCGCCGCTCAGGCATATAACTACATCCTCGGAGTAACTATTTTTCTCTTCTATGAGTAATTGACTTATCAATCCGGGCCACGCTGCTGAGACCAGGGCGGTTGGCGCAGAGAGAAATCACAAATAAACATCCCAACAGGTGCAGCCGCAATCTGAACCCATAACCTTCTTGCCTCGAGACCAACCAGTCCCCAAAATATATACATGCGATACAGAATATACATGTCGTAAGAGGCGACCAAGGAGGTTGATCGATGGCTTGACAAGTTGTCACTGTAAAAAGTATTGTTATGGAAACAGCTGCATAGATTTTAGAAGCAGTGATCTCTGCAATATGTGCCACTTTGGCACGCAAGGTTTCTGTTTTTAAGATTGTGGTTCTGCCCTATGTGCCGTTTTCGGCTCGAAAGGACAATAGATCGATACAGACTAAGTGATGTTACTTTCAAGAATTCAAAGTTTAGATGTTTTAAATATAATAAAAGACATTTCTTCATGTCGTAAATGTTTTTTGCACTTTATACTCAGGCTCTGTAACATTTATCGTAGTCATCATTTTTACCCGGTTGTCCTACTGTTAAAATCGGGTAGAAAACAACTTATTCTACCTTTTAGCTCCCAGTGGAGCATAGGTCTTCAACAAACACTTTCCAAGTCGTTCTGTTTTTTGCAACTCTTTTAAGATCATTCCATGTCTTCCCCATCATCTTCATCTCTGCTTCGATCTGTCTTCTCCAAGAATTCCTTGGTCTTCCGCTTTGTCTTTTCCCATGGGGATTCCAAAAAAGGACATGTTGTGTAATACTCTCAGTTGGCTTCCGTAGTGTGTGTCCTATCCATCGCCATCGTCTTCGCTGTATCTCTTTATCCACTGGTATTTGACCGGTACATTTCCATAATTCCACGTTAGTGACTTTGTCCTGTCATTTCCATCCTTTTATTCTGCGTAAGCATCCATTAATGAAAGTCTGTACCTTCGTGATTGTCAATTTTGTTATTCTCCATGTTTCACAGCCATATAATATGACCAACTTAACATTTGAGTTGAAAATTTTAAATTAAATTTTAATAAACAACTTCCTTGTTGGGATTTGCCCTCTGAACACTAAACGAATGAGTTTCTTTCTAGCAATTAGTGAAAAAAGAATAGAAGAAAAACACAAGCAAGATTCATAATGTATACTAGACATGATAAAATATAAAAATAATAAAAAAATACAATAAAAAATAGAAGAATTAATTAAGCTAGAAATAGACGTACCGATCTAGTCCATCTCTCTCTGTCGTTAGTTCTTGAATCTGAGCGAGATTAATTATTTAAATTAAGCGCGCGACGCGTGAGTATAATCTTTGTAGCTATTTCCGTTGGCACGAAGATCTAGTTGCGTGTGTGATGTTTGCTTTTACTCAGGGGTTTTCAGCCTTTTATTATCTGTACTGGTCTTGTGTGAGCCGCTTCAGCTCACTGACCCGTTTGTTCGGGTGAACTGGACTATAAAGTACAAGAGATAGGGTTCGACACCAACCAACGACTTCCGGGTTCACCCAGCCTAAAATGGGACGCCTGCTTTTTTTTCTGTGAAAGTAAAGCGGCACGGGCGTAATACCGACCATATTACCCCAGAAAATCAAGTGGTGATGGTCTGTAAAATGTATGGTCACTAACACCATATTCCTTATACGCCACTTGGCGTGACCGGGCTCCTTAAATATATGTGTTTTTTTTACTGGGCGTGTGGTTTGTAATCTCTCGTTGCTGATTGGAAGATTATGTGTAAATTCCCATATGTGGAGATTTAGATTTAACTTCAAACTGCTACTTTTATGTCCCAAATGACACGGATAGTTCATCAAAGTGAAGGTAAAGTACGCGACTTAATCGGCGTCTTACCAAGCCAGTTTTCACCCATTTGTGCTCGGCCGCCTATACAGAAGTGTTCGACGACGTCTGCATAGTGTTGCTTCAAGCATCGAAACTCACGATGCGAGGTGGCATTCCTCACCTTCCCAGAGTTAGTTTGTTAGTTTGTTTGTTTGTTTATGGAAGGCCTCGGTATCACTGCAAACGAATTAAAACCATAATTGCTCAACCGCCCGTGCCAGTGGAATCATCCGAATTAATATATCATCTCCCAAACAAAGAAATGTAACTGTAGTCCCCATCGTAGCAGTCTCAGCACACGCCAAAAGACATAAGGCAAAACCGTGCAGAAAGTGAACACAGCCAACTGTTCCCTGTCATAAGATATCATTCATCGTAAACAATTACGATTTCTGAATTCCAGAGTGTTACCATGGAGTGCTACCCTACGCCATTTCTGCCGGCGGCTGGGTCGACCGCGGGGGTATTTTTTCCACCCACGAGTACAAATCGCACTGCTTCCAGCGGGAATCGAACCCGGGTCTGAAAATGTGTACCTGATATTTTTTTTTATATTTCGAAAAATAAATTTCGTTTGGTACAATACCAGCACATTATGCACAGTTGTTTGTCAATGATACATTAGTTAATTTTGTGATTTATGTTTATCCACGGAGATAAAATAAGTATTCTTATGTTATACTCTCAAAGCAACTAGAAGAAACTGTTCTTAAAATGTTATTGCTTGTGTGGTTAATCTTGCACCCCAAAAACTCTCACATTTGCCAATATTTGATCTGTTTGTTACGATAATTTTTCTCTCTTTCTCACTGGTACCGAAAAGGTGTCGTGGTTATATCATTTGTCGTTCTTGAGCTGATCGAACTGTCTGAATTAGTGATTTTCCTTTGTTGTTACATGTCTCTGTCACTGCATCTATCCATCTTCTTCTGGGTCTTCCTCTTGGTCTTTTTCCATGTATTCTCGAGAAGAACGCCCTTGATGGTGATTGGCGAGGATTCATTCTGACCAGGTGGCCAAACCATTTAAGTTGTTGTTGTTCTATATATTCTTGGCAGGGTTTTGTTCCTACCATTTTTCTTATGGTTTCATTTGGTATTCTAGCTCTTCTTGTGTTGTTTGTTACTTTTCTAAAGCATTGCATCTCACATGTATTGATCTTTCTTAAATGTGATTTAGAAAGGGTCCATGTTTGACTTTCATAGCACAAAGTTGGTATGGAAATGCTGCGAGAATTAACTACCGTAAAATTACCCAGACTTATTTATTTACTTTTGATACAAATGCTCGGTTTTATGTTTCTTGTTTCATCAAACCATTCGCATAAAAAATTATTACTTGTAAGTAAGAGTGAGAAATAGGTCAATGAACTATTAATTTCTTATGTTCTTTTTTGTACAACATCAAGGGCTATACATTTTTAAAGAAATATGACAATCATCATTTTCAGGAGGACGTGAACTTCTGGTCAATATGGTGGATAGGCGGCAGGAACCATTGAAGGCCATGCATGAAAAGTGTTCCTTGTTGCAGTTTCCTCATATTCCAATTTCGGCTTGTTGCAGGAGCTACTAAGTTAAGTGCTCTGTGCACACCGTGAGCTGTGCGTCTCATCCGTTTTGATCATGTTTCGATATTCCAATTGTTTACGATGAATGATGATATCGTATGACAGGGAACAGTTGGCTGTGTTCACTTTCTGCACGGTTTCGCCTTATGTCTGTGGCATGTGCTGAGACTGCTACGATGGGGACTACAGTTGCCTCTCTTTGTTAGGGAGATGAGATATTAATTCAGATGATTACGCTGGCACGGGCGGTTAAGCAATTATGGATTTTTATCTCGTTTGCAGTGATACCGGGGCCTTCCATAGCCAAAGAACCAAATATATGTGTGGTGGTGTTTATTGTTCCTGCTGAATTCTTAATGAGCCGAAACGTCCTTCGATTTTGTGTTGTCCACTACTTGCGTAAAGCTGTATCCCTAATATTTATGATGTGTTTGCGTTCATTTCTTCTCAATTGTAACAACAGGAAAACAATAATGGTAAATGAGAAACGCAGAGAATGGGTATCATTGCTTCGAAAAGAATTTCATAAGAGAAAGGCAACGGTACTGAGACAGAAAGTCGTACAGACGCCCTACTTTAATGATGGCGGTGATGATATAACCAGCGAAAGAATAAGACAAATATGTCTTTGGAAATATTCTTCACAAACTCTTATCAAAAATAGTAATGTAAGGTCAGGAAAGAGCAGCGGGAAATGTCGGTCTTCACTAACAACAGCGTTCGGAGAATACAGTTGTCAAGACAACGACTGGGCGCTATTAAATACCAATCTAACATTTTGAATGATTATCGACCTACAAGAATAGTTATCCTAGCAGATGATACAGACGGTGTCATCGATCTGACGACACTCGTGTCAATTATTACGTTTCTCATCACGTTTTAGAGGAAAATTGGTAGTCAACATAGTGATCATCAGTCAAATGAAGAATTCACAACACAGAGAATTGTTACAAGTAGTCTCAATTAAAATATCAAATATTTGCTATGCGGTTCAAGTCAGATACTACGCAGTTGGAATAGAAAGCAGGAAACAATTAGTTTGAGAATTCTGAACAAACAGGAAGGGGTATAATTGTGATGGAGTAGCAGTAACGATGGTTGGTGTTCACTTCATTATGAGAGCTTTATACTTTGACGGATAAAGGGCATGCCGTACTTTCTAAACTGAAATAGGAAATTATATCTTAGAGATCATGTGACATTAGACACGAAAACAGAACAGAAAATTAAAGCTTTTCTAATGTGGATATATAGAAGAAAAGGTAGAATTGGAAGGAAAGAAAAGGAAACAAACGATGAAGTCTTAAAACAAATGAAACTTTAAAGATAATTACAAAATACGATTTAAACAAGACAAATGATATTTTTGGGTCATGTTAAAAGACGCAACAACCTACTAAAGGTAATCTTGGTAGGTAAAACATACAAGGTAAAAGAGTCAGAGGAAGACCAAGGCTAACGTGGACCAGTAACATCAAAAGATGTGAGTCACCACATGTTAGATAAACCAGGTATGTGTGGTAAGCGAGGTATGTGAGGTAAGCGAGGTATGTGGGGTATGTGAGGTAAGAGAGGTATGTGAGGTAGGCGAGGTATGTGAGGTAAGTGAGGTGTGTGAGGTAAGCGAGGATTGTGAGGTAAGCGACGTATGTGAGATAAGCGAGGTATGTGAGGTAAGTGAGGTATGTAAGGTAAGAGAGGTATGTGAGGTAGGCGAGGTGTGTGAGGTAAGTGAGGTATGTGAGGTAAGAGAGGTATGTGAGGTAAGCGTAGTATGTGAGTGAAGCGTGGTATGTGAGGTAAGCACGATATGGTAGGTATTTACAGAACTGGTAACTAAGTCTAATATTGTAATGTTACCGCCAACTGTCACCAGTTCAACAACAGTATCAAGTGATTTGTGCAGGGTGATGCTACTCACTAGAGGACCCTGGATTCTTCATTAATTCCAACATCAATGGAGATTTCCAAAAGTACACAGAAGTAAACTAACCAATATATGTCTGTGTCATACACAACATACAAGTGCGAAGCTGCAGTAAAGTTGATTGTAAAATAGAAATGAAAAAAATATATATCTATTTCCTTGCTGAAGGCCTATAGAGCCGAAAAGTCGTTCATAATTGTGGCATCCATTAATTACATAAACTTCAACTATACCATTTTGTTTTATTTTTTTTTCTTCCATTTTCCTTCATAGACTACATCAAAGCCTTTGATAGGAAACACAATAACATATAGGCATTTCACAAATTATAATCACTCATAATTCAATGGAGACCTTGCTAGCGATATATAGCAAACAAACATCGTATGACATAATTCTGATGTTTAATTGTTGGTAAAAGCAAGCATTATAAACTTCTGTGTGAACAATCTGTATGTTTCACTTTATATAAACAATGTTACTTATCATACAACACATATTAACGTAGTATCCTTCGTCAGTCATAGGTGACAGTGGATTTTCCATCGGACCTAGAAATATTATTTGTTTCTCTTTTCTTTCGCCGCGTATTCACGTTTTATATGAATCTGTCTGCTTCGTGTTTGAGTTGGAGTTTTAGAGTGTCTTTCTAGAGATTGCGGTCTGCAGCTATTTCTTCCCAGGCTGCAGGGTTTATGTTCAGAGTCTTCATGTTGCGTTTACGCACGTCTACAAATCGAAGTTTTGGGCGCTCCCTAGTATTTTTGCCATCTGTCAGTTGTCCTGTCCGTAGAGTATATCTTTTTGTATGCGGCCATCTTTCATACAGTGTACGTGACCAAGCCAGCGTAATCTACTTTGTTTGAGCGGCGTGTGGATGTTTGGGAGGCCTGTGTGAGTCATGACCTCCACGCTTGTCACTTTATCCTCCCATGTGATAACAAAAATACAGCGCAGACATTGCATATGGAATGCGTTTATCTTTCACCTCCCGCTTTGTATAAATATTAACATATGTATATATAATAATTTATCAGTATTGTACTTTCTTATTTTAAGATCCATAAGGGGCATGCCTGGAATAACAATTGCAGGTCATAATATAAACAATCTACGGTATGCTGATGATGCAATCTTAATTGCTAAGAGTGAAAATGAGTTGCAAGAAATGTTGGACAGTATAGTGAAAGAAAGCAAAAATGACAGATTCAGCCTTAATAGCAAAAAGACAGAAGTAATGGTAACAACAAAGAAAAAGACATCACCTCAGTGCAAAATAAAGACAAGTGGAACAATATTAAAACAGGTAAATGAATGTAAACATTTGGGAACTTTGTTAACCTCAGACAGAAGATGTACAACAGGTGAGATGCAGAATGGCTCAGGCAGAAGCAGCTTTCCAAAAAATGAGCAAGATACAATGCAATCCATTTGTGAAACTCGAAACAAGAAAAAGAGTTCTTAAATGTTATGTAGAGCCAATCTTAACATATGGGTGTGAATCATGGACAATAGGACGACAGATAAGAAAATCACTGAAGTCTGTAGAAATGTGGTTTTACAGAAGAATGTTGAGAATGCCATTGACAGCTAAGAAGAGTAATGAGAATGTTCTGAAAGAGGCCAAAGCAAAAAGAGAGGTAATATTCAATATTAGGAAGAAACAATCATCATTTTTTGGCCATGTTATGAAAAGAGAACAACTGGAATATATTGTAACAACTGGAAAAATTGAGGGACGAAGAGATAGAGGGAAGCAAAGATAAAAAATACCAGACAGCTTTAAGACAATGGCTTGGCAGAAAGTCAACAACAGAAATTATAAATAACTGTCGAGATGGAAAGTTGTGGAGAGACATGATCACCTACGCCAGCAGGCCCGGTACTTGATGATGATGATGATGATTGAACTTCAATGTAATAATATTACTACATTAAAATATATATATATATATATATATATATATATATGCTGCTTGAAAGCCATTGTAGAAAAATTGATATTTTCTTCCAGTGATGATAAACTCTCACACAGTAGGGCACCCAGTATCGGGGGTTTGGAAACACCACTGATATCCACGCGCATACTAAGCACATACACACAGACATTGTGAGCACACACAACACACACATGATAATGATGTATAGAACTAGAAATATGTACTTTACAAAAATGTGTATAATACAGCAGGAAGTATGTAAGATACAGCAAGAATTATGTTTGATACAGCTAGACATCGGGGGCCCTGTTAGCTCAATTGTTAGTGAACTGGACTAAATGGCTTCCTGGTTCACCCAGCCTTAAATGAGTACGGATATTTGTTTGTTCTGGGACAGTATAGCGGCATAGGCATTATACCGACCACATTACCACAAATATCATGTGCCGAAGGTATGTAAAAATTATGGCCACTAACACCATATTCCCTACACGCCACTTGGCGTGACTGGGGTACTTTATTTTGCATTATTTTAATTTACTACAGGAAATATGTATGGTACAAATAGAAGTATGTATGATACAGCAAGAAATATGCATGATACAGCAAGAAATATGTTTGATGCATCAAGAAATATGTATGATACAGGAAGAAATATGTATTATACATCAAGAAATATGTATGATACAGTAAGAAATATGCATGATACAGCAAGAAATATGTATGATACATCAAGAAATATGTATCATACAGCAACAAATATGTATGATACAGCAAGAAATATGTATTATGCAGCAAGAAATATATATGATACAGCAATAAATATATATGATCACACAAAAAATATCTATGAAACAGCAAGAAATATGTATGATGCAGCAAGAAAAATGTATTTTACAGCAAGAAATATATATGATCCAGCAAAATATATGTATGAAACAGCAAGAAATATGTATGATACAGCAAGAAACATGTGTGATACAACAATAAATACGTATGGTACAACAAGAAATATGTATGATACATCAAGAAATATATATGACAAGCAACAAATATGTATGATACAACAATAAATTGTTATGATACAGCAAGAAATATGTATGATACAGCAAGAAATATATATGATCCATCAAAGAATATGTATGAAACAGCAAGAAATATGTATGATCCAGTAAAATATATGTATGAAACAGCAAGAAATATGTATGATACAGCAAGAAACGTGTGATACAACAATAAATACGTATGGTACAACAAGAAATATGTATGATACATCAAGAAATATATATGACAAGCAACAAATATGTATGATACAACAATAAATTGTTATGATACAGCAAGAAATATGTATGATACAGCAAGAAATATATATGATCCATCAAAGAATATGTATGAAACAGCAAGAAATATTTATGATACTGAAAGAGGTATGTATGATAAAGCAACACATATGTATGATTCTATAAGAAATATATATGATACAGCAAGAAATATGTAAATGTAAAGTACGAGAATAGAACCAACGTCTTAGCACGTGAGTTTAAACCCATATGTGCTCGGCCGCCTATCCTACAGGACGAAATATGTATGATGCAGCAGGAAATCTATATGATACAGGAAGAAATTTGTAAGTTACAGCAAAAAATATGTAAATTACAGCAAAAAGTATGTATGAAACATCAAGAAATATGTATGATACAACAAAAAATATGTATGATACAGCAAAAAATATGCATGATGAAGCAGAGAATAGATGTGATACAGGAAGAAATATGTATGATACAGCAGGAAATATGTAAGTTACAGCAAAAATTATGTATGATACAGTAACAAATAAATATCATACAACAAGAAGTATGTATGATACAGAAATAAACATATATGATACGGTAAAACATATGTATGATACTGCAAGAAATATGTTTGATACAGCAAGAAGTATGTAAAATACAGCAAAAAGTATGTAAGATACCACAAGAAATATGTATGATACAACAAGAAATATGTACGATACAGCAAGAGATGTGTATGATACAGCAGAAAATATGTATGATACAGGAAGAAATATGTATGATACAGCAAAAAATATGTATGATACAGCAAAAAATATGTATGATACAGCAAAAATATGTATGATACTGATCGAAATATGAATGATACAGCAGGAAATATGTATGGTACAGCAAAAAATATGTATGATACAGGAAGAAATATGTTTGATACAGCAAGAATTATGCATGATACAGGAAGAAATATGTATGATACGACAAGAATTATGTATGATACAGCAAGACGTGTAAGAGATACAACAAGAAATATGTATGATACAGCAAGATGTATGTATGGGTATCTGTTAAAACAGAACAGATGGAACAATTTCGCACAGTGTTTAACAGAAAATAGAAAACACAAAAAAAACATTTTTTTTTCAGTCACAATAAATGGATTTGTTCCCATCATGAATGGGCTAACATCAAACTCAATGAATATAACTCGACGTTACAGATAAATCAATGAGTAATTAATTGTAGAAAATATAAAGGATGGCATTTCCCCTACGTTGTTGCAATGAGAGATATTGCTTTGTAGCTCCCCTGTTTACGTCAGAAGCAGGCAAAAAATAGCAACAATTAAAGGCAAAAGAGGGAAATATATTTGATAAATGAACATACTGGACGTTAATAGAAATCAAAATATGTAACCACCAGGACAATGCTACGTGCGAATATCTTTTTATTAAAGAAGCATGCATTTATTCAGTTTACGATAAGTGCTGTAGTTGATGATGATGATGATGAAGATAAATGATTTTGATAATCATCAAGATAAATGATGGTGATGATGATGAAGATAAATGATGGTGATAATGATGAAGATAAATGATGGTGATAATGATCAATATAAATGATGGTTATACTGATGACGATAAATGATGGTGATAATGATGAAGATAAAGGATGGTGATAATGATGAAGATAAATGATGGTGATAATGATCAAGATGAATGATGGTGATAATGATGAATATAAATTATGGTGATAATAATGAAGATAAATGATGGTGATAATGATGAAGATAAATGATGGTGATAATGATGAATATAAATTATGGTGATAATAATGAATATAAATGACGGTGATAATGATGAAGATAAATGATAGTAATGCTTAGCTGTTCATGGTATTCTCAACATTCTTCAGTAAACCACATTTCTACCGACTGCAGTGATTTTCTTGTTTGTTGTCCGATTATCCATCATTCACATCCATATGTTAAGACTGACTCTACATAACATTTAACAATTTAAGAGCATAGGAAAAGTGAAAAAAGACATCAAGAAAAATGTAGCGACGAATAGTTTTAAAAATTATGGCACAGACATAAGAAACTCTGAGTAAGATATTCCCGGATTGCGCAAATTGAGCTGCTGCTTTACAAGTCACTATAAATCGCATTAGCTACTGACTTCTTAATCGGCATGTTCCCAGGGAAAGGAATAATTGAATGCTATAAACCTTAGAAGTGCGTGTTACATGTTTTTCCTAGTAATTGTTATAACAGACTTTGATAGTCTATCAAAAATTGCATAGTATCTTCCTCATTTTTTTGGAAAGCTGCTTTTGCCTGAGCCATTCTGCATCTCACCTCTTTTGTACATCTTCCATCTGAGGTTAACAAAGTTCCCAAATATTTAAATTGATTTACCTGTTTTAATACGGTTCCACTTGTCTTTATTTTACATTGAGGTGATGTCTTTTTCTTTGTTGTTACCATTACTTCTGTCTTTTTGCTATTAAGGCTGAATCCTTTATTTTTGCTTTCTTTCACTATAATGTCCAATAATTCTTGTAACTCATTTTCACTCTTAGCGATTAAGACTGTATCATCATCATACCTTAGATTATTTATATAGAGGGAAGCAAAGAGAAAAAATACCAGACAACTTAAGAGAATAGCTTGGCAGAAGGTCAACTACATCAGAAATTATAAATAACTGTCGAGATCGAAAATTGTGGAGAGACATGATCACCTACGCCAGCAGGCCCGGTACTTGATGATGATGATGATGAATAAATTAACCCATTTATTCTACTAACTAATTACTCAACTTATTCTCGGACAACTGTTTACATTACTCTACTTATTCTGAGACAACTGTTTACATTACTCTACTTATTCTGAGACAACTGTTTACATTACTCTACTTATTCTGAGACAACTGTTTACATTACTCTACTTATTCTGAGACAACTGTTTACATTACTCTACTTATTCTGAGACAACTGTTTACATTACTCTACTTATTCTGAGACAACTGTTTACATTACTCTACTTATTCTGAGACAACTGTTTACATTACTCTACTTATTCAGTGACAACTGCTTACATTACTCTACTTATTCTGAGACAACTGTTTACATTACTCTACTTATTCTGAGACAACTGTTTACATTACTCTACTTATTCTGAGACAACTGTTTACATTACTCTACTTATTCTGAGACAACTGTTTACATTAATCTACTTATTCTGAGACAACTGTTTACATTACTCTACTTATTCCGAGACAACTGTTTACATTACTCTACTAATTCTGAGACAACTGTTTACATTTCCCTACTAATTTTGAGACAACTGTTTACATTACTCTACTTATTCTGAGACAACTGTTTACATTACCCTACTAATTTTGAGACAACTGTTTACATTACTCTACTTATTCTGAGACAACTGTTTACATTACCCTACTAATTTTGAGACAACTGTTTACATTACTCTACTTATTCTGAGACAACTGTTTACTTTACTCTACTAATTCTGAGACAACTGTTTACATTACTCTACTAATTCTGAGAAAACTGTTTACATTACTCTACTTATTCTGAGACAACTGTTTACATTACTCTAATAATTCTGAGACAACTGTTTACATTACTCTACTAATTCTGAGATAACTGTTACGTTACTCTACTTATTCTGAAACAACTGTTTACATTACTCTACTAATTCTGAGAAAACTGTTTACATTACTCTACTTATTCTGAGACTACTGTTTACATTACTCTACTTATTCTGAGACAACTGTTTACATTACTCTACTTATTCTGAGACAACTGTTTACATTACTCTACTTATTCTGAGACAACTGTTTACATTACTCTACTTATTCTGAGACAACTGTTTACATTACTCTACTTATTCTGAGACAACTGTTTACATTACTCTACTTATTCTGAGACAACTGTTTACATTACTCTACTTATTATGAGACAACTGTTTACATTACTCTACTTATTCTGAGACAATTGTTTACATTACTCTACTAATTCAGAGACAACTGTTTACATTACTCTACTAATTCTGAGACAACTGTTTACATTACTCTACTTATTCTGAGACAACTGTTTACATTACTCTACTTATTCTGAGACAACTGTTTACATTACTCTACTTATTCTGAGATAACTGTTTACATTAATCTACTTATTCTGAGACAACTGTTTACATTACTCTACTTATTCCGAGACAACTGTTTACATTACTCTACTAATTCTGAGACAACTGTTTACATTTCCCTACTAATTTTGAGACAACTGTTTACATTACTCTACTTATTCTGAGACAACTGCTTACATTACTCTACTTATTCTGAGACAACTGTTTACATTACTCTACTTATTCTGAGACAACTGTTTACATTACCCTACTAATTTTGAGACAACTGTTTACATTACTCTACTTATTCTGAGACAAATGTTTACATTACTCTACTTATTCTGAGACAACTGTTTACTTTACTCTACTAATTCTGAGACAACTGTTTACATTACTCTACTAATTCTGAGAAAACTGTTTACATTACTCTACTTATTCTGAGACAACTGTTTACATTACTCTAATAATTCTGAGACAACTGTTTACATTACTTTACTAATTCTGAGATAACTGTTACGTTACTCTACTTATTCTGAAACAACTGTTTACATTACTCTACTAATTCCGAGAAAACTGTTTACATTACTCTACTTATTCTGAGACAACTGTTTACATTACTCTACTTATTCTGAGACAATTGTTTACATTACTCTACTAATTCTGAGACAACTGTTTACATTACTCTACTAATTCTGAGACAACTGTTTACATTACTCTACTAATTCTGAAAAAAACTGTTTACATTACTCTACTAACTCTGAGACAACTGTTTACATTACTCTACTAATTCTGAGAAAAATGTTTACATTACTCTACTAATTCTGAGACAACTGTTTAACCAACCAACAAATCTAAAGGTAAATAGGTTGAAGTTTGTTTTTTTTTTAAACCGAGAAACAAAAATATAAATAAAAGCAACACAATCGTATCCGGAAAAAGAAGTCAATTATTGGAGTCCAGAATTACATTAATTACTAGTAATTAACAAGCACCTACTGGGACAAATGTCAAATATATAAAATCAAACAGGCTGTAAGAGTATTTACTGTAGACGGATAGGATATTGATTAGAGGCGTAATTCCATCAACTAATAGAACTGGAAGTCTGTTATTGATTCCGTTTTCAAATAAAATCAATGGACTTGCGAAGAAAAAAACATTAAAGGAACTGAATTTATATAACATAGACAGTTTTTGTAATAATTTGTTGCAGTGGGTGAGTTTTTGTCTTTATATACTAACTTGCTTCGTTATCTTAGCATGATCCAGGCTGTTTCCTAGGTCGGGTTACATGAAGAAGTTACAGTAGACAAGGGGGCTAGAGGAGAACCAGGTGATACTTTATTTCTTTCTTTAATTCTTTCTTACTTTCTTTCTTTCATTCTCTCTACCTTTCTTCTTTCGTTCTTTCTGTCTTTATTTCGTTCATTCTCTCCTCTTTTTTTTCTTTTTTCTTTCTCTGTCTTTGTTTTTTTTCGTGTCTTTCTTTTTTCTTTATTTCTTTCCTTCTTTCTTTCTTTATTTCATTCATTCATCCATTCATTCATTTATTCATTCTTTCTTTCTTTCTTGTATTTCTTCCTTTTACTTAAGGATTCGAAGGGAGATATGATACTTTCTTTCTTTCTTGCTCGCTTTCTTTCTTTCTTTCATTCTTTCTTTCTCTCTTTCTTTCATTCTCTCTTCCTTTTTCCTTTCATTTACTTCTTTCTTTCGTTTTTATTTCTTTCTTTTTTTTTTCTTTTTATTTTCATTCTCTCTTCATTTTTTTCATTTTTTCTTTATTTCTTTCTTTCTCTCTCTCTTCCTATCTTTCCTTTCTTTCTTTCTTTCTTTCATTTTTTTCTTTCTTTCTTTCTTTAATTTTTTTTCTTTCTTTCATTCTTGTATTTCTTCCTTTGAATTAGGGAGCCGAATGGAGATATGGTTCGCGATTTCGTGATCTTCTATCGGCCCTTTCTTCTGCTATATTCACCATTGTTTCTAGTATTCCGTTTTTCCAAATATGTTCTTGCTCCGATGTTCTTCTTTCGTTTGTCGATACTCGTTGTATTAGATTATGTTCTGTATGCATTATATCAAGCCCGACCAGGTGATACAAGGCAGAGATTTCACTAATATTCAATAGTTCTTTGGGAGGTGGTTGATATAGAACTGAGTGTTTACTAGAAGTTGTTGATATAGAACTGAGTGTTTACTAGAAGTTGTTGATATAGAACTGAGTGTTTACTAGAAGTTGTTGATATAGAACTGAGTGTTTACTAGAAGTTGTTGATATAGAACTGAGTGTTTACTCGAAGTTGTTGATATAGAACTGAGTGTTTACCAGAAGTTGTTGATATAGAACTGAGTGTTTACTAGAAGTTGTTGATATAGAACTGAGTGTTTACCAGAAGTTGTTGATATAGAACTGAGTTTTTACTAGAAGTTGTTGATATAGAACTGAGTGTTTACTAGAAGTTGTTGATATAGAACTGAGTGTTTACTAGAAGTTGTTGATATAGAACTGAGTGTTTACCAGAATTGTTGATATAGAACTGAGTGTTTACTAGAAGTTGTTGATATAGAACTGAGTGTTTACCAGAAGTTGTTGATATAGAACTGAGTTTTTACTAGAAGTTGTTGATATAGAACTGAGTGTTTACTAGAAGTTGTTGATATAGAACTGAGTGTTTACCAGAATTTGTTGATATAGAACTGAGTGTTTATTAGAAGTTGTTGATATAGAACTGAGTGTTTACTAGAACTTGTTGATATAGAACTGAGTGTTTACTAGAAGTTGTTGATATAGAACTGAGTGTTTACTAGAAGTTGTTGATATAGAACTGAGTGTTTACCAGAAGTTGTTGATATAGAATTGAGTGTTTATTAGACGTTGTTGATATAGAACTGAGTGTTTAGTAGAAGTTGTTGATATAGAACTGAATGTTTACTAAAAGTTGTTAAAATTACACTGAGTGTTTACTAGGAGTTAATATAGAACGGAATGTTTACTAGAAGGAGTTAATATAGAACTGAATGTATACTAGAAGTTATTGATATATTACTGAATGTTTGTTAGAAGTTGTTGATATATAACTAAAGGTTTGTGTTGGTTTGTATGATAAAACTCAAGGTCTATGTGGGGTGTTGGATATAGAACAGAAGGTTTATTAGAAGTTCTGATATAGAACTGAGAGTTTATGTGTGGTGGTTGATGTAGAACTGTGGGTTTATGTAGTGTGGGTGCTGTAGAACTGTGGGTTTATGTAGTGTGGTTGATGTAGAACTGTGGGTTTAAGTAGTGTTGTTGATGTAGAACTGTGGGTTTATGTAGTGTGGTTGATGTAGAACTGTAGGTTTATGTAGTGTGGTTGAGGTAGAACTGTGGGTTTATGTAGTGTGGTTGATGTAGAACTGTGGGTTTATGAAGTGTGGTTGGTGTAAAATTGTGGGTTTATGTAGTGTCGTTGATATAGAACTGTGGGTTTATGTAGTGTAGTTGATTTAGAACTATGGGTTTATGTAGTGTGGTTGGTGTAGAATTGTTGGTTTATGTTGTGTGGTTGATGTAGAACTGTGGGTTTATGTAGTGTAGTTGATTTAGAACTATGGGTTTATGTAGTGTGGTTGGTGTAGAATTGTGGGTGTATGTAGTGTGGTTGATATATAACTGTGGGTTTATGTAGTGTATTTGATGTAGAACTAATGGTTTATGTAGTGTGGTTGGTGTAGAATTGTGGGTGTATGTTGTGTGGTTGATGTAGAACTGTGGGTTTATGTAGTGTGGTTGATGTAGAACTGTGGGTTTATGTAGTCTGGTTGATGTAGAACTGTGGGTTTATATAGTGTAGTTGATGTAGAAGTGAGAGTTTATGTAGTGTGGTTGATGTAGAACTGTGGGTTTATGTAGTGTGGTTGATGTAGAACTGTGGGTTTATGTAGTGTTGTTGATGTAGAAGTGACAGTTTATGTAGTGTGATTGATGTAGAACTGTGGGTTTATGTAGTCAAGTTGATGTAGAACTGTGGGTTTATGTAGTGTTGTTGATGTAGAAGTGAGAGTTTATGTAGTGTGGTTGATGTAGAACTGTGGGTTTATGTAGTGTGGTTGATGTAGAACTGTGGGTTTATGTTATCATGTTCATGTACAATTGTGGGTTTATATAGTCTGGTTGATGTAGAACTGAGGTTTTATATAGTGTGGTTGATGTAGAACTGTGGGTTTATGTAGTCTGGTTGATGTAGAACTGAGGTTTTATGTAGTGTGGTTGATGTAGAACTGAACGTTTATGTTGGTTGGCTGATGTAGAATTGAAGGTTTGTGTTGTGTGGTTGATAGAGATCTCAATGTTTATATGATATGATAGATAGAGAACTCAGTGTTTATATGGTATGGTAGATAGAGAACTCAATGTTTATATGGTATGGTAGATAGAGAACTCAGTGTTTATATGGTATGGTAGATAGAGAACTCAGTGTTTATATGGTATGGTAGATAGAGAACTCAATGTTTATATGGTATGGTAGATAGAGAACTCAATGTTTATATGGTATGGTAGATTGAGAACTCAACGTTTATATGGTATGGTAGATAGAGAACTCAATGTTTATATGGTATGGTAGATTGAGAACTCAATGTTTATATGGTATGGTAGATAGAGAACTCAACGTTTATATGGTATGGTAGATTGAGAACTCAACGTTTATATGGTATGGTAGATTGAGAACTCAACGTTTATATGGTATGGTAGATAGAGAACTCAACGTTTATATGGTATGGTAGATAGAGAACTCAATGTTTATATGGTATGGTAGATAGAGAACTCACGTTTATATGGTATGGTAGATAGAGAACTCAATGTTTATATGGTATGGTAGATAGAGAACTCAACGTTTATATGGTATGGTAGATTGAGAACTCAATGTTTACGTAGAACTAATACTCGGGTTCAATATGATAACAATTGCGATGTCCTTTATGTGTGGCATAGTCCAACCAGATGAATGATTTCATTATGCAAACGATGATCTCTGTAACCTAAGACTTAGAATACATAGTTGTGATATCGCATTATTATTCAACTCACACCAACAGAATAAAGAGAAAGCAAGTATTTGTACAGATGCATTAAAATCTTGAATTGAAAAGAAAGAGACATTGAAAGAAAACTGACATTTTAGGAATAAGTGAAGAGATACAATGTCGTACTGAAGGTTATCTTTGAAAAGGAATGAACGAGGTAGAGGCAGACGAAGGCTAAAGCCGAGTGATAACATTAAAAATTGGGCAGGTGAACCTATGATAACGTGCACTATCAAAGTCAGTAAAAAGTAAAGATTCCCTCCATGCCTTGCTAGGCGTATGAGGAATATGGTGTTAGTGATCATATTTTTCTATGACCGAACATATTTTTCAGTGATGTGATCGGTATCACGTCAGGCGGCCTTTACTCTCAGAAAAATCTCTGGTACCCATTTTTAAGGCCGGGTGAACCCCGGAGCCTTGTTAGTGCGAAACAAAATCTGCCTCTGCTGGGATCAAACCCGGACCCATCTGCACTGTCAAAGCAAGAGACAAAGTCCATCTTGTTTTCTTCTACCAGATAGTTTCAAAATAAATGCCTGTTGTGGGAGTTAATCTGTTGTTGTTTAAGGAGCCTGTTGTGTTTTCTCTTGCATTCTTAGCATATGACCAATCTGTTTCCAACGACGCCATCTTGTAAAGCTCAACACCTATTCTTGTTTTGATGCGTCTGTTATTTGTTCATTTGATATGTATTATTTCCAGCTTATATTTGAGATTACACAAAGACATTTGTTTTCAAAGACATTTAATTTGCTATCGAAATTCTTGGTGGAATTCCATCTTTCACATCCACATGTAAACAAAGGTATCACTCACGAGAATTCCATCTTTCACATCCACATGTAAACAAAGGTATCACTCACGAGAATTCCATCTTTCACATCCACATGTAAACAAAGGTATCACTCACGAGAATTCCATCTTTCACATCCACATGTAAACAAAGGTATCACTCACGAGAATTCCATCTTTCACATCCACATGTAAACAAAGGTATCACTCACGAGAAAATTGCGCTTCCGGTGCGACCCATCATGGCGGTGTCTTTTTGCCGGCTCAGCGCCAAGAAAGTGTGATTTCATTAATGTGTCATTCTGAATGAAGAGAATAAAATGCTCACGGTGTATCCACGTGACGAAGAGCTAATTGACTGGGGCTGGCCAGTTTATAACGTGGAAACGAGTTCTGGACCGTACGACTGAGTGAGTGCACGTGAGCCTAGACCATCCCCAGCCGTCGAATTTCAGCGACAAAATCAACAATGACGACAAGAGGTATTCAGATGAAGCCTAAAGAACAACATCGTAGAAGGAACAACAAACTTAGTTGGTAAATAACAAGACTTATCAACCAACACAGAACTTGAGTCGTCAGTCGGTGGAGACTATGGGACTTTCTGTGGGGGGATCTAAACACCTATGGACATGATTGGAGAGCAATGATGATGGCGCGCAAATAACTCAATAACTCAATAACTCAATCACTCTGGAGTAGAACATTCTAAATTGTGTTCGTTTACAGAGTACTTTAACAATAACTGAAGAAAATCACGAATCCTGGGGTTGATAACTTGTTGATCTACAAAGGTTAGTTTACAGGCCAAGAGTAGGAAGCATTACTGGGGCTGTACAAGTGATGTGGGAGTTGCAACTTAACTCAAAAAGTTTATCTACGAAACTATAATGATGATAATTATGATAATGATGATTTGGTAGTATAGAGGTTCGAGACTTGTTAATGTTGAGGTGAGCTTGGTAGTATAGAGGTTCGAGACTAGTTAATGTGGAGGGGCGCTTGGTAGTATAGGGGTTCGAGACTTGTTAATGTTGAGGGGAGCATGGTAGTCTAACTCTCGAACATCTAGACTACCAAGCCCCACATTATCAAGTATCGAACCTATATTCTACCAAGCTCCCCTCCATATTGACAAGTCTAGAACCTCTAGACTACTAAGCCCCCCCCCCCCCCCGCATCCACATTGACAAGTCTAGAACCTCTAGACTACCAAGCCCCTTATTTGACAAGTCTTATCATGGTATTGGCTATTAACTTTCATGCCGACCTCAACCAAACATCCATGTTCAGGATTGTAAGCTTCATGACAACAAATCGACCCTGGAATCCAATACTACTACTATTGATGCGCAGGGGACAAGTAAATGTCAACGATCACTCACTCTCCTAGATAGTGCTGTCACAAGATTTATTTGATATTTGTATTGTGAGATTATTTTAAGATCCATAATGGGCATGCTTGCAATAACAATCAGAGGCCATATTATAAATTATCTAGTGTGTGGTTATGATACTGTCTTAATCGCTAAATGTGAAAATGAGTTACAGGAAATGTTAAACATTTTAGTGAAGGAAAGCAAAATTAAGGGACTCAGCCTTAATAGTAAAAAGATATAAGTAATCGTTGCAACAAAGAAAAAGACTTCCACAATGCACAATAAAGAAAAGTGGAACAATATTAAAACAGGTAAATGAGTTTAAATATCAGGGAACAATGTTAACCTCATGATGGTAGCTGTACAACAGAGGTTATAGTTAAGGTTATGGTTATGGAAGGCCTCGGTATCGCTGCAAACGAATTAAATTCCATAATTGCTCAACCGCCCGTGCCAGTGGAATCATCCGAACCGCACAGAAAGTGAACACAGCCATCTGTTCTCCATCATACGATACCATCATTCATCGTAAGCAATCAAAGGAATATCAAAACACGGTCAAAACGGATAAAACGCACAGCCCACGGTGTGCACAGAGCACTTAATTCAGTAGCTCCTGCAACAAGCCGGACTTGGAATATGAGGAAACTGCTACCAGGAACACTTTTCAGACATAGACTTGAATAGTTCTTACCGCCTATCCACCATATTGACCGGAAGTTCACGTCCCTATGAAAATGATGATTGTCATATTTTTTTTTCATTTATAGCGCTAAATGATGTTAGGGCATCATTTTGATTCCAAATACGAACATATGAAACACAGTTAGTCGTGGGATTATCTCCGTCGCACATCAAACAACAGACTGTTAGATCTCCCTACAATGTGAATTTTTGAAATTATGAATCCCTCCTGACCAACTTGAACTTCCGAGAGTCACCCCGATGCTGCAAAGTCATGAACGAATCTCCATTTCGCATTTCACCATTAGCGTACGGCCGTTTTGTGGATATACAATCAGCCTTTGTGATGACGCAGCACACACAACAATGGCTGCGCCCAAAGATTCCGATTACTCTAATAAATGCAGCCAAAAACGAACTAAAAGATTATGCAAAATCTCTAAAGTGAAAACTTCGGTTGACTTGACAGAGCAGTCCATATTAATGAGTTGTAACATGTAACTAATTGGCGTCAAATAATTCCAACGATGGCCTTGGAACAGCACTCAAAGTGTTGACGTACACCACAAATCACCTCTAGACAGGGGAACGTCGCATTCACAAAACTGAACTTGACAAAGAGGGACATTGAGGTGTGTACGACCCAGCATCATCGGCGAGAATTTATTAAGTGGATCATCAGATTGACTTTAACGCAGAAAATTGCATTGAAGAGCCGAAATTAATTATTCCCCCAAAGGAAATTTCTGTAGCGGTGGAGAGAACAGGAACGTGCAATCCATTTTTGACAATAGAAACAAGAAAAATAGAACTTAAATATTATGTAGAGATAGTACTAACATATGGATTTGAATTATGGACAATAGAAAAAATAACAGACTAGAGAATCACTGGAGGCTGTAGAAATGTAGTTTTACAGAAGAATGTCGATAATACAATGGACTTCTAAGAAGAGTAATGAAAACTTTCTGAAAGAGGTCAAAGCAAAAAGAGAGCAAATATCCCATTTTAGGAAAAAGCAATCATCATTTTTTGGTCATGTAATGAGAATGGAACAGCTGGAATATATTGTAACAACTGGGAAAATTGCGGGACGAAGAGATAGAGGGAAGCAAAGAGTAAAGATACCAGACAGCTTAAGAGAATGGCTTGGCAGAATGTCAACAACAGAAATGATAAATAGCTATCGAGATCGAAAGTTGTGGAGAGACGTGATCACCTACGCCAGCAGGCCCGGTACTTGACGACAATGATATCTGTTATTGGGTTTCTTTTGTATTTTATATTTGAATGTGTGTTCGTGTGTATATGAATGATGTATGTGTGCCTTTTTGTGTGTGGTGCTCCTTCTTTTGTGTACGTTCTGGCGTGTGTGTATGTATATGTGGTAGGTGTTCGCGGGCGTTATTTTACTCTTGTTCGCCAATGTTGTTAAACATTAACGTTAATTAATGAAACAAAAACCTCCATTTCTCTGCCTTTTAACTCAATCTCGTTAGCGTGGGAAGCCAGACATTGTTGATCAGGCAAAACCATACAACTATAAGCAGACACCACTTGACGTCAACTCGGGAAGGATATTGTTACCACGCACGCCCATCCAGGACCTGCACCAGGTGCGACAAGATCAATTTTTTATGTTTGTTTTGATTTCAGACCAAATAAAGTTAATCTTCTTTGAAAGGAGATCTTCTGCTTGTCATCAGGTTAAAACTTTAACTTTGTACTTGAACCGATCTTGGGAGCCAGGGTAGATCAGTGGTTAGTGAACTTGACCATAAAGGACAAAATGTTGAGTTCGATGATTATCGATGGCTTCCGGGTTTACCCAGCCTTAAAATGGGTACTGGATTTTTTATTCTGGGAAAGAAAAGCAGCACGGGCGTAATACCGACCACATTACCCCAAAAATTATGTGCTGAAGGTCTATACAATGTATGGTCACTAACACCATATTCCCTATACGCCACTTGGCGTGACGGGGTCTTCACATTTTATTTTTACTATAAAACGATCGTCAAGACGATATATACAATTATTCTTGTTTTTCCACTTTCCTTCTTCATTTTCCTTAAGGAAATACAATTTGCTTTCGTTTGCTCTTCTGCTGGTCCCTGCTGCAGTTATATTTCCTAGTGTTTTTCTAATATTCCGTCAATCCATCTTTTTCGTGGTCGGCCCTTGGGTCTGGTGTTCTCACAGCGTTTATTGAAGGCTCATTGTGTTGGTTTTGACCTTTCTGCCTTATCACGTTGTTAAACTGTTTTATCTGTTGTTTCTTTATGTATTATATGGCTGTAGTTATTCCTCGTTTTTTCTTCTCAGTTCTTGATTTCTGATCTTATCTCTCATGCTGTTTCTTATAATTTGTCTAACACATTTCATCTCCGCAGTGGTTAATTTTTATATTTCCCTGGCATGGCATTGGTAGCGCAAAGTTGGGATGAAGATTGTATTGTGGAGTGTCCATTTTGCCTCTAGAGTTATTTTCTTGTCGTCAATAGAGGTGATAGTTTTCCGAGGCTTTGCCAAGCTTTGCTGCATCTTGACTCTATTTATGTTGTTTACCACTAGACTCCTTTTTCCTTCCTGCTTTAAATGTCGTCTATCTTTATGTTGATGTTATGTTTCTCTTTTGCGATAATAATGATTTCTGTTTCGTTGGTCTTGACTTTCATGTTGTATTGGTTGCTAGTACTATTAAGTTTATTTAAGTGTTCTTGTAGATATACATAATCAATTAGGGGGGGGGGGGGCTGGTAGCCTAGTTGGGTAAACCACCCGACTTTGCTGTTGACATTCGGACAACCTGTTTTCGATTCCCACTGAGATCAATGTGAATTATACTCGTGGTTAGAACACAAAAATACCCTCGCGGTCGACCCAGCCTCTATCAGATATGGGTACCAGAGTAACACTCTAGGAAGGTGAGGAATGTATCGTGAGGTTCGATGCTTGAAGCGACACTATCCAGAAGTCTCAAAAAACGCCTGGATAGGCGGCCGAGCACATATGGGTGAAAACTCGCGTGCTAGAAAGGCAGATTCAGGACTCGTCCATTTACCTTGACCTTACCTATATAAATAAGGATGACGTATTTCTGAAGAAAAGAATAAATATCGTGGAGTAAAATCGATATATTCATATAGTTTACTTGCTTATAAATCGATAAAGTGATTCCTGGTCCGCACGTCTTGTTGTGGCCAATAGCAATGCAACAAAATTTCCATATTTTGTCGCGACGTGTGGACATTGTTAGAAGGATGCTCTATGTCTGGCCCAAACTGATTTCCTTGAGATTATTCTTTGTTCCGCTTATTCCTCGCTTTCTCTCTGAAGGTTGACCTACTTGTCTTGCAAAGGGTCGCAACCACTCTAACAAGGACCCATTACCCTGTGCTATCTTCTTCAACTGAGCCAAAGTTCAACCTACAGCCTTTTTTCTTTCTGTCTCGACCGTTCTTCTTTAGATCTGTTTGGACCTGTCTCCTTTCCTAGTTCCTTGTGGATTATGGTTCACTGACTGTCCTGCTATATTGTTTAATAATCTAAACAATGTATGGGTAATCCACCCAATATTTCATTTTCTCGACCCCGTCTCTGTTGGTATCTAGTCAGTTTTCCCTCTGACATTTTATGCATTAAAATACGTGTTATAGTTTCTGACCCTCTCCTGACCACCTGACCTATCCAGCTCCATCTTCTTCCTGTTATCAATGTTTTCATGGGGCAGCAGAAGCGCCTGCGACCTGCGGCCACAATAGCAGGGCCGGCGCACCATCAGCCGACCAAGACTTAGCAGTTCTACCCCCTCGTGGTCTCCCCTGGAAACAGTCTGCGTCAAACGAGACTGGCTAACAGAAGCTAGGATCGCCGTGTTCCCTGTAGTGGTGGCTGTTACTGATATAGAGGTCCCAGTATTGCAGTACCTCTGGGCTGAACTAGTAGTTTCCCAGCATAGCCTGGGACAGACGAACTTCAACTTCTCCAATAAGAGCCGGGAATGTCAAGAAAGTTATTACGACCGGTCCCGTCAATGAATTAAAGGGCAACCTGCCCGCATCAACTTGCCGCATTCAGTCCAATCAATAATACAAATCTCTTTATTGAAACACAGAATTAGAGTCAGTTATCGGTTGTCCTATGTTGTTCTTCCTGTAGGCATCTCTGCACTATGTCTTTATATATCAAGAAAACTTGAACAAAACGATAAGGGTTGTTATATAACATATTATGTTTTACAACTTACGGTGTAAACAACTAAGATAACATGATGTTAATATAATTATATTTCTTGAAGTCAGTGTTTGAAGAAACTATTTTACATAAAGCAGATCGCAGAAATATTTATACCCCAAATTACCAGGTTAAATGTCCATCGAAAGGTCCGTTCCACCTATTGGCCTCCTCAAATTTCGAAATCAATATATTCAAGTTGTTTTCTTCTCATTACATGGCCAAAAAATGTTTCTTCCTAACATTGGAAATTAGCTCTCTTTTTGCCTGGACCTCTCTCAGAACCTCTTCATTATTATTCTTAGCTGTCCATGGTATTCTCAACATTCTTCTGTAAAACCACACTTCTACAGACTCCAGTGATTTTCTTGTCTGTTGTCCTATTGTCCATGACTCGCATCCGTTATTTTAAGACTGGCTCCACGTAACATTTAAGAACTCTTTTTCTCGTTTCTATTGTCAAAAATGGATTGCATAGTATTTTCCTCATTTTTTGGAAAGCTGCTTTTGCCTGAGCCATTCTGCATCTCACCTCTTTTGTACATCTATGGTCACTGATACCATCTCTCGGAAATCATTTTTTTTTTAAATTTAATTTCTACTTATGGCATGATTGAGTATTCTTTTATGATCAGTCCGTTTGTAATTTATTTATTAATGACCTTTATTGAGATATAATCAAAGTCCATGTTGTTAGTGATGTCTGGAGAAGGGAATAGAAGAAATAGATTAAGAGAAACAGGAAGAATGGTTTAGTAGGAAGTTAACGATTACAATGAGATTTTTTTATTTTGATTTTATTATTGTTTAATGGGCGAGTGGATGTGTGAAGTTAAATGACGTGTGGCTGAGTGTTTGGTTGTATGTAAGTGTGGCTGAGTGAGTGTGTGACTGTGTGAGTGTTTGAATGAGTTAGTGTGTGACTGAGTGAGTTTGTGAGTTTGTTATTGAGTGAGTGTTTGATTGTGAGTGGGTGTGTGACCGAGTGGGTGTGTGACTGTGTGAGTGTATGACTGAGTAAGCGTATGGTTGTGAGTGGGTGTGTGAGTGTTTGGTTGTGAGTGGGTGTGTGAGTGTGCGATTGAGTGAGTGTGCGATTGAGTGGGTGTGTGACTGTGTGGGTGTGTGACAGAGTGAGTGTTTGACTGTGTAGGTGTGTGACTGTGTGACTAAGTAAGTTTGTGACTGATTGAATGTATGACTGACTGAGTCTATGACTTAGTGTTTGACAGAGGGAATGTTTGATTGAGTGGGTTTGTGACAAGTGAGTGTGTGACTGAGTGAATGTATCACTGAGTGAGTATGCGACTGAGATATTGTGTGACTGAGTGTGTGACTGAGTGAGTGAGTGAGTGCGTGAGTGACTGTGTTAGCGTGTGAATGTGTTGGTGTGTGACTGAGTGAATCTGAGAATGCGTTAACGAATCCATGAGGTTGAATGGGTAACGTAAATGAGTTTGTGTATGCATGAGATAGAATGGGTAATATAAATGAATTATTGTGTACATGATATTTAATGGGTAATGTAAGTGAGTTAATGTATGAATGAGATTGAATGGGTAATGAAAGTGAGTCAGTTTATGCATGATATTTAATTGGTAATATAAGTGAGTTAATGTGTGGATGAGAAAGTAAATGAGCTCATGGGTGAAATCTCAGTTAGTGAGTTAGGGGTGATCACATGAGTGTGTGAGTGTGTGAAGTGTGTGAAGTGTGTGAGTGTGTGAAGTGTCAGTTAACACTTTCAGCACGGAATGTTGTTGTCAATGTAACGGTAAAGACTTCAGAGACAAAAGGTTTCATAGTTTTAAATATCAATCCACATGTTTGTTTGTATCTAACACTTAACATATTATATATGAACTTTGATAAAAAAAAACACGGAATTAGATTTAACCAATATCAAGATGAGAAGATACTGGATAGCTTCGTTTCATGGCATGGAAAACAGTCAACAACAGAACTCATACGATGCACTGTAGATAGAAGATTGTGGAGGGACATGATCACCTACGCCAACCGGTATGGCACATGATGATGATGAATATCAAGATGCTACAAGACACGTAGAAAGAATATGGTTTGATGGCAATTTATACTAATCAAATAGAGAGTGACGCACACTGCGGCCGGACGTACGCAATCGAATTGGCATGACGCACAGTGAGTCGAGACGCACAGAAAGAAATAATGAGTGAAAGTAAACTGTGATTAAGTCAGTGAGTGAATGAGTGAGTGATCGAAACTGTAAGAGGTTGAATGAATCAGTGAGTGAATGACTGTGTGTGTGAATTTATAAAGGAATGAATATTAGAGTGACGCACGGATTCAGCTAAAGAGAGAATATATTGCTTTATTTTTTATTCACAAATATTGCTAACCACATGAAGTTAGTATTGATCTGCCACCAGTTAAGTCCAGCCATGGTTGATCGCCTACCTGTTTTCGCCTGAACAAACCGCACATCACCATTAAAAGTACTTACAAATGAAAGTACGGCCAAAATAGCATTTCTGAAAATGAAAAACGCATTATGCAACAAATTTATGTCAATAAAAGTGAGAAAGATAGTTCATCGGTGTTATATAGAAACAATTCTGACTTTAGCGAATCCGAATCCGAGTCAATAGATACATGATAAGACGATTAGAGACCACAGAGATGGGATTTCTCAGAAGAATGTTGCAAATTCCGTGGACAGCTAAAAAGACCAAAGAGGAAATTCTTAAAGAGACGAACACAAAAAGGGAGCTCCTGAAAAAAACACCAGACAAAAATAAACAACAATTTTGGACACATCATGAGAAGAGGAAAGTTGGAATACTTTCTTACAACTGGCAAAATAAAGGGAAAGAGAGATCACGGACGACAAAGAGAGAAAATACTAGATAGTTTGGTGTCATGGCAAGGAAAACAATCAACAACATGATTTATACGATGCACTGTAGATAGAAAATTGTGGAAGGATATGATCGCCTATGCCAACCAGTATGGCACATGATGATGGCTACCAATGAAAGATAAACGACAAAATAGATGCAAAAATAATTTGCATCAATGGGGAGATTACTATGAATCAAAGTCAAACAGATTAGATCTAGTATATATATATATATATTTTGGGTGTGGTTATTTTAGAAATAAACTTAATCTCCTTTGAAAGAAGATCTGATTTTTGCCATGAGATAAAAACTTTAAATCATTATTTCATGCGATTTTGAAGACGATATAGCAAAATTAAGGATGAAATCATTCGGAAGTAATCTAAGGGCAGAATCCCCCTACAGAAAAGACAATCTGCTGCCTTGCAGGAAGACTGGGGACAATCAAAGGCTAAGGAAAGCAAACCTGAATAAAATTATGGCTGAAATCGGATGCATTGGGCCACTGGCGCAGAACACAGTGCAACGTTTTTAACGGGTGTTCAATCAGAGTGGATCTGGCGGCCTCTAATTGTAATGTTCTGTCTGTGGGGGCGATCAATTCACTTAACCTGACAGCTGACTACATGTGAAAGTCTGGAATCCTACTCTGATTGAGTCCTGATCGCAGAGAGAGAGAGAGAGAGAGAGAGAGAGAGAGAGAGATAGAGAGAGAGAGAGAAAGAAGATCTGATTTTTGCCATAAGATAAAAACTTTAAATCATTATTTCATGCGATCTTGAAGACGATATAGCAAAATTAAGGATGAAATCATTCGGAAGTAACAACGATCAATTCTTACAATATAGTCTACTTTCATTGTATCTTCTTTTTGTTGTACTTGATCACAAGCCGCTACAATGACTAGTAGTTCGCGAGTGTTCTGTACAGTTGTTTCCTTTCATCGAAAAGTGGCACGTTAGTTATAATCTTGGAGTGTTGCCACATTTATTGATTAAGATGTTGTAATTTATATTTCCCACTTTAGTGCCACGGTAACCTAGTTGGGCAAACCACTCGACTGGGATACCGACGTCCGGACAACCAGTGTTCGATTCCTACAGGAAGCAGTGAGTTTTACTCGTGGTTGGGAAAACAAATACACCCGCGGTCGACCCAGCCGCTGGCAGAAATGGGTACCAGGGTAGTAAATGGGGAAGGTGAGGAATGTCGCCTCGCATCGGGAGTATCGATGCTTGAGGCGACACTATACATACGTCTCCGAACACTTCTGCCAGCTGAGTACATATGGGTGAAAACACGCGTTCTAAGACGTCGATTCAAGATTAGTACTTTACCTTTACCTTCACTTTACCTTTATTTTACCTTTATTTTACCTTGAATTTACCTTGAATTTACCTTGAATTTACCTTTACATCGCACCTATTCTTTTAAAAAATATATATTGTAACGAAATAGTTTCAGTCTATGACACCAGACACATTAAAGTGAAACGTGATAGATTAAACAAGTATTTCTGTTTGTATGGTATTCTAGAAACAATGCTTGTAGCAAAATGTCAAAGACTGGTCAATCTGGGAGTTTCAAAGGATGCGATACTCCATTATAACCGCACCATTTTTTTTAAAAATAATTGTGAGATACACCGACGTCTAATCAATTTGAATGTATTAGAACAATAAAGTTATGGGTATTCGAAGGCCCAAGTATCACTTCAAAATAATGTAAATCCATAATTTCTCAACCGCCCGTGCCTGTGTAATCATCCAAATTAACACACCATCCGGATGAATCACGCAGCTCACGGTGTACACATATCACTACTCAGTAGCTCCGGCAGCAGGCAATCAGGTTGTACACTGTATCTTCTTGGAAAGACATAAATGATCAAAACAACAAAGTTAAAGTAAAGGTAAAAGTAAGTAAAGTAAAGTCACGCCAAATGGCGTATAGGGAATATGGTGTTAGTGACCATACATTTTACAGACCTTCGGCACATGATTTTTGGGGTAATGTGGTCGGTATTACGACCGTGCCGCTTTACTTTCCCCCTAAAAAATCTGGTACCTATTTAAGGCTGGGTGAACCAGAGCCGTCGGTTGGGATCGAACCCTACCTCTTGCCCTTTGTAGTCCAGTTCACTAACCACTGAGCTATCGCGGCTCCATGGTAAAGGTACAGGTACAGCTAAAGGTAAAGTTAAGGTGAAGCACGACACTTGAACCGGCGTCTTGGCAATCTAGTTTTCACCCATATTTGCTCGGCCGCCTATCCAGACGTGTCCGGAGACTTTTGGATAGTGTCGTTTCAAACATCGAAACTCACGATGTGAAGTGGCATTCCTCACCTTCCCAGAGTACTATCCGGGTATGTCTAAAGTATCACTGACAAAAAAACGTGTGTAGTGAACTATTGGGAAGCTACACGCATTCATTCGTTGTTTTTGTTTCAGTTTGTTAACATTTTTTTGGACTTATATCCTAAATCTTAGAGCTAATTTCCAATATTAGGAAGAAACAATCATCATTTTTTGACCATGTAATGAGAAGAGAACTACTGGAATATATTGTAACAACTGGAAAATTTTAGGGACGAAGAGATAGAGGGAAGCAAAGAGAAAAAATAACAGACAGCTGAAGAGAATGGCTTGGCAGAAGGTGAACAACAGAAATGATAAAGAACTGTCGAGATCGAAAGTTGTGGAGATACATGATCACCTACGCCAGCATAACCGGTACTTGATGATGATCTTAAATCTGGTCCACACTGTTATTCTTCAGGTTGTTCTTGGTTCTGATTATTCCTTGCCTTCTCTCTGGTTTGATTTATCTGACTTGCAAGGAGCTGCAATCACACTCTGCCAGCGGAACAAGTTCTGTGCTAGCTTCTCCAACTGAGCACGCTTTCATCCAGCTACCTTTGTTTCTGTCTCAACAGTACTTCACCAACTGAGCACACTTTCATCCAGCTACTTTTGTTTCTGTCTCAACAGTACTTCTCCAATTGAGCACACATTCATCCAGTTACCTTTGTTTCTGTCTCAACAGTACTTCTCCAATTGAGCACACATTCATCCAGCTACCTTTGTTTCTGTCTCAACAGTACTTCTCCAACTGAGCACACTTTCATCCAGCTACCTTTGTTTCTGTCTCAACAGTACTTCACCAACTGAGCACACTTTCATTCAGCTACCTTTGTTTCTGTCTGAACAGTACTTCACCAACTGAGCACACTTTCATTCAGCTACCTTTGTTTCTGGCTCAACAGTACTTCACCAACTGAGCACACTTTCATTCAGCTACCTTTGTTTCTGTCTCAACAGTACTTCACCAACTGAGCACACTTTCATTCAGCTACCTTTGTTTCTGTCTCAACAGTACTTCATCAACTGAGCACGCTTTCATCCAGCTACCTATGTTTCTGTCTCAACAGTACTTCACCAACTGAGCACACTTTCATCCAGCTACCTTTGTTTCTGTCTCAACAGTACTTCTCCAACTGAGCACACTTTCATCCAGCTACCTTTGTTTCTGTCTCAACAGTACTTCTCCAACTGAGCACATTTTCATTCAGCTACCTTTGTTTCTGTCTCAACAGTACTTAACCAACAGAGTACACATTCATCCAGTTACCTTTGTTTCTGTCTCAACAGTACTTAACCAACTGAGTACACTCTGATCCTGCAACCATTGTTTATGTCTCAACAGTACTTCACCAACTGAGTACACTCTCATCCTGCAACAAATTTTTCTTTCTCGACAGTACTACACCAACTGAGTACACTCTCATCCTGCAACAATTTTTTCTGTCTCAAATGTACTTCACCAACTGAGCACACTCTCATCCTGCAACCATTATTTCTATCTCAACAGTACTTCACCAACTGAGCACACTCTCATCCTGCAACCATTATTTCTGTCTCAACAGTACTTCACCAACTGAGCTCACTCTCATCATACATCCATTATTTCTGTCTCAACAGTACTTCACCAACTGAGCACACTCTCATCCTGCAACCATTATTTCTGTCTCAACAGTACTTCACCAACTGAGCACACTCTCATCCTGCAACCATTATTTCTGTCTCAACAGTACTTCACCAACTGAGCACACTCTCATCCTGCATCCATTGTTTCTGTCTCCATGGTTCTTCTTCAGATCTGTTTTGGGCTTCTCACTTTCCTAGTTGCTTGTGGGTTCAATGACATTGACTGTCTAGTAATAATGCTTGGTGGTCTTCCTAATGTGTATCAGCTCATTCACTTTAACTCATCTTCATCGCCCATCCTAACGGTGACCAGATAGTAATTTGAACTTTGTCTACTGCATGAACATTCATGTTATTGTTCCTGACTCTTTCTAACCACATGACCACATGTTACCCCTATTAATATTGTTTGTATCATCTATGTACAACATCATATAATTGATGTGCTGAAAATCTGAAATGCGAATGACCTCATACAATGGCCACATACCAGGGATTGACAACCTAAAAGACAATATACATCAAATAGTTTGGAGCAGTTAGACTAACAGAAAGTCGAGACACATTACAACGTATCAGCAAAAGTCGTTACTAGATACATCACACAAACTATACACGCTAAAACTTCAGAGTCAGCATACCTATCAAACACAGAATTAAATTCCATGTGCTGGAGAGCTGATTGGCCAGTCTCTAACGTGGAAACGGATTCGAGACCATGCGACTGAGTGAGTGCACGTGAGTCTAGACCATCCACATCATCGACTTCGAGCGACAGCTGAGTGGTGAATGTGTGAGTGGGTGAGTGAATGGGTGTTTGAGTGAGTAGGTGAGTGGATGGATTTATTGAGTGGGTGCGTGAATTAATGGTAGAGTAAGTGAGAGAATAAATGGGTGAGTGGGTGAGAGGGTGAATGGGTGAGTGGGTGAGAGGGTGAATGGGTGAGTGGGTGAGTGAGTGAATGGGCGAGTGGATGAGTGAGTGAATGGGTGAGTATGTGAGTGAATGAATGTGTCAGTGGATGAGTGAGTGAATGGGTGAGTAGGTGAGTGGTGAATGGAAGAGTGAGTGAATGAATAAATGGGTGAGTGAGTGAATGAGTGAATAGGTGAGTGAGTGAATGGGCGAGTGGGTGAATGAATAAATGGGTGAGTGGGTGATTGGATGAGTAGGTGAGTGAGTGAATGAATAAATACGAAGGTGGTTGAGAGGGTAAAAGATTGAGTGGGAGAGTAAGTAAATGAATAATGGATGAGTGAGTGAATGGGTGAGTAGGTAAGTGAGTGAATGGGCGAGCTAGTGAATGAATAAATAGGTGAGTAGGTGAGTAGAATGAGTAGGTGAGTGAGTGAGTGAATGGGTGTGTGAGTGAATGAATAAATAGTTGACTATTTGAGTGAGTGAATGGGTGAGTAAGTGAGTGAGTGAATGGGTGAGTAGGTGAGTGAGTAAATGGGCGAGTGTGTGAATTAATAAATGGGTGAGTGGGTAAGAGGTTGAATGGGTGAGTGGATGAGTGAGTGAATGGGTGAGTGGGTGATTAATTGAATAGGTGATTAGGTGAGTGAATGAATGAGTGAGTGGGTGAGTGATTGAATGGGTGAGTGGGTGAATGATTGAATATGTACGTTGGTGGGTGAATGAATGAGTGAGTGGGTGGGTGAGTGAGTGAATGGGTGAGTGATGAATGAGTAAGTGGATAAATGGATGAGTAGGTAAGTGAGTAAATAGATGAGTTGTTAAGTTAGTGAGTGGATGAGTGAGTGACTTGTGAGTGGGTGAGTAGATGAGTGAGTGAATGTGTGAGTGAGTATATGGATGAGTTGTTAAGTTAGTGAATGGGTGAGTGAGTTAGTGGATGTATGGATGAGTTGTAATATTAGTGAATGGGTGAGTGAAAAATTGAGTATATGGATGAGTTGTTAAGTTAGTGAATTGGTGAGTAAATGATTGGGTGGGTGTAGTCGTGAAAGAGTACACGGATAAGCGATTGATTGAATGAATAATACCGTGAGTGAGTGAATTTTGAGTGACTCATTGATGGAGTCAGTAAAGAGCATGCACTGCTTTCTACTGTAAAACAAAGTTATTACTTTCCACACAGTGGCGTATTCTCAATGATACCGCAGCTACCGCCGGTAGCCTGAACATATTACGTTAACGAAATACAAAAATAAATGATTATTTATTATATTTTTAAAAAATAATTATATTACAAATTTTCGAATATTCTATTACACATTTCGTTAGCCAATATGATTTATTTGCTTTGATTTGCATTTATTACATAAAGGTTTTCCTCTGGCCACTATAACGTTTGTTAATGTTATACCTATTCTACATTAAAACCTCTAGAAGTCAGCGGTACATTTTTCCTCTATCCGGACCAAGTATTACCGACCTTGACATTCAAAAATGGGAATCAAAATTTATTTAGGGGGTGTTGCCGCTAGATAAATGCGGTTTCATGGGTTATTTTTAGCTCTAGCCAATCAGAATCGTCACAAAGTGAAAGTGAAACTATGTCCCATTACCCGAAATTCCTTAGCTATTAATAACTACCTTACGCGCATCAGCATCTGTAGAAAAAACTTTTTCTGCTCTCAAGAGAATCAAATCTTATTGTCGCTCAACTCAGATACAAGAACGCTTATCTGGCTTGGCATTAATGTCCATTGAGAAATCATTCCCTCAGAAACTTAGAAACCAACCCAACAGTACTTTCAATGACAAAGTCATCAAGACATTTTCGTCCCAAATAAAAGGGATATAATTAACATAAATAATTATTTTAAAATGTAGTGAAGTCATTAGAAAATATTACTTTATGTTAGCCTACTGAATATAATGTATGTTTTTATTTATTATGTCAGCGGCAGCCCAGACCCCAAATCCAGTATACGCCACTGCTTCCACATAAAGTTCGTATTGATCTGCCGAGTATTGCCTCTTATTATAAGCTCATCACCTACTTGTTTCAGCTTGAACAAACTATACTCCAGCATCAAACGAACTTACCAATCAAAGATAAATTACATAATATACACAAACACAACCTATATATGCTCAAAGAGAAGATTAATAATAATCAATGCTCAATAAGTTTAGATTTAGTATTTGCGGTTTAACGGCTCGTAGATCAATAAATTAGATCAGAAAACACACCTCGCATCGTCTACAATATGAGGTATGGTGATGTTGTAGACACTATTTCATGTACATGGATATTTAATTTAACATTTCAAGAGCCCCCGTCACGCCAAGTGGCGTATATGGAATATGGTGTTAGAGACCATAATTTTTACAGACCTTCGGCACATGATTTTTGGAGTAATGTGGTCGGTATTACGCCCGTGCCGCTTTACTTTCCCATTAAAAAATCGGTACTATTTAATGCTGGTTGAACCCGGAAGCCGTTGATGAGGATCGAACCCTACCTCTTGTCCTTTGTAGTCCAGTCCACTAACAATTGAGCTATCGCAGCGCCCATTGAACCTGAAAGCTAACAGTATATTTGGCTTATAATAATGAAACCTATTTGCTCAAGTTTCATCGGATCCAAACTACTGTCCATATCCGGTTGAGCTGTCTTAGCTTTAATGTGTCAAACCGATGACTTCATCATCGTGGTGGGGACTGTCTTAAACGGTTTGCACTATTTCAAACTACTCTGTCAAAGTATAAACCCAATTAAACTAAAAGACACTTATGATGGTTTCCAATTTTGGACTGTGCTAAGTGTTTTGGTAATTTGTTTAAACTGTGAAATAACAGATGGAAACTGACGCAGAACGGTTTGTTCGGGGAATTTAACAAACTACAAGCTTTTAGTGGATATAATTGCAGAAACACATCACCGCAATGCACAATAAAGACAAGTGGGAAAATATGAAAACAGGTAAATGAATTTAAACATCTGGGAACAATGTTAACCTCAGATGATAGAGGAACAACACTGGGAAGTTGCAGAATGGCTCAGGCAAAAGCTGCTTTCCAAAAAATGAGGAAGATTCTGTGAAAGCCATCTAATACAATAGAAAAAATAAAAAGAGTTTTACATGTTTTGTAGAGTCTTAACATTATGATGTGAATCATGGACAATAGGACAACATATAAAGAAATCATTGGAGGCTGTAGAAATGTGGTTTTACAAATGAATATTGAGAATACCATGGACAACTAAGAAGAGCGATGAAAACGTTCTGAAAGAGGCCAAAGCAAAAAGAGAGCTAATTTCCAATATTAGGAAGAAACAATCAATCATCATTTTTTGGCCATGTAATGAGAAGGGAACAGCTGGAATATATTGTAACAACTGAGAAAATTGAGGGACGAAGAAATAGAGGGAACCACAGAAAAAAGATACTAGACAGAGAATGACGCGACAGAAGGTCAACAACAGAAATTATAAAAAAAAAAAAACTGTCGTGATCGAAAGTTGTGGAGAGACATGATCACCTACACCATCAGGCATGGTACTGGATGATGATGATGATCATAAACGTCAATAAATTAAAAGCTTGTATTGCTGCTGTCGTCAAGAGACATTCAGGAAGGAGCGTTTATTCCTATCTCGATAAAAGAAAACATTTTGGATCCAGTCGACTCCGGTCTTACGACATAAAGGTAAAGGTAAAGTACGAGACTTGAACCGGCGTCTTAGCACGCGAGTTTACACCCATATGTGCTCGGCCGCTTATCCAGAAATGTTCGGAGATTTCTGTATAGTGTCGCCTCGAATATCGAAACTCAGATGCGAGGCGACATTCCTCACCTTCCCAAGGTAATACCCTGGTACCCATTTCTGCCAACGGCTGGGTCGACCGTGGGGGTATTTTTTTTTCCCAACCACGTGTACAACTCACACTGCTCCCAGCGGGAATCGAACACGGGTTGTCCGAACGTCGGTAGTCCAGTCGGGTGGTTTTCCCAACTAGGCTACCGAGGCCCCCTATCTTACGACATGTTTCTATCTACCCAGCCACCTGTTATCAAATTATTTAAGGTGCTAGATAGTCTACAGAGAAGACGTTCGTCTCTGGACAAGAAATTCTCGGGATCAATTCCAACCACCAGCGGTGTAAATTTAAAAATAAAAAAAATCCGAATCCGTGTTTTCTTTATGGTTTTACTCTTTCATAGTCTATGATTAGTGAAAGCCGATGCCTTCTTTTTCTTCTTCTCCTACATTTCCAAGTCTTTCTGTTTCTTGCCATTCGTTTAAGATCATGCCATGTCTTCCCCATCATCTTCATCTCTGCTTCTGTATGTCTTCTCCAATAATTCCTTGGTTTTCATCTTTGCTTTTTCCCCTGGGGATTCCAAAAAAGGGCCTGTTGTGTAATACTCTCAGTTGGCTTCCGCAGTGTGTGTTCTATCCAGCGCCATAGTTTTCGCTGTATCTCTTTATCCACTATTATTTAACTGGTACATTTCCATAATTCTATGTTAGTGATTTTGTCCTGCCATTTCCGTCCTTTTATTCTGCGTAAGCATCCATTAATGAAAGTCTGTATCTTTATGATTATCAAATTTTTTCTTCTCCATCTTTCACAGCCATATAATAGGACTGACTTAACATTTAAGTTTTTCAAAAACAAGTTTTTATTTTTGCATTTAACCTAATTTCTTTCGACTTCCATATGTTTCCGAGTTTAACAAAAAGCCGATGACTAGCCCTCACATATAAAGACGAAAAACAGGAGGTTCTACGCTCGTTTTGCGCACGTTGAGGAACCCTCAGCAGTTTGAAATCAAACAAGTAGGTAAATTTAGCTCCTAATCGTGTTTACTTCATATTAAAAAAAAATCTTCCAGATCTTTAAAACGATTGACGATACAAATGGGAGTATCTCTGAAGTCGGATAATATCTGCCTGTATGGCGAGGAACATCTGAGCACACGGCTGTCAGTGTTCAAATGGGAAAAATGTGACATGTATGCAAAATTCAGACCCTCACAGCTTAGGTAAAGGTTTAAAGTTGACGTACGTAAATAGATGAGGAAGAAAAAAATATCATTTAAAGATTATAAGAGCAATAGGATAACTTACTGCTCTTGGGGCTTGTTTAATGTGTTTACACGACGTGATCATGTTTGTAATGGGGCTTGTTTAATGTGTGTTTACACGACGTGAACATATTTCTAATGGTGCTTATTTAATGTGTGTTTATACGACGTGAACATGTTTGTAATGGGGCTTGTTTAATGTGTTTACACGACGTTAGCATGTTTGTAATGTGGCTTGTTTAATGTGTTTACACGACATGAGCATGTTTGTAATGGGGCTTGTTTATTGTGTTTACACAACGTGAGCATGTTTGTAATGGGGCTTGTTTAATGTGTGTTTACACGACGTGAACATGTTTCTAATTGGGCTTGTTTAATGTGTGTTGTTTGCACAACGTGAACATGTTTCTAATGGGGCTTGTTTAATGTGTTTACACGACGTGAACATGTTTCTAATTGGGCTTGTTTAATGTGTGTTGTTTACACAACGTTAGCATGTTTCTAATGGGGCTTGTTTAATGTGTTTACACGACGTGAACATGTTTGTAATGAGGCTTGTTTAATGTGTTTACACGACGTGAGCATGTTTCTATTGGGGCTTATTTAATATGTGATTAAGTTATACAGATTTGAACATCTATCTAAGCTCGTTTTGGCTATCGAACCTCTTTCATGGGCTAATATTTACGTGAACACCTGCATCATTCCCAATGTATCTTTCATCCTTCGCCTTCGGATGAAAGATTACTCTGTGTGATGTGGTTGCTCCTCGAAATACAGGAAGTTATCTTTCGGCGTCAAGGATAGTCATATCTTTTTTATCGCCGAGAGTCTGCAGTTTTTTTAGTTTTAAGTAATACAAAAATGTCGAACAATTTTGTCTGCGCTGTGGCCACTTTGCCTACTTTCTATAACCTTTAACTCGGAAAGATTTTTATTTTTAATTTTCGTTCGCCAGCTTTTACCTCTGACGAAGTCCCTGGATACTAGGAACTGAATTGATCGTGTTAATTTATGTTTCACTGGCAGCCGCGTGCACAGGAGTCCCTCGTCGCACAGGCAGATAACACCGAATTCGGAGATACTCATATTTTTTTCCGTCGTTGGGTAATTGACGTTTCAAGCCGGACCTCGCTGCTGAGACCAGGAGTGGTTGCCGCAGAGAGAAATCATAAATAAAAATCCCAACCGTTCAGCCAGGATTTGAACCCACAACAAGGCCGGCGATTTGCCTCGAAAATAACCAGTCCCCCGGCAAGATTATTTAACGTGCGAACGGCGAACACGTGATCTCCTGTCTTTAACCGTTTCCAAGAGGGCTAGATATAGGATCTCAAAGCGTAGAAAAGAGTAAAGTCAAGAGGGCTAAATATAGGATCTCACTTCCTAGAAAAGAGTAAAGTCAAGAGGGCTAGATATAGGATCTCACATCCTAGAAAAGAGTAAAGTCAAGAGGGCTAGATATAGGATCTCACATCCTAGAAAAGAGTAGAGTCAATAGGGCTAGATATAGGATCTCACATCCTAGAAAAGAGTAGAGTCAAGAGGGCTAGATATAGGATCTCACAGCCTAGAAAAGAGTAGAGTCAAGAGGGCTAGATATAGGATCTCACAACCTAGTAAAGAGTAGAGTCAAGAGGGCTAGATATAGGATCTCACATCCTAGAAAAGAGTAGAGTCAATAGGGCTAGATATAGGATCTCACATCCTAGAAAAGAGTAGAGTCAAGAGGGCTAGATATAGGATCTCACAGCCTAGAAAAGAGTAGAGTCAAGAGGGCTAGATATAGGATCTCACATCCTAGAAAAGAGTAGAGTCAAGAGGGCTAGATATAGGATCTCACATCCTAGAAAAGAGTAAAGTCAAGAGGGCTATATACAGTATCTCACATCCTAGAAAAGAGTAGAGTCAAGAGGGCTATATATAGTATCTCACATCCTATAAAAGAGTAGAGTCAAGAGTGAACCACGAATTCGAAAATAAAAGTGTCCACTTTTAAATTATTGAACTCGTTTCATTTTGAGTTAAATCTGCTCTCCGGTCTCATAGTCATCTGTTCTTATGACACCCCATACATGGTTCAATGGCGTAGTTAATTATACAGAGTATGGTGCAGAACACCTTCGCTATATAGCGCATGTGCAAATGTTTCTCTGTGTTTAAATATGTGTATCTCATCATCATCATGTTACATACCCGTTGGCGTAGGCGATCATGTCATTCCACAATCTTCTACCTCCAATGCATCGTATAAATTTTGTTGTTGACTTTTTTCCATGTCATGAGACGAAGCTATTTAGTATTTTCTTTCTTTGTCGTCCGCGATCTTCTTTTCATTGTAGTGTGTCAGTTGTAACCAACTTTCCTCTTCTCATGATGTGCCCGAAAAATGTTGATTGTATTTTTAAAATGTTTTTTAGGAATTACCTCTTTGTGTTAGCATTCTTGAGAATGTCTTCATTGGTCGTTATAGCTCTTCGGGGACCTTTCAACATTCCTGTGAATGTCTTCATTGGTCGTTATAGCTCTTCGACGACATTTAAACATTCTTGAGAATGTCTTCATTGGTCGTTATAGCTCTTCGGGGACCTTTCAACATTATTGAGAATGTCTTCATTGGTCGTTAAAGCTCTTCGGGGACATTTCAACATTATTGAGAATGTCTTCATTAGTCGTTATAGCTCTTCGGGGACCTTTCAATATTCTTGAGAATGTCTTCATTGGTCGTTATAGCTCTTCGGGGACCTTTCAATATTCTTGAGAATGTCTTCATTAGTCGTTATAGCTCTTCGGGGACCTTTCAATATTCTTGAGAATGTCTTCATTAGTCGTTATAGCTCTTCGGGGACCTTTCAATATTCTTGAGAATGTCTTCATTAGTCGTTATAGCTCTTCGGGGACCTTTCAATATTCTTGAGAATGTCTTCATTGGTCGTTATAGCTCTTCGGGGACCTTTCAACATTCTTGAGAATGTCTTCATTGGTCGTTATAGCTCTTCGGGGAACTTTCAACATTCTTGAGAATGTCTTCATTGGTCGTTATAGCTCTTCGGGGACCTTTCAATATTCTTGAGAATGTCTTCATTGGTCGTTATAGCTCTTCGGGGACCTTTCAACATTCTTGAGAATGTCTTCATTAGTCGTTATAGCTCTTCGGGGAACTTTCAACATTCTTGAGAATGTCTTCATTGGTCGTTATAGCTCTTCGGGGACCTTTCAATATTCTTGAGAATGTCTTCATTGGTCGTTATAGCTCTTCGGGGACCTTTCAACATTCTTGAGAATGTCTTCATTGGTCGTTATAGCTCTTCGGGGACCTTTCAACATTCTTGAGAATGTCTTCATTAGTCGTTATAGCTCTTCGGGGAACTTTCAACATTCTTGAGAATGTCTTCATTGGTCGTTATAGCTCTTCGGGGAACTTTCAACATTCTTGGGAGAAATCTTTCAGGCTTTTATTTGTCTTTTAACTTCTTTGTCTACTGTCTTTTTTTGCTTCTATAGGTGAGAACTGGCTCTATATAGCACAAATGAATTCCCTTTCTCATTTCTATTTGACATAGATTTATTGCATAAGATGTTTTTTTTTATATTCTGAAACGTTATTTTGGCCTGAACTATTCTGCTTTTTATTTATGCGGTGTATCTTGCATCTGATGTCTGGATTATTGTGCCCAAGTATTTGACGCGCTGCACTTGTTTCAGATTTGTCCTGTTACTTTTATGCTGCGTGTTGGTGATGATTGTTTCTTCGATATGATAATTACTTTTATTTTCTTACGTTTCAGACTGAGACCTTATGTAGATCTAATTAATACAAATTGTTGAACATTCATAATTATATCATCGTCAACACCATGCCGCCATTTGTCTACGTCATATCAGTTAATTAGAAAATTTGTGTGGTTCATGACATTCAAGTCTGTGAGAATGAGGGTAGACTTGTGGACTGGTTTATTATTTCACAGATTCACATTACAGGGAAGATCTCAGCAATTACGGACTGTTGTTCGATGTGGTTAATCCGACGAATAACTGTGTGAACTTTCATATGTTCGGATGTGGAGACAAAAAACGATGAACTAACAGCATAAACGCTATATATTTAAAAAAAGAAAACACGATCAACCTTTCCGGGAGGACTTGAACGTCCGGTCAATATGGCGGATAGGCGACAGGAACCATTATAGGCTGTAACTGAAAAATGCTCCTTGTTGCAGTTTCCTCATATTCCAAGTCCGGCTTGCTGCCGGAGCTACTGAGTTAAGTGTTCTGTGCATACCGTGAGCTGTGCGTTTCATCCGTTTTGACTGTTTCGATATTCCGATTGCTAACGATGAATGATGTTATCATATGACCGGGAACAGTTGGCTGTGTTCAATTTCTGTGCGGTTTCGCCTTATGTCTTTTGACGTGTGCTTAGACTTCTCTGATGGGGGACTGCTGCTACCTTTCTTTGTTCGGGAGATGAGATATTAATTCGGATGATTTCACTGGTATGGGCGGTTGAGCAATTATGGATTTTAATTCGTTTGCAGTGATACCGGGGATTTTCATAACCATAACCATATTAAAAACAATAACATTCGTGGTTCTTCAAGACATAGAAATATGTTGTAATCATCGCATGGTTACTGTTTATAAGCTTTACAAACCATATCGTTGTAGCAAAGTCCCGGCCGTTTAAACTACGCACTTCATGTTTCTTTTAATAACAATTTTAACGAGCGTTTAAATAATGAGGGGGAGGGGGGGGGGGAACTGGTTGATCTCGAGGCAAGACGCCGGACTCGAGACAGAGAGGTTGTGGGTTCAAATCCCGGCTCCCCAAGTTGGGAATTTTATTTATGATTTCTCTCTGCGGCAACCACCCATGGTCTCAGCAGCGAGGTCCGGCTTGAAACGTCAGTTACTCATCGACGGAAAAAATATGAGTACCTCCGAAGATGGAGTTATCTGCCCGCGTGGCGAGGGACCCCTGTGCACACGGCTGCCAGGGAAAAATGGATTAACACGCAAAAATCAGTTCCTAGTCTCTAGTGACTTCGTCAAAGGTAAAAGCTGGCGAACGAAGAAAATAAAATAACAAGGGAGCCGCGATAGCTCAGTGATTAGTGAACTGGACTACATAGGACATGGGGTCAGGTTCGATCCTAAACCAACCTTAAATATTTTCAACCAGCCTTAAATATGTACCGGACATTTTTCTGGGGAAGTAAAGCGGCACGGGGGCGTAATACCGTCCACATTACACCAAAAATCATGTGACAAATGTTTATAAAATATTATGGTCACTAACACCGTATCCCCTATACGCCTCTTGACGTGACGGGGCACTCTACATTTTTACACCAATGCGTAAATATAATTTTGTTAACAACTGCAAACGTCTGTGAACGTACTATAGCGCTCGTAGTGTTTGTTGTTGAAATTGTTTGTTGAAGACCTATGCTCGACAAGGAGCTGAAAGGTAGAAGAAGGAAAAGAAGACATATATAAATATCCCTACATTATATTGTAGGAACCAAGGTAAAACTGTAGTTATTTGATCACCTTTTGTGTGAAACTTCGTGCTGTTCGACAACTCCAAGGGTCAAAGTTCACCAAGCCTTCAACAACTACCAAAAACATTCGTTGATGAGATTGGGCACTGGAGTAGCGCCGTCTACATTGCTCAAAACAATGTACCGATCGTTGAAAAACATGGATAATAACACCATAATCTTACTAGTCGCTCTGTAGGTCTGAGTGGGTTCTGTCAGTGTCCTGCGACTTATGTAGAAAATAATCTACAAAACACTAAACCCCATTATTTGTTGGTACTATATTGAGAAATGGGAGCCGCGATAGCTCAGTGGTTAGTGAACTGGACTACAAAGGACAAGGGGTAGGGTTCGATCCCAACCGACGGCTCTGGTTCACCCAACCTTAAATGGGTAACGGATTTTTTTCTGGGAAAGTAAAGCAGCACGGGCGTAATACCGACCACATTACCCCAAAAAGCATGTGCTGAAGGTCTGTAAAATATAGGGTCACTAACACCATATTCCCTATACGCCACTTGGCGTGACGGGGGTACTTTACTTTTTTTTTATATATTGAGAAATTTGTCTATGTGTGTGTTTATGTGTGTATCGTATGTGTGTGTGTGTGTGTTTTGTGGCCATTAACACGCCAGGCCAACCTGCTTTATCAGATAAATCCAACGATATCCATTTTGAGTTGGTTTTTTTTCAAAATCTAATTTTTTTTCGGTTTTTTTTAGCCTCCGTCACGCCAAGTGGAGTACAATGAATATGGTGTCAGTGACCATAAATTTTACAGACCTTCGGCACATGATTTTTGGGGTAATATGGTCGGTATTACGCCCGTGCCGCTTTACTTTCCCAGAAAAATATCCGGTACCCATTTAAAGCTGGGTGAACCCGGAAGCCGTCAGTCAGGATCGACCCCGGCATCTTATCCTTTGTAGTCCAGTTCACTAACCACTGAGCTATCGCGGCTCCCTATAAAACCTAAAGTAATGTACAGTAATAAAAATAACTGACAAAATAATTAACAGTGTTATTGTAAATGGAACCCCCAGACGTTAGATAACAGCACTATTTACTGCATCATCAAGTCTTCATTGCATCTGTAGATACCAAAAATAACAAAATTACCTCTATCTTAAGCTACATAAAATAATGTATTATATTCTAATCTAAGAACAGAAATCAATGAACAACATGTTCCACCAATGTCTCCAGTAATGTATTATTTAAAAGAATGATGTTAAAAGAAATGACGTTAAAGTTATTGCTTCTCATTGATAAAAGCCGGCAGAGAACAATCTCACTTTTCATGATGATGTAAGCTTTCTGCAGGCTGTGTTTTCTTGACGTCTTTAATCAACAAAAAGCTATTACTATTCTATTTCTTGCATTAAAAAAATCGTTAATAGCATCAATTTTAAAGCTCGGCTTGTAGATGAAAATGCCTGCTAATGTCTAGTCAGTAATTAAGTTGCAGTCATTTTGAGATTGTAGTGTTGCACACAAAGATGAAATACAAACTATAATCATTTTGAGATTGTAGTGTTGCACACAAAACTGATATATTAACTACAAGTGTTTTGAGATTGTAGTGTTGTACACAAAAGTGATAATATTAACTACAAGTGTTTTGAGATTGTAGTGTTGTATACAAAACGTGATATATTAACTACAAGTGTTTTGAGATATGTAGTGTTGTACACAAAAGTGATATATTAACTACAAGTGTTTTGAGATTGTAGTGTTGTACACAAAAGTGATATATTAACTACAAGTGTTTTGAGATTGTAGTGTTGTACACAAAAGTGATATATTAACTACAAGTGTTTTGAGATTGCAGTGTTGTACACAAAAATTATATGTTAACTACAAGTGTTTTGAGATTGCAGTGTTGTACACAAAAGTGATATATTAACTACAAGTGTTTTGAGATTGCAGTGTTGTACACAAAAGTGATATACAAACTAGAATCATTCTGCGATTGTGGTGTTGTATAGAAAAACGATATATAAACTAGAAATGTTTTGAGTGTGTAGTGTTGTACACAAAATTGAAATATCAATTAGAATTGTTTTTGAGTTTGTAGTGTTGTACACAAAATTGAAATATCAATTAGAATTGTTTTGAGTTTGTAGTGTTGTACACAAAACTGATATATAAACTACAAGTGTTTTGAGATTGTAGTGTCGTACACAAAATTGAAATATCAATTAGAATTGTTTTGAGTTTGTAGTGTTGTACACAACACTTATATATAAATTAGAATTGTTTTGAGATTGTAGTGTTGTACACAAAACTGATATATAATTACAGTCGTTTTGAGGTTGTAGTGTTGTACACAAAACTGATATATAAACTAGAATTGTTTTGAGATTGTGATGTTGGGACATGAATATTTAATTGTATTCAACCAGTGTTTCGAAAATAATGATGTATATATAGTGGATAGCGAACTTGTCTACCGATGACCAGAGTTAGGGTTCAATCCATATTGACGTCTCCTTGTTTCTCCCAGCCATGAAAGGTATCCGGGTTTTTTATTGGAGAAAGGATGACCAGAAGGAAGACAACCCGGCTCTCAAATGAAAAAACATACTGAAGATCTATGTACAGGGCCGAATGGCGTAAAAATTAAACCTCAACAAATTCTATCTACGCCCATTAAACGTCCTTTTAAAAATGAACGATTAAGTGAACTAAGGAAGCATTATTTTAATCTGTGGATGAGCGTAAACAAACAAATTGTCAACAAATTAAAACACGTGCCCTATTTGAATATACACGCAGGCGAACGAGACGGCCTATTTGTAATTCTTCATGCGTGCTGATCATTTTAGCAAACACCCACCACTGAATTGTAGCTTTACAGGTAAAAGCGAAATCGTTAGTAGTTATTAATTTGCGGACCAGTTCTGTGACAGGTCGCTCCTGAGGGCCATTCTTCAGTTATAGGTTCTTACAGCGTCTGTTTAACACACACGAACAAATAATGCTTTGAGTAGAATATTTAAAAGAAATCATGGAATACATTTAAATCTATCTATCTTTCGTTTGCATGAAATATTGTCTATATCTGCAATGTCGTTTCCTGTATACATTTTACTGTCTTTTGTAATTCTTGCGGTGGTCCATTGCGGTAGTTTTGTCTGTAGTGTTGTATTTATAGGCTAGTGAATTTTCCTCATTCTACTATATTCAGTGCTGTCTTGAAATATGTGTTCAGCAGTCTGGAGCGCCTGTCTACATGTACAAGTAGTTGAGGTTCCGGGGAATGAATAGTGCTCGTAGTCATCATTGTCATCATTGTCATCCGCCCTTAAATGAACTAACTAAACCGTGTATGTGTTGTGTAATAGTTTGCAGTCAGGCTCTGATAACCCCATCAAGGCCAGCTCCTTGTCGTGGGGATGGGGCTTAACAGTCACCGGGGACTGAAAACTATGACTGGCGAGGCCTTCCTACATCCGACCAAGACCACAGTCTGCTCTAGTAAGACAAGACTGGCTGGGCCTTCCTATACCCGAGCAAGACCACAGTCTGCTCTAGTAAGACAAGACTGGCCGTGCCTTCCTACATCCGAGCAAGATCTCAGTCTGCTCTAGTAAGACAAGACAGGCCGGGCCTTCCTACACCCGAGCAAGATCTCAGTCTGCTCTAGTAAGACAAGACAGGCCGGGCCTTCCTACACCCGAGCAAGATCTCAGTCTGCTCTAGTAAGACAAGACAGGCCGTGCCTTCCTACACCCGAGCAAGATCTCAGTCTGCTCTAGTAAGACAAGACAGGCCGGGCCTTCCTACACCCGAGCAAGATCTCAGTCTGCTCTAGTAAGACAAGACTGGCCGTGCCTTCCTGCACCCGAGCAAGATCTCAGTCTGCTCTAGTAAGACAAGACAGGCCGGGCCTTCCTACACCCGAGCAAGATCTCAGTCTGCTCTAGTAAGACAAGACAGGCCGGGCCTTCCTACATCCGAGCAAGACCACAGTTTGCTCTAGCAAGTTGAAGTACTGAAGTCGGAGGCAACCAGCCAAAAGGCGCACTACAACAATCAGGATGCCACGCACTCACGACAATATAAACGATAATATAAAGTGGAATCTACAGCCAATAAAGGTAAAGGCACAAAGATGCACCAAGATGCGTATAGATGCGAAGCTGCTGTAAAGCTGATGATAATAGCAATACTAAAAAAAAAAATAAAAGAAAAAAGTGGTATGGTGACAGCTTTACGTGGTAATGGACGAAACAAAAGTCGATGTTTCGGCCAAGTAGGCCTTCATCTGGACGAACAACAAACACAAAAATTATATATAACGATATATTAACAAATCTAACTACATGGCGATAATATGCTAGATACTAAAGAGAGGAAAAATAAATTGGTCACTTCCCTGTGTTCCTGAGCTGGGTCAGTCGCGAAATGGACTGAATTGATACGACAGGGCCGATATAAATCTCTCTGACCAGGAAGTCAGGTGAGAAGACGGAAAGGAAGGGTTCTAAAAATATGGGGAGGTGGGTACAGGATATGTGTAAACTATGCACGTCTAACTCTGTGTATGCAACCCGAACCGATGTGTAAACATAAGCATGTGTATGTAACAATGCATGCGTACATCATACGCATAAATCAGCACATATATTGCCACAAGGCCCACAAAAGTAAAACCCAAAGGAGCCCAAATGTGTCAATACATGTGCAGACAACTATGCCCCCATGTATAGGTTAAGTAGCGCATGGGGGTATGAAATATGTAGTGGGTGTCCTATGAGTATAAGAGTGATATGTTCATTCCTTGGGGGGGGGGGAGTGCAGCGAACCCAACTGTGCAATAAGGCGATTCTCAAGGGCGAACCTGCTGCGATTGCTAGAGTGACATGAGACAATGCCAGTAACTTGCATGTCGAGTTTACCACTAAGTCCAGGAGAGTTGAAATAGGCAGACACCGGGCTGCCAGTATTTTGCTCAACATCACGAAGATGCTCACAAAATCTTTCACTCAAGCGTCGTCCACTTTCACCCACATACGTCATCTGGCAGTGCTTGCATATTATGGTGTAGATGATATTACGCGACACACAAGTGAAACCCTCCTTGATGTCGAATCGCTTATTAGGGAACAAGACCGAATCGGTGCAAAGCACGTAGTCACAAGTTCTGCAAACTCGACGTCCACAAGGAACAGTACCAAGGTGTTTGTGGTTTGAACGGGGGAGGCGGCTAGTGACAAGAATGTCTCTCAGGCTCCTGTCACGTTTGAAGGCGACCAATGGAGGATCACTGAAAAGTAGGCGGGTAGTAGGATCTGAGTGGAGAATGGAGCGATACCGGTTAAGGATCCTCACCGCAGCCAAGTTACGGGGTTGGTAGTTGAGGGTAAATATGGTCCTGTCAGAGGAACGGCGGGTGGATGGGGTGAGTGCCACCGAACGGGGAATATCGAGAGCTCTCTTAAAGGCAGATTGGAGAACCGAATCAGGATAGAGACGACGCCTAAATAAATTTAACATCAGGTGGGCTTGTTGAAGAAAATCGTGATCATCCCGGCAGATACGACGAAGTCGTAATAATTGAGAATATGGAATGGAATCTCTGCAGTGAGATGGATGAGACGAGGTGTAGAGAAGATAACAGTGGGCGTCCGTGGGTTTATAGAAGACTGAGGTGTGGAGGCTGGAGGTACCAAGGGAAACGACCAGATCAAGAAAAGTGACGGACGAGGTAGAGATATAAGATGTAATCTTGATGGATTTGTGAAAGTTACCAATGTAGTCGATGAACCTGGAGATGTCATCTCCCGGCAAGTCAGTCAGTCCAAAGACGTCATCAATGTACCGGAGGTATTTAATGGGCAGGGGGCCACGGTATGAATTCAGTATTTGATGTTCAAGGTAACCCATGAACAGGCAAGCATAACTAGGACCCATCTTGGTTCCCATTGCTACACCACTCACCTGGTCATAGAACTGACCATTGAATTCGAAAGTATTAAGGTTGAGAACAAGTTCAGTGAGGCGCAGGAGAATAGAAGTATCCACAGATGGATGTTTTCTTTGGTCAAGAAAGAATTGAAGAGCTATAAGGCCATCAGCATGAGGGATAGAGTTATACACAGAGCATACATCCAGGACGAAAAGTCGGTACGAGCGTTCCGGGGTAAGGGAAAGAGAAGAGAAGATAGTGAGAGCATGATTAGTGTCCTTGACATAGGTGGGAAGGGATGTCACTATGGGTTGGAAAATGCTGTCGAGATAGTAGGATATATGTTCTGTAGGACAACTACATGCTGAAACAATGGGACGACCAGGATTATTGGGCTTGTGGATTTTAGGAAGCATGTAGAAGGAATGTTTACCTAGAGCACTGTCTGGGATGATGAGACGGGACGCGCTGGGAGGAAAGAAATTATCGTCGATAAGCTGTTTGATGGTAGAGCGAACCTTTTCATTGTCGCCATGTAGTTAGATTTGTTAATATATCGTTATAAATAATGTTTGTGTTTGTTGTTCGTCCAGATGAAGGCCTACTTGGCCGAAACGTCGACTTTTGTTTCGTCCATTACCACGTAAAGCTGTCACCATACCACTTTTTTCTTTCTTTTTTTTTAGTAATGCTACAGCCAATAACTAATCTCATATTGGGTATAGGGCATGTTGTTTAATGGGTCGTGACTTGCAACGAAGAATACAGAATAGCCAGTTATCAGTAACTCCGCCCGTAATAAGAATAGATGAACCGAAGTACATACAAATAGTGTGATATTTTGGTTAGCCATTTTTTTCCAAGGGAGGATAACAAGAGGAAGGGAAAAATAAACTTGGAGAAGACAAGTGGAAGCAAAGAGAAAGAGGATGGGTTAGAAGGAGGAAGGAGAGATAAAGAGGCTGGGAAAGACAGGTGGAAGCAGAAATGAAGAGGGGAAGACAGGTGGAAGCAGGCATGAAGAGAGGGAAGACAGGTGGAAGCAGAGATGAAGAGGGGAAGACAGGTGGAAGCAGACATGAAGAGGATGGGTTAGACAAGTGGAAACAGAGATGAAGAGGATGGGGAAGACTGGTGGAAGCACAGATGAAGAGAGGGAAGACAGGTGGAAGCAGAGATGAAGAGGATGGGTTAGACAGGTGGAAACAGAGATGAAGATGGGGAAGACAGGTGGAAGCAGAGATGAAGAGGATGGATTAGACATGTGGAAGCAGAGATGAAGAGGATGAATTAGCCATTGAGTTATTGAGTTATTGAGTTATTTGCGGGTCATCATCATTGCACTCCGAACATGTCCATAGGTGCTCAGATCCCCTCCTCAGCAATTCCCTCAGTGTCCAGCGACTGACGACTCCACTTCTATGTTGGTTGATAAGTCTTCTTACATGGCCACCAAATTTCTCATTTCTGGCTGTGCCCATCTTAACTCCCATTTCCATCATCCGAAGAAGCGACGTTGATCTGTGTTTGTCGAAGTCCTGTGCTCTTCCCACATCTCGGAGTGCATTGATGACGTCCGCCCGATCCATCGGTTGCCCGTCCTCAACGACAGCGCAGCTAGCCAACCTGTCCGCTCTCTCATTTCCCCGTACTCCCGCATGTCCAGGGACATAGACAAAGGTGACCTTACGTATTTTGGATTTCTGCAACGACTCTACCCATTGCATGCGTACAGAGCCCGCCTCCACTTTTTTTATCATGCTCATCGAATCACCCAGTATACATGCGTGGATGTAGTCTTGTGACTTTAACCATTTGAATGCCTTGGTCACTGCCATCACCTCCATTGTCATGCTACTCGTGGTCATGGCGTATGCACCACTGTCTTCCTTGGCTATTCTGCCTGCCGAACGTGCTGTAAATGCCCATGCACTTTTTTCGTGTCTTACAGATCCGTCTGTATAGATGACTGCATCTTTCTCATCGGTGTTATCGCAGATGAGACCGTTGACCTCAGCATTAACCACGACTGGGTTCTGTTCCCTACTTTTCCTGTCGAGTGTGACAATACATGAGAAAGTCCCCTTGAATGACGTAGGCACCGGTATCCACTCCTCACCAACGCTGAGATTGGTAAGCCCACAGACCTGTTTGATGACATCTTCTGCTCGGCCCACCCATGATTTGCCTCTTTTTAGCCTGGTACCTTTCTCTGTGTTGAGCACGTGGTGCAATGGATGCTCTGTATCTGTACTAATCTTCAGGTATGCTCGTGCTCTCCAGATCTTGATTCTGTCATCTATGGTTGGAAAGTCAAGAAGATACCTCATTGCCACACAGGGAGTGTCCCTCGTACATCCCAGGATAATGCGCATGGCTTCATTTTGTATTTTCTCCAGCCTATCAATTTGAGTCGTACTGACAGTAAGAATGGCCAGGGCATACTCGATTGGTGCGAGGACTAATCCCTGGAACAGAAGAGTAAGTAGCCTCTGCTCGATGTTGGCAGCTGCCATGACCTTCAAGGCGGCTAATCCTTTGCGGGATTTTGTTATCACATGGTCAACGTGGTCCGAAAACACAGGCTGCGATCAAACTTAACTCCGAGGTATGTCATCAACTTGTCCCTGGTCACCTCATCAGCTCCCATTCGTACTACCGGTGTGGTCGTATTAACGATATGATTGTTAAGGGAGAACCATGAAACTGATGCTTTATTAGGATTAACCAAGGCACCTGAAACCCCACACCAGGAAGAAATGCGATCGAGTTCGTCTTGAATTGTGGAGGCGATTCCCCGTCTGTCTCTTCCCTGTCGATATACCAGAATATCATCAGCAAAAGTCATAGTTCTTCCCCTCCCATCCAGTTGTTGTTCCGTGATCGTTATTGTGTACACGTTAAATAGAACTGGTGACAATGGTGAGCCTTGTGGCAGCCCAGGACAAATGGATGTTGGCTCGGAAGACCAACTTCCACATCTGAGTATCACCTTCCTCTGAAACAGTGCCGCGGCGATCCATCTTATGAGGAAGGGGTTCACCGCCAGTTTGAGAAGCATATGCATGAGATATTCAAATGGTACCCTGTTGTATGCATCCTCCAGATCTATAGCAGCAGCACAGAATTAGACATGTGGAAGCAGAGATGAAGTTTGGGAAGACAGGTGGAAACAGAGATGAAGAGGATGGGGAAGACTGGTGGAAGCACAGATGAAGAGGATGGATTAGACATGTGGAAGCAGAGATGAAGAGGATGGATTAGACATGTGGAAGCAGAGATGAAGTTTGGGAAGACAGGTGGACGCAGAGATGAAGATTGGGAAGACAGGTGGAAGCAGAGATGAAGAGGATGGATTAGACATGTGGAAGCAGAAATTAAGATGGGGAAGACAGGTGGAAGCAGAGATGAAGATGGGGAAGACAGGTGGAAACAGAGATGAAGAATGGGAAGACAGGTGGAAGCAGAGATGAAGAGGATGGATTAGACATGTGGAAGCAGAGATGAAGAGGATGGATTAGACATGTGGAAGCAGAAATTAAGATGGGGAAGACAGGTGGAAGCAGAGATGAAGATGGGGAAGACAGGTGGAAACAGAGATGAAGATGGGGAAGACATGGGGAAGACATGTGGAAGCAGAGATGAAGATGGGGAAGACAGGTGGACGCAGAGATGAAGATTGGGAAGACAGGTGGAAGCAGAGCGGAGAAGGATGGGTTAGACAGGTGGAAACAGTGATGAAAAGGCTTGAGAAAACAGGTGGAATCATAGATGAAGAAGAGGAATACAGGTAGAAGCAGATATGAAGAGGATGGTTAGACATGTGGAAGTAGAGATAAAGAGGACGGGTTAGACAGGTGCAAGCAGAGTGGAGAAGGATGGGTTAGACATGTAGAAACATAGATAAAGAGGATCGGCAAGACAGGTGGTAGCAGAGATGAAGCAGATGGGGAAGACAGGTGGTAGCAGAGATGAAGAGGATGGATTAGACTGGTGGAAGGAGAGATGAAGATGATTGGGAAGACTGGTGGAAGCTGAGATGAAGATGATGGGGAAGACAGGTGGAAGTAGAGATGAAGAGGATGGGGAAGACTGGTGGAAGCAGAGATGAAGAGGATGGGGAAGACAGGTGGAAGCAGAGATGAAGAGGATGGGGAAGACAGGTGGAAGGAGATATGAAGAGGATGGGGAAGACTGGTGGAAGCAGAGAGGAAAAGGATGGGGAAGACTGGTGGAAGCAGAGATAAAGAGGATGGGGAAGACTGGTGGAAGCAGAGATGAAGAGGATGGGGAAGACAAGTGGAAACAGTGATTAAGAGGATGGGGTAGACTGGTGGAAGCAGAGATGAAGAGGTTGGGGAAGACAGGTGGAAGCAGTGATTAAGAGGAAGGGAAGACAGGTGGAAGCAGAGATGAAGAGGATGGGGAAGACAGGTGGAAGCAGTGATTAAGAGGATGGGGAAGACTGGTGGAAGCAGAGATGAAGAGGATGGGGAAGACAGGTGAAAGCAGTGATTAAGAGGATGGGGAAGACAGGTGGAAGCAGAGATGAAGAGAGTGGGGAAGACAGGTGGAAGCAGTGATTAAGAGGATGGGTTAGACAGGTGGAAGCAGAGATGAAGATGATTGGGAAGACTGGTGGAAGCTGAGATGAAGATGATGGGGAAGACAGGTGGAAGCAGAGATGAAGAGGATGGGGAAGACTGGTGGAAGCAGAGATGAAGAGGATGGGGAAGACAGGTGGAAGCAGAGATGAAGAGGATGGAGAAGACAGGTGGAAGGAGATATGAAGAGGATGGGGAAGACTGGTGGAAGCAGAGAGGAAGAGGATGGGGAAGACTGGTGGAAGCAGAGATAATGAGGATGGGGAAGACTGGTGGAAGCAGAGATGAAGAGGATGTGGAAGACAGGTGGAAACAGTGATTAAGAGGATGGGGAAGACTGGTGGAAGCAGAGATGAAGAGGATGGGGAAGACAGGTGGAAGCAGTGATTAAGAGGATGATGAAGACAGGTGGAAGCAGTGATTAAGAGGATGGATTAGACAGGTGGAAGCAGTGATTAAGAGGATGAGGAAGACAGGTGGAAGGAGAAATGAAGGGGATGGGGAAGACAGGTGGAAGCAGTGATTAAGAGGATGGATTAGACAGGTGGAAGCAGTGATTAAGAGGATGAGGAAGACAGGTGGAAGGAGAGATGAAGAGGATGGGAAAGACAGGTGGAAGCAAAGATGAAGAGGATGAGGAAGACAGATGGAAGTAGAGATAAAGAAGATGGGGAAGACAGGTAGAAGTAGAGATGAAGAGGATGGGAAAGACCGGTGGAAGGGAGATGAAGAGGATGATGAAGACAGGTGGAAGTAGAGATGAATAGGATTGGTAAGACAGGTGGAAGGAGAGATGAAGAGGATGGGTAAGACAGGTGGAAGCAGAGATGAAGACGATGGGGAAGACAGGTGGAAGCAGAGATGAAGACGATGGGGAAGACAGGTGGAAGCAGAGATGAAGACGATGGGTAAGACACGTAGAAGGAGAGATGAAGACGATGGCTAAGACAGGTGGAAGCAGAGATGAAGACGATGGGTAAGGCAGGTGGAAGCAGAGATGAAGACGATGGGGAAGACAGGTGGAAGTAGAGATGAAGTAGATGGGGAAGACACGTAGAAGGAGAGATGAGGACGATGGGGAAGACGGGTGGAAGGAGAGTTGAAGACGATGGGGAAGACAGGTGGAAGGACAGAGGGGAAGAGGATGGATTAGACAGTTGGAGGCAGACATGAAGAGGATGGGGAAGACATGGAATGATCTTAAGAGAGTGCCAAGAAATATGACGGCTTGGTAAATGATTGCTGAAAACCTACGCTCCGTAGGGTCTTGAGAACGAAAAGTAACTGTTATATTTTGTGGTAAAACAAACCGTAGAGTTTTGTCAAAACTAGTTCCAACATAGCTTTACGTTAAAAACAATATGAACATAAAAGAACAAAATGACTATTAGTAACATGAACTTTACAATAATATGTTTCATTGATTTTTGTTGGCGCGATGTTATCACACAGATTTGTGTTTGTTCACAAACATGAACTGGACGCTACGATCCGATCTAATTGAAAAGAAATATCCCCGGCGAATGCTAATAGTGACAGCAAACAGAGGCCAAGACATCCCGACATGATTAATTTGAACAAACATTGATGCTAAACACAGACTAACGAAGTACTCCTAAGTAGATGGTACCTTTATTTCCAATACTATTTCTTTTTGTTATTCTAGTCCCTTTGTTATAATCCAGACCTGTCTCCAAATTGAACGGCGTCTGCTATAGATCTCCAATATTGTCCATCTCTCGTGTTACTGCTAGATTTGAAGAGGATATTATTTGGTTATCATTCCTCGCTCAACTACTTCTCTGTTGGAGATTCAATAACCAGAAATACGAAATATATAGAATATTAACTATTACATACACGGGTAGGACTGAAGAGAACATGTACAATAAACATAACATTATCGCTAGAAGGTCAGTTATTAGAGACACGAGACAGACCTATCTGGTAGCAGGTATTTTTCTGGACAGGCAGGCAGGCAGGCAGGCAGGCAGGCAGGCAGGCAGGCAGGCAGGCAGGCAGGCAGGCAGGCAGGCAGGCAGACAGACAGACAGACAGACAGACAGACAGACAGACAGACAGACAGACAGACAGACAGACAGACAGACAGACAGACAGACAGACAGACAGACAGATAGATAGATAGATAGATAGATAGATAGATAGATAGATAGATAGATAGATAGATAGATAGATAGATAGATAGATAGATAGATAGCGATAGAAGGAAAGATAGAGAGAATCAGCGTAAGACTGAGTGATATCAGAAGAGATCGTGTGTGGGCAAGAGTGTGTTTGCTGTTGAACACCAGTGACAAACACACACCAGGTGCAATCTGGGAAGGACTTTTTAAGAATTTTCAAAATATGTCGGAGGGGAGATAATAAAGGTTTTTTAGGAAAAGCAAGGAAGAATGAGAAACAGGATTATAATGTTGCAACTTGAACAAATATGAGGGGAGGAGATGAAGAATAAAACAAAGTCAAATTATTTATGATAAGGTTTTTGTAAGAAGGGAGACGCTATAGCTCAGTGGTTGTTAAATGGACTACAAAGGACAACCGACGGCCTCCGGTTCACCCAGCCTTTAATGTGTATCGGATTTTTTTCTGGGAAAGTAAAGCGGCACGGGCGTAATATCGACCACATTATCCCAAAAATCATGCGCTGAAGATCTGTAAAATGTATGGTCACTAACACCATATTCCCTGTACGCCACCACTTGACGTGACGGGGGTACTTTACTTTTTTTTTTTTTTTTTTTGTAAGAACTCATAAACAGAAAATGTTGCCAAAAAATGTAGAGATAGAAAGTTGTGGAGAGTAGTAATCACACACCACTGTAGGCATGGTTTTTAGTGATAATTATACATAAACACATTTAAAAATCCTGTCAGAGGTGAACGCCTTTACCCTTCTGACGCGCAGGAGCTCATTTAGGCAGAACTCTCTTGGTCTCTAACCTATTTTATCTTTCTCAAAACAGTCGACTTCTTATCTTAACAGTAAAGGTAAAGATAAAGTACGAGACGTGAATCGGCGTCTTAGCACGCGAATTTCACCCATATGTGCTCGGCCGCCTATCCAGAAATGTTTGAAGACTTCTGAATTGTGTCGCTTCAAGCATCGAAACTCACGATGCGAGGTGGTATTCCTCACCTTCCCATAGTACTACCCTGGTACCCATTTCTACCAGCGGTTACGTGGGGGAGCAGAAGCGCCTGCGGTCGCAATAGCAGTGTCGGCGCACGATCTGCTGTCCAAGACCTAGCAGTTCTACCTCCTCGTGGTCTCCCCTGGTAACAGTCTGCGTCAAAACAGACTGGCTGAAGTTAGGATCGCCGTGTTCCCTGTAGTGGTGTCTGTTACTGATATAGAGGACCCAGTATTGCAGTACCTCTGGGCTGGACTAGTAGTTTCCCAACATAGCCTGGGACAGACGAACTCCAACCTCTCCAGTAAGAGCCGGGAATGTCAAGAATGCCATTACGACCCGCCACATCAATGAGTCACAGGGCAACCTGCCCGCATCAACTCGCGGCAATCCGTCAACAACAACAAGCGGCTAGGTCGACCGCGAGGATTTGTTTTCCCAACCACGAGTACAACTCACACTGCTCCCAGCGAGAATCAAACACTGGTTGTTCTAACGTCGGTAGTCCAGTCGGGTCGTTTTCCCAACCAGGCTACCGAGGCCCACAACAGATCATAAAAGTACATCCTGAAAGCGTCTATTTGTCATTTTATTGTTTACATCTTTCTCCATCACAATCACTTCACTAGATACGTGTCTTGAACTCTGTCCTATCGAACAGATCAAAATTGCAACTGTTTATGTGGCAACACGATTTTCCATATCCAGATATGTTTTCTATTTCTGATTTTCATTTTCCATTTTTAACTTTGGCCAGACAATTATTGATTGCTTTTCTCTTTCGATTTTGTTTTGTGTGTTATCCTATTTTAATACAGGTCAAAGATCTCATTTATTGTGTATTTGTTAGTCACTATGACATTTTCTTTGTTTCGACGCGTTCTTAGTAACGGTGAATCTGCGTCATTACTCGCCATCAAGACCAAAGACGGTATATTTCTTTTAATATTTGGCTCTTCTTCTCTCTTTGATTATGATTCTTTTCAGAAATGTTAACATAATAACATACCAGGAGATGTGATTCCATGACGTGAAACATAATAACATACCAGGAGATATGATTACATGACGTGAAACATAATAACATACCAGGAGATATGATTACATGACGTGAAACATAATAACATACCAGGAGATATGATTACATGACGTGAAACATAATAACATACCAGGAGATATGATTACATGACGTGAAACATAATAACATACCAGGAGATATGATTACATGACGTGAAACATAATAACATACCAGGAGATATGATTACATGACGTGAAACATAATAACATACCAGGAGATGTGATTACATGACGTGAAACATAATAACATACCAGGAGATATGATTACATGACGTGAAACATAATAACATACCAGGAGATATGATTACATGACGTGAAACATAATAACATACCAGGAGATATGATTACATGACGTGAAACATAATAACATACCAGGAGATATGATTACATGACGTGAAACATAATAACATACGAGGAGATATGATTACATGACGTGAAACATAGTAACATACCAGGAGATATGATTACATGACGTGAAACATAGTAACATACCAGGAGATATGATTACATGACGTGAAACATAATAACATACCAGGAGATATGATTACATGACGTGAAACATAATAACATACCAGGAGATATGATTACATGACGTGAAACATAATAACATACCAGGAGATATGATTACATGACGTGAAACATAATAACATACCAGGAGATATGATTGTATGACGTGAAACATAATAACATACCAGGAGATATGATCACATGACGTGAAACATAATAACGTACCGCGAATATTAATGAATCATCATCATCATGTACCATAGCTGTTGGTCTAGGCGATTAAATCATTCCACACTCTTATATCAACAGTGCATCGTATCAATTAATACGGATATCAAAATCAAGAGGTACATTCGTTGCACTTTGAAAATATGGATGTCCAAAGAAGTTAGGTTTGGATAAAGAGATACAGCGAAGACGATGGCGCTGGATAGGACACACACTACGAAAGCCAACTGAGGGTATTACACAACAGGCCCTTTCTTGGAATCCCCAGGGGAAAAGACTAAGAGGAAGACCTAGGAATTCTTGGAGAAGACAGATAGAAGCAGAGATGAAGATGATGGGGAAGACATGGAATGATATTAAAAGAATGGCAAAAAACAGAACGACTTGGAAAGTGTTTGTTGAAGACTTATGCTCCACAGGGAGCTAAAAAGGTAGAAGTAAAAGAAAGAAGTTAGGTTAAATACAAAAATGCAAATGTTGTTGTTGTTGTTGTTGTTGCGTTTGCCAGCTTTCAACTCTGATGAAATCCCTAGAGACTAGGAACTGAATTTTGTGTGTTAATCCATTTTCCCGTGCACAGGGGTCCCTCGCCAAACAGACAACTCTAACTCTAACTTCGGAGGTACTCATGTTTTTTTTTTCCGTCGACGAGTAACTGACGTTTCAAGCCGGGCCTCGCTGCTGAGACCAGGGGTGGTTGTCGCAGAGAGAAATCATAAATATAAATCCTAACCGGTGTAGCTGAGATTTGAACCAACAACCTCTCTATCCCGAGGCCTCGCGTCTTGCTTCAAGACCAACCAGTCCCCCATGGACTGGGAATATGAGGAAACTGCAACAAGGAACACTTTTCATGCATAACCTTCAATGGTTCCTGCCACCTATCCACCATATACCCCGAAGTTCACGTCCTCCTGAAAATGATGATCGTCGATATTTTTTTTTTATGTATAGCGCTTGATGATGTTAGGCCATCGTTGTTGACTCTAATTTCGAACATATAGACACACAGTTAGTCGTCAGATTATCGCCGTTGCACATCAAACAACAGACCGTAAGATTGGCGTACGGCCTGTCTAGGAATTTACGATGAGCCATTACGATAATGTAGCACACATAACAATCAAAAATACAAATGCTCAATATCAATGTTAAATCAGTCTTATTATATGGCTATGAAACATGGAGAACAACAAAACTGGCAATCATGAAGATTGGGCCTTCATTCATGGATGCTTGTTCAGAATAAAAGGATGGAAACGTTAGGGCAAAATCACTAATATAGAATTATCGAAATGTACTAATCAAACACCATTAGATTAAGAGATACAGCGAAGATGATGACGTTGGATAGGACACAAACTGCGGAAGCCAACTGAGAGTATTATACAACAGGCCATTTTTGGGAACATCAAGTAAAAAGACAAAGAGAAAGACCAAAATATTCTTTTAGAAGTCAGAAGGAAGCAGACATGAAGATGATGGGGAAGACATGGGATGGTCTTAAAAGAATGACAAGAAAAACAACAGTTTTGAAAATGTTTGTTGAAGACCTAAGCTCCAAAGGGAGTTGAAAGGTAGAAGAAGAATGTATCAATTCTGTTGCCGACTGTTTTCCATGTCATAACATCTAGTTATCTAATATCTTCTCCCTTTATCGTTCGCGATCTCTCTTTCCCTGCATTTTACCAGTTGTAACCAAGTATTCCAACGTTCCTCTTCTCATGATGTACCCGCAAAATGCTGATTGTTACTTTCTGAAGTTTTTTAGGAGCTCCCTTTTTGTGTTGGTCTTTTTAGCTGTCCAGGGAACTTTCAACACTCTTCTGAGAAATTCCATCTCTATCACCTCTAATTGTCTTTTCATTTGTTTGTTTTACTGTCAATGATTCGATCCATAGGTAAGAATATATTCTTTATAGCATATGCATAATAATAACATACCCGGGGAAGTAATTACATGACTTAAAACATACTAACTTATCAAGGGATGTAACTGCATGCCCTAAAACATACTAATTTACAAAGGGAAGTAACTGCATGCCCTAAAACATACTAATTTACAAAGGGAAGTAACTGCATGCCCTAAAACATACTAATTTACAAAGGGAAGTAACTGCATGCCCTAAAACATACTAATTTACAAAGGGAAGTAACTGCTTGCCCTAAAACATACTAATTTAGAAAGGGAAGTAACTGCATGCCCTAAAATAAACTGATTTACTTATGGAAGTAACTGCATGCCCTAAAACATACTAATTTATCAAGGGAAGAAACTGAATGCCCTAAAACATACTAATTTACCTAGGGAAGTAACTGCATGCCCTAAAACATACTAATTTACCTAGGGAAGTAACTGCATGCCCTAAAATAAACTAATTTACTTAGGGAAGTAACTGCATGCCCTAAAACATACTAATTTACCTAGGGAAGTAACTGCATGCCCTAAAACATACTAATTTACTAAGAGAAGTAAATGAATGCCCTAAAATATACTAATTTACCAAAGTAAGTAACTGCATGTGCTAAAATATACCAACTTACCAAGAAAAGTAATGTCAAATTTAAAGAAGTAATTATGTGTCTAATGCAGTAATATGATAAGTGAAGGAACATAACTGTTAACAGACAAAAATACTATAACAACAGCAAAAAAATACGTGTAATAACGTGCGCAAAGAAATAATAACACGTTGCAATTCACGGTAACCAACCTTACATTTTCTTTTACTTTTTAAAATGACTAAACATGTCTTCTCCTCACTCTATTTCCTGGAATTAATATTTTGTTTAAAATCGTTCCTATTTTAGTGACAACCATGCAAGCACAATTATAATGCACAAACTAACTCTCTGTTCATATCGCTGGTTTTAACTGTATGAAACATGCAACATGACGATATAGAAGACTGAAGTACATTTTAATGCGTGGCAGACATTCAGCGAAGATGATGACGTTGGATAGGACACAAACTGCGGAAGCCAACTGAGAGTATTATACAACAGGCCATTTTTGGGAACATCAAGTAAAAAGACAAAGAGAAAGACCAAAATATTCTTTTAGAAGTCAGAAGGAAGCAGACATGAAGATGATGGGGAAGACATGGGATGGTCTTAAAAGAATGACAAGAAAAACAACAGTTTTGAAAATGTTTGTTGAAGACCTAAGCTCCAAAGGGAGTTGAAAGGTAGAAGAAGAATGTATCAATTCTGTTGCCGACTGTTTTCCATGTCATAACATCTAGTTATCTAATATCTTCTCCCTTTATCGTTCGCGATCTCTCTTTCCCTGCATTTTACCAGTTGTAACCAAGTATTCCAACGTTCCTCTTCTCATGATGTACCCGCAAAATGCTGATTGTTACTTTCTGAAGTTTTTTAGGAGCTCCCTTTTTGTGTTGGTCTTTTTAGCTGTCCAGGGAACTTTCAACACTCTTCTGAGAAATTCCATCTCTATCACCTCTAATTGTCTTTTCATTTGTTTGTTTTACTGTCAATGATTCGATCCATAGGTAAGAATATATTCTTTATAGCATATGCATAATAATAACATACCCGGGGAAGTAATTACATGACTTAAAACATACTAACTTATCAAGGGATGTAACTGCATGCCCTAAAACATACTAATTTACAAAGGGAAGTAACTGCATGCCCTAAAACATACTAATTTACAAAGGGAAGTAACTGCATGCCCTAAAACATACTAATTTACAAAGGGAAGTAACTGCATGCCCTAAAACATACTAATTTACAAAGGGAAGTAACTGCTTGCCCTAAAACATACTAATTTAGAAAGGGAAGTAACTGCATGCCCTAAAACATACTAATTTACCTAGGGAAGTAACTGCATGCCCAAAAACATACTAATTTACCTAGGGAAGTAACTGCATGCCCTAAAATAAACTGATTTACTTATGGAAGTAACTGCATGCCCTAAAACATACTAATTTATCAAGGGAAGAAACTGAATGCCCTAAAACATACTAATTTACAAAGGGAAGTAACTGCATGCCCTAAAACAATTTAATTTACTAAGAGAAGTAACTGAATGCCCTAAAAAATACTAATTTACCAAGTGAAGAAACTAAATGCCCTAAAACATACTAATTTAACTAGGGAAGTAACTGCATGCCCTAAAATATACTAATTTACAAAGGGAAGTAACTGCATGCCCTAAAACATACTAATTTACAAAGGGAAGTAACTGCATGCCCTAAAACATACTAATTTAACTAGGGAAGTAACTGCATGCCCTAAAATATACTAATTTACAAAGGGAAGTAACTGCATGCCCTAAAACATACTAATTTACAAAGGGAAGTAACTGCATGCCCTAAAACATACTAATTTACCAAGTGAAGAAACTAAATGCCCTTAAACATACTAATTTTCCTAGGGAAGTAACTGCATGCCCTAAAACATACTAATTTACCTAGGGAAGTAACTGCATGCCCTAAAACATACTAATTTACCTAGGGAAGTAACTGCATGCCCTAAAATAAACTAATTTACTTAGGGAAGTAACTGCATGCCCTAAAACATACTAATTTACCTAGGGAAGTAACTGCATGCCCTAAAACATACTAATTTACTAAGAGAAGTAAATGAATGCCCTAAAATATACTAATTTACCAAAGTAAGTAACTGCATGTGCTAAAATATACCAACTTACCAAGAAAAGTAATGTCAAATTTAAAGAAGTAATTACGTGTCTAATGCAGTAATATGATAAGTGAAGGAACATAACTGTTAACAGATAAAAATACTATAACAACAGCAAAAAAATACGTGTAATAACGTGCGCAAAGAAATAATAACACGTTGCAATTCACGGTAACCAACCTTACATTTTCTTTTACTTTTTAAAATGACTAAACATGTCTTCTCCTCACTCTATTTCCTGGAATTAATATTTTGTTTAAAATCGTTCCTATTTTAGTGACAACCATGCAAGCACAATTATAATGCACAAACTAACTCTCTGTTCATATCGCTGGTTTTAACTGTATGAAACATGCAACATGACGATATAGAAGACTGAAGTACATTTTAATGCGTGGCAGACATTCATGTATTAATACTTGCTTGAATGGAGATCGTGAAAGTGGCCAGGAAGTCATTGACAAGATAACGGATGTTCTTTCTGGCAAGCGTGACATTTCTGTGATGGCAATTTTTTACAGTGTTCTTTTTTTTTTTATTTACGTGAAGTACACAATTAATTGTTGTTATTGAGTTATTGAGTTATTTGCGGGTCATCATCATTGCATACCGAACATGTCCATAGGTGCTCAGATCCCCTCCTCAGCAATTCCCGCAGTGTCTAGCGACTGACGACTCCAGTTCAATGTTGGTTTGATAAGTCTTCTTACACGGCCAATAAGTTTCTCATTTCTGACTGTGCCCATCTTAACTCCCAAATTTTCAGCATCCGAAGAAGTGACGTGGATCTGTGTTTGTCAAAGTCCTGTCCTCTTCCAACATCTCGGAGGGCATTGATGATGTCAGCCCGATATATTGGCTGCCCGTCCTCAACGACAGCGCAGCTAGCCAACCTGTCCGCCCTTTCATTTCCCCGTACTCCCGCATGACCAGGGGCATAGACAAAGGTGACCTTACGTATTTTGGATTTCTGCAATTACTGTACTTATTGCATGCGTACAGAGCCCGCCTCCACTTTTTTTATCATGCTCATCGAATCACTCAGTATACATGCGTGGGTGTAGTCTTGTGACTCTAACCATTTGAATGCCTTGGTCACTGCCATCACCTCCATTGTCATGCTACTCGTGGTCATGACGTATGCACCACTGTTTTCCTTGTCTATTCTGCCTGCCGAGCGTGCTGTAAATGTCCATGCACTTCTTTGGTGTCGTCTTACAGATCCGCCTGTATAGATGACTGCATCTCTACAGTGAGTATAGTCATATTACAACAATATATATTAATTATCATCTAGGAATGACGACAATATTCATATGATGATGCCATCATATATATACTTGCTTGACATATAGTTTTTTATTAATTATTTTTTTTGTGTGTGTACTAAAATGTTACGACACTGTATCATGACCCTGTAACGTGATTAAAAAGACTAGCGAGGAAATTCTCGACAGAAACGACATTTTTCGGTCACATTGTGCAAAGAGTAATGTTGGAATGTTTGTTCACAGAGAAATGAAAATAAAAGAACAAATGGTTTGGTTAAAACTTTACGTGGTTAATGGACGACAAAAATGTGAACGACCTTTCGACTCATTAGGCTTTCGGCAGGTACAAAAAAACACACTTTAGGTGCTATGTGCACACCGTGAGCTGTGTGTTTCATCTGTTTTGATCATGTTTCGTAATTGTTTACGATGAATGATGATATCGTATGTTCAGGTGGCTGTGAACACTTTCTGTGCAGTTTCGCCTTACCTTCCCAGAAAAAAAAAACCGGTACCCTTTTAAGGCTGGATTTACGTGGAAACCGATATTGTCCTTTGTAGTCCAGATCACTAATCACTGAGCTCTCGGGCTCCCAGGGATGGATGCCATATAGAAGAAATAGGGAGGGCTGCATATAGAAGAAATAAACAATACTGGTATGAGGAAGAAATAGGAAGGTTGACATATGGAAGAAATAGGGATGGTTGGTATATATAAGAATTAGGAAATGTTGACATATAGGAGAAATAGGGAAGGTTGACATATAGAAGAAATAGGGAAGGTTGACATATAGAAGATATAGGGAAAGTTGGCATATAGAAAAAATAGGGAAGGTTGACATATAGAAGTAATTTGGAAGGTTGACATATATAAGTAATTGGAAAGGTTGACATATATAAAAATTAGGAAAGGCTAGTTTATATAAGAAATAGGGAAGATTGACATATAGAAGAAATAGGGAAGGCTATTATATGGAATAAATAGGGACGGTTGACATATAAAAGAAATAAGGATTGTTGACATATAGAAGAAATAGAAGAGGCTAGTATGTAGAAGAAATAGGGAAGGTTGACATATAAAAGACATAGGGAAGGTTGAAATATAGAAGAAATAGGAAAGGCTAGTATATAGAAGAAATAGCGAAGGTTGACATATAAAAGAAATAGGGATGATTGACATATGGAACAATATAAACCACAACATCTCTTAGGTATCAGTGAAAAGATAAAAGAGGACAAAAAGAAAGAAGACATATAGAAGAAATAGGAAAGGCTGGTATATATAGAGGAAATAGGGAATGTTGAAATATAGAAGAAATAGGGAAGGTTGACATATAGAAGAAATAGGGAAGGTTGACATATACAAGTAATAGAGAAGGTTGACATATAGAAGAAATAGGGAAGGTTGACAGTTAGAAGAAATAGGGAAGGTTGACATAAAGAAGAAATAGGGAAGGCTAGTATATAGAAGAAATAGGGAAGGCTGACATATAGAAGAATTAGGAAAGGCTAGTACATAGAAGAAATAGGGAAGGTTGACATATAGAAGAAATAGGGAAGGTTGGCATATACAAGAAATAGGGAAGGGTGAAATATAGAAGAAATAGGGACGGCTAGTATATAGAAGAAATAGGGAAGGTTGATATATATGAGAAGTAGGAAAGGCTAGTACATAGAAGAAATAGGGAAGGTTGACATATAGAAGAAATAGGAAAGGCTAGTACATAGAAGAAATAGGGAAGGTTTACATATAGAAGAATAGGAAAGGCTAGTACATAGAAGAAATAGGGAAGGTTGACATATAGAAGAATAGGAAAGGCTCGTATATAGAAGAAATAGGGAAGGTTAACTTATAGAAGAAATAGGGAAGGCTAGTATATATAATAATAAGTCGTTTGAATCGTACACACCTTAATGTTCCGTATTGTCAAGTCCAGTTTTGTGAATGCGACCTTCCCCTGTCTAGAGTTGATATGCAGTTTACGTCAACACATTGAGTGTTGTTCCAAGGCCGTCTTTGAAATTGTTTGACAGCAATTATATACAAGTTACAACTCATTAATATGGACTGATCTGACAAGTCAACCGTCGTTTTCACTTAAGAGATTTTGCATAATCTTCTCGTGCAGTGTTGGCTGCATTTATTTGAGTAATCGAGATCGTATGGGCGCAGCCATTGTTGTGTGTGCTACGTCATCACAAAGGCTATTTGTATATCCCTAAAACGACCGTACGCTAATGGTGAAAGGCAAAATAGAGTTTCGTTCATGATTTGCAGTACCGGGGTGACTACCGGGGGTCTATATTAGTCTGGAGGGATTCATAATTTCACATTGCAGGGAGATCTTACAGTCTGTTGTTTGATGTGCGACGGGGATAATCCGACAACAAACTGTGTTTCATATGTTCGGATTTGGAGTCAAAATAATGTCCTAACATCATCAAGAAAATACAACAATCATACTTTTCATAGGGACGTGAACTTCTGGACAATATGGTGGATAGGCGTCAAGAACAATTAAAGGCTATGTCTGAAAAGTGTTCTTTGTTGCAGTTTCCTCATATTCCAAGTCCGGCTTGTTGCAGGAGCTACTGAGTTAAGTGCTCTGTGCACACTGTGAGCTGTGCGTTTAATCTGTTTTTATCGTGTTTCGATATTCCAATTATTTACTATGAATGATGATATCGTATGATGGAGAAAGATGAATGTGTTAACTTTCTGTGTGGTTTCGCCTTTTGTCGTTTGTCGTGTTCTGAGACTGCTATGATGGGGACTACAGCTACCTCTCTTTGTTCGGTAGATGAGATAATAATTCGGATGTTCCACTGGCACGGGCGGTTGAGCAATTATGAATTTTAATTCGTTTGCAGTGATACTGAGGCTTTCCATGACCATAGCCATAACTATTTAATAAACATGGAAAGCTGTTATATAAAGGAAACAGGACAGGCTAGCACGTAGAGAATAGAGGGAAGGCTGACAAACAAAGGAAACATGAAGAATGAAAGAGACAGAAAGAAATAAGGGAGAAAACACAGTCACACTCGCGGTCTATACCGGACTTGTGTCCATTTAAAATCAACGCTGTTGTTGGGTAATATCTTCATTAAAAATACGAACAATTGTCTATAATAGTGCTCGCTATAAAGCATATGGGTAAAGCATGAAGAACTTTGAAGAATGTATCGGTAAAATTAAGAGAATACACGTTTGATTTAGAATGACAGGGTGCAAGTCATGAAGATAGACTAGTTTAGTTACTAGTGCGACGTGTATTGACTTGATTAGCTAGAATGAGGTATTGAAATTGTACGTTTCAGGTTACACAAATATTTTGTTTTGGATGTTTCATTCATCATTATCATCATTGTATGCCGTCTCCGTATAGAAGGTTGGCTACCATGGAGCGACATTCCACTCTGTCTTTTGCTTTGATGGTGCAGAATGTCATTGGTTGGCTTGTCCATCTTTTGATGTTACTTGTTCATGTTAGTCTTGGTCTGCCTCTTTTACCTTGTATTCTCCCTTCCAATATTGCTTTTAGTAGGCTGTTGTGTCTTTTAACATGCCCCAACAATTTCATTTGTCTTGTCATAATTATATTTATCAGTTCTCGTTTCATTTTTAGTTGTTTTCAAACTTCGTCATGTGTTTTCTTTTTTTCCATCCAATTCTACCTATTCTTCTATAAATCCACATTTCAAAGGCTCCAATTTTCTGTTTTGTTTTCTTATCTAATATCCACGTTTCTGCACCATGCTGTAATATTGAGAAGATGCAATATTTTGCTATTCTTAGTTTTAGCCCTAGTGTTATTTGTTTTGATGTTAGTTTATTTTTCGTAACATTAAAATTACTTTTTGCCATTCCTCTCCTTTTGCTTATTTCAGCTACGCTGTTTAGATGTTTCATTACTAGTCAGCTGTGTAGGATTAACCTCAAAAATCATGTGCTGAAGGTCTGTAAAAATTATCGTCGCTAACACCATAAAATGAGAAAAATACTATGCAATCCATTTTTGACAATAGAAACATGAAAAAGAGTTCTTAAATGTTACGTAGAGCCAGTCTTAACATATGGATGCGAATCATGGACAAAAGGACAACAGACAAGAAAATCACTGGAGTCTGTAGAAATGTGGTTTTACAGAAGAATGTTGAGAATACCATGGACAGCTAAGAGGAGTAATGAAAACGTTATGAAAGAGGCCAAAGCAAAAAGAGAGCTAATTTCCAATATTAGGAAGAAACAATCATCATTTTTTGGTCATGTTTTATAAGAAGAGAACTACTGGAATATATTGTAATAACTGGAAAAATTGAGGGACGAAGAGATAGAGGGAAGCAAAGAGAAAAAATAACAGACAGCTTAAGAGAATGGCTTGGCAGAAGGTCAACAACAGAAATGATAAATAGCTGCCGAGATCGAAAGTTGTGGAGAGACATGATCACCTACGCCACTAGGCCCGGTACTTGATGATGATGAACACCATATTCCCTATACGCCACACATGGTGTGACGGGGCACACTATGAAGGATTAGTTTTATTTACTTACATAGCTGTGTGTCTGTTGTTTGTTTGTTCCTGCTGAAGGCATATTGAGTCGAAACATCGTTCAAATTTGTGTAATCTATCAATTACGTAAAGCTTTTACCATAACATGTTTTCAACTGGAGAAACAGTCAAGTCAATGAGAAATGAACATTGACTGAAAATAATAGCTTGAAATTTTCACTTGAAATAATGAAAGATGCAGCATATTGAACAAGTTGAAAAAAAGCAAAGAACATTCAATATTTACAAAGATTGATGTTACAAGCACTTGTCACTGCCTTTCTTTTTCGCCTTTTCTACCCTTTTAGTTTCTTTCATGACTTGAGAGAGATACAACACAACGTACACACACTCTCACATTTGTCTGATACTGAGTTATTGAGTTACTGAGTTATTGAGTTATTGAGTTATTGAATTATTGAGTTTTTTAGTTATTGAGTTATTTGCGGGTCATCATCATTGCTCTCCGAATATGTCCATAGGTGCTCAGATCCCCTCCTCAGCAATTCCCACAGTGTCCAGCGATTGACGACTCCAGTTCTGTGTTTGATGATTAGTCTTCTTACACGGCCACTAAGTTTCTCACTTCTGTCTGTGCCCATCTTAACTCACATCACTTTCATCCCAAGCAGCGACATGGACTCAGTTTGTCTAATAGACTTAAATCAATGCCGTACGAGTGTGCTGTTCCACTACATTTTATTATTAATCTTCTTTCTTTTCTATTATTATATTATATATGTCCTTTATGATATATCATCATCATCATCATGTGCCATACCGGTTGCCATTGGAGATCATGTCCATTCACAATCTTAAATTCACCGTGCACCGCATTCATTTCTGTTGTTGACTGTTTCCATGCCATGACACCAAGCTTTCTAGTATTTTCTCTCTTTGTCGTCCGCGATCTCTCTTTTTCTCGGTATTTTTCCATTTGTAACCAAGTATTCCAACTTTTTGCTGCTCATGATGTGCCCGAAAAATGTTGATTGTTTCTTTCTGAGGTTTTTTAGCAGCTCCCTTTTTGTGTTGGCCTCTTTGAAAATGTCTTCATTGGTCTTTTTAGCGCTCCAGGGAACTTTCTACATTCTTCTGATAAATTCAAACTCTGTGGCCTCTAATTGCCTTTTCATTTGTTTACTGTCCATGATTCGTTTCCATGAGTCAGAATTGATTCTACATATATGCATATATATAAGATTTAAAAAATTTCTTAAATGTTATGTAAAGCCAGTCTTAACATATGCATGCGAGTCATGGACAATAGGACAACAGACAAGAAAATCACTGGAGTGTGTAGAAATGTTGTTTTATAGAAGAATTTTGAGAATACCACGGACAGCAAAGAAGAGTAATGAAGAGGTTCTGAGAAAGGTCAAAGCAAAAAGAGAGCTAATTTCCAATGTTAGGAAGAGACAATCATCATTTTTTCGTCATGTGATGAGAAGAAAACAACTAGAATATATTGTAACAACTGGAAAAATTGAGGGACGAAGAGATAGAGGGAAGCAAAGAGAAAAAAATAAGACAGGCTTAAGAGAATGGCTTGGCAGAAGGTCAACAACAGAAATGATAAATAGCCGCCGAGATCGAAAGTTGTGGAGAGACATGATCACCTACGCCACTAGGCCCGGGATTGATGATGATGATATAAGATATATCAGATGTTGTTTTTTCAAAGTGAATAATTCATTCCATTTCTTGTTTTTACAGAATGGTTTTTTTGTTGACTCTTTGTCTTATCAACATAAATCTTTCCAATGGGACTTACACAGAAACGATACAGGAATAGTACACAACGAGTACCTCATTTAACATTGTCTCTTGAATCAACTTACAGACCACAACAGCTGCCCTAAACCGAATGTTTACACTTGAGATAGTGAAGATTATCACTCGGGACAGGTTTCATCGTTAACCAGACGTGTGTACTTGCAACCATTTTATACAGATCTAAGACGCGGTCTAATTACTTGGCATGAATGGGAATTTAACAGTTTTTATGTGCGAGGTCTTCGCAAATTATTGAACATTTTAAATGACATAATGACAAAATGGCACGTTATGTCCTGTGAGCCACGATAGCTCAGTGGTTAGTGAACTGGACTACAAAGGACAAGGGGCAGGGTTCACCTATAGAAGGGAATTGCACACCAAGGGATGTAGAAGTAAAATTAGTGCAGTGCGGTACACAGAAGGACAGAGTGACGTAAAAAAGAGAAAGAAGATGTAGAGAGAGAGAGAGACGGTTGAGAAGAGACAAGAAGTATAGTCAGTTGGAGATCGGCAGCCACGGAGAGGAGTTGACAGATGGAGAGCCATGGAAGACGAGATTGACAGTAGAAGACTATGAACAGATACCAGTTGAATTGGAATCCTAGAGATAGACTATATTAAGGAGGAACATGAGGACAGATTAGACCAGCAGAGGAGCATAAAACAGAGGAGCTCATCAACAGATAATCACGAAATGGACGAATAGCGGTTACAGGACAGGCAACTGTAGTAGTTAGAGTAGGAAAATCTGTTCGATGGGGAACGGACTCAAATGAATCAGTTGTAGATACAGATATAGAATAGTGGAGGCGCTCGATGGGAGCGTGTCAAATTAATTTAGTGCCAAGAGTGTGTAAAGTGTGTTGCAAGTGTGGCCCTGACATTTACATATGTAACGAGAGTCTGAAGTGGCGTGAATAAAAGCCAGCTAACTTACCATCAACAAGTGTTGTTCTGTGTGCACAGTTTCTTTATGTGGCTTAAGTGTCACGAACCAGTTCACCAGTAACGTTGTCGCGGAACACAACACAACGGTCATCTTAATGAACCAGAAGTACTACCAGACCGAGCAAGGGTCAAGCTAACATGAATCCAGCAGTCCGGAGGTGTGTATGTGACCTGATTACAAACGCAAGTCTAACGCCGGGGGGCAGGAACACAGCCACAAGCTAACAGCTGATGAGTAGACATAACAGAGAACAGCTGATCCAACAAGCAGCTGACGATCGTCCGAATAAGATCAATCAAACGACACCTCACCCCCGCTACACACAAAGGGAGTATATGTTTAGTCATAAGCAAAGATATTATGCGGGGTCGCAAAGCATGGAAAATGAACTTACAATGGTATAGAGCAGCTAAACATATAAAGTGACAAGACAAGCCATGACGTTTCGGCATTCACCTTCGTCAGGCGCAAGATAACGAACAAATAACACACAAAAATTAATCTCAGTCCAGGTTTGGCGATGTAAGTGAAGGAAGAGTAGGGATCTGTGAGTTACAGCCTAGCGAAGTAAGTGAAGGAAGAGTGGGAATCTGTGAGTTACAGCCTAGCGATGTAGGTGAAGGAAGAGTAGGGATCTGTGAGTTACAGCCTAGCGAAGTAAGTGAAGGAAGAGTAGGGATCTGTGAGTTACAGCCTAGCGAAGTAAGTGAAGGAAGAGTAGGGATCTGTGTGTTACAACCTAGCGAAGTAAGTGAAGGAAGAGTAGGGATCTGTGAGTTAAAGCCTAGCGATGTAAGTGAAGGAAGAGTAGGGATCTGTGAGTTACAGCCTAGCGAAGTAAGTGAAGGAAGAGTAGGGATCTGTGTGTTACAACCTAGCGATGTAAGTGGATGGAGAGTAGGGATCTGTGAGTTAAAGCCTAGCGATGTAAGTGAAGGAAGAGTAGGGATCTGTGAGTTACAGCCTAGCGATGTAAGTGAAGGAAGAGTGGGAATCTGTGAGTTACAGCAGAGTGATGTAAGTGAAGGAAGAGTGGGAATCTGTGAGTTACAGCCTAGCGATGTAAGTGAAGGAAGAGTAGGTATCTGTGAGTTACAGCCTAGCGAAGTAAGTGAAGGAAGAGTAGGGATCTGTGAGTTACAGCCTAGCGAAGTAAGTGAAGGAAGAGTAGGTATCTGTGAGTTACAGCAGAGCTATGTAAGTGAAGGAAGAGTGGGAATCTGTGAGTTACAGCCTAGCGATGTAAGTGAAGGAAGAGTGGGAATCTGTGAGTTACAGCCTAGCGATGTAAGTGAAGGAAGAGTAGGTATCTGTGAGTTACAGCCTAGCGAAGTAAGTGAAGGAAGAGTAGGTATCTGTGAGTTACAGCCTAGCGAAGTAAGTGAAGGAAGAGTAGGTATCTGTGAGTTACAGCCTAGCGAAGTAAGTGAAGGACGAGTAGGGATCTGTGTCTTACAGCCTAGCGATGTAAGTGAAGGAAGAGTAGGGATCTGTGAGTTACAGCCTAGCGAAGTAAGTGAAGGAAGAGTAGGTATCTGTGAGTTACAGCCTAGCGAAGTAAGTGAAGGAAGAGTGGGAATCGGTGAGTTACAGCCTAGCGATGTAAGTGAAAGAAGAGTAGGGATCTGTGTCTTACAGCCTAGCGATGTAAGTGAAGGAAGAGTAGGGATCTGTGTCTTACAGCCTAGCGATGTATGGAGAGTAGGGATCTGTCAGTTAAAACATGGCGATGATAGTGGATGAAAAGTAATGGTCTTAATGAAACGATAAGACGGTCAAGAATGAATCTCTAAAAAAAATGAAAGTGACCAGTATCAAAACGCCTAGTGGTCATATGATTGGATCGATAGTGGCTTGTAGGAAACTATGAGACAAAGGGACAACAATGACAGAAAGGCCTATAATTAAGTTTTTCTAAACATTAAAGCCAATGCATTTTAGTACGAAATCTTTCCGGAAAATTTCCTGAATCTCGTCACTAGGAGTTAGCTTTGTTAATGTATTTTAAGGCGTAGAATCTGGAATCTTTGACACCGAGTTTGTTTTTCTGTTTATAACTTTTGATATACAAATAAAATGGCCACATGTTCAATAAATGGTTATTAAAAATGTTAAATGTGTTTCTGATGTGATGAAATGTACCCTAAGGCATGGTTGGTCTTGGGGCAAGACTTCGGTCTTGAGACAGAGAGGTTGTGAGTTCAAATTCCAGCTGCACCAGTGATTTCTATCTGCGACAACCACCTCTGGTCTCAGCAGCGAGGCGCGGCTTTAAACGTCAATTATTCATTGATGGTAAAACAATATAAGTACCTCCGAAGTTGGAGTTATCTGCCTGTGCGGCGAGGGACCCTAGTGGACACGGGTGCTAAGGGAAAAATGATTAACACGTAAAATTAAGTTCCTCGTCTCACGGGACATCGTCAGAGATGAAAGCTGGCGAACGCAAAGATTATACATGAATTGTTTAAATATTGTTATGTAGTGTTCAACAACTATACGGACAACTGGAAGATGGCAAAAGGACTACGGAGCGCCCCAAACTTCAATTTGTAGATGTGTCTACACGCGACATGAAGACTCTGAACATAAACCCTGCAGCCTTTGAAGAAATAGCTGCAGACCGCAATCTTTGGAAACGCACTCTAAAGCTCTAACTCAAACAAGAAGCAGACAGATTCATAGACAAAGAGAATACACGGCGAAAGGGAAAAAAAGAACACTTTAACATTTCTAGGGGCGCTGACAAATTCATAATAATCTATAACTGAAGGAGTTCAGTTGCATTTTCGTCCTATAACTGAAGGAGTTCAGTTGCATTTTCGTCCTATAACTGAAGGAGTTCAGTTGCATTTTCGTCCTATAACAGAAGGAGTTTAGTTGCATTTTCGTCCTATAACAGAAGGAGTTCAGTTGCATTTTCGTACTATAACAGAAGGAGTTCAGTTGCATTTTCGTCCTATAACAGAAGGAGTGCAGTTGCATTTTCATCCTATAACTGAAGGAGTTCAGTTGCATTTTCGTCCTATAACTGAAGGAGTTTAGTTGCATTTTCGTCCTATAACTGAAGGAGTTTAGTTGCATTTTCGTTCTATAACTAAATGAGTTTAGTTGCATTTTCGTCCTATAACTGAAGGAGTTTAGTTGCATTTTCTTCCTATAACTGAAGGAGTTTAGTTGCATTTTCTTCCTATAACTGACGGAGTTTAGTTGCATTTTCTTCCTATAACTGAAGGAGTTTAGTTGCATTTTCTTCCTATAACTGAAGGAGTTCAGTTGCATTTTCTTCCTATAACTGAAGGAGTTCAGTTGCATTTTCTTCCTATAACTGAAGGAGTTCAGTTGCATTTTCTTCCTATAACTGAAGGAGTTCAGTTGCATTTTCTTCCTATAACTGAAGGAGTTCAGTTGCATTTTCGTCCTATAACTGAAGGAGTTCAGTTGCATTTTCGTCCTATAACTGAAGGAGTTCAGTTGCATTTTCGTCCTATAACTGAAGGAGTTCAGTTGCATTTTCGTCCTACAACTAACGGAGGCTTCTATAATGTATTGAAGGAAAGTAATATTTTAGTTCTGTGATTTATAAATCCTTTTATTGATTAGCTGTCATAAGAATGTCATCTCCAAATGGAAAGAAGTATTTTCCTTCTCTATCTTGCTTTCTCTTCTTTTCTTATTTCAGCACATGTTACATACCACTACCTTTATACGGTGATCTTTGTTGTTTTTCCTTTTGTAAACACAGAAAGCAGTAGTGTCTGTTTATTTTGAAATAGTTACATCTAATATTTTTCTCACCTCCTCCTCTGTCATCGTCATCATTATTAGAAGTATTATTTTTGCTATTGTAATTATTATTCTTTTCCATGAACTCCGTGTACCTTTCATTATTCTTCTCCTAATATTTATTTTTATGATCTCTTCTTAAAAAATAAAAATGCCGTTCGTTATCTTTGTATCTATTTTTTGTGTATGCATATTCCTCTTCGGATTGATCTTAAAAGAATGGCAAAAAACAGAACGACTTGGAAAGTGTTTGTTGAAGACCTATGCTACACTGGGAGCTAAAAAGGTAGAAGAAGAGGAGAAGATATTTCTCTTCCTTATTACTTTTCTCTTCATTTCTTCCGTTGTGTAATATTTTTATGTGTTTTTTTTAATAATTCTAATATTTTTTCATTCCGTTCTTCTTCTGTTTTGCTGATTATCTTCAACTTCATTTTATGTTCAACATTTGTTCATTTATGAATCTTAATATCATCTTTCTGATGCATGAATTATATTTTTAACTCCCTATGTCAAAGTGACTCACGTGAAATGCCCAATAAGATATATGCATATTAGTTTAAATCAATTTTTGTTGGCTGAAAAATAAAACACAGTAAATACTGAATAAATGATAACCGTTTAACATTCAGAGCCAAATCATTCTAGTTTGGCCTTTTGCTATCCACGCTTGGATGACAGCTTCCGTTGAACACGCCAGGAGTTTGACTTCATGTGGCAGGAAGATTGAGGCTGTCTGAGTGCGCAGGATGTCAAGCCGCGTCAGGTTTAAGAATCTAATCCAATAAATTTGCGATGATAATAGTTGACATTTTGCTAACAGAAGATCATCATATATCACAGAGTGATTACGCTGATAACAGTCTGAGACACGTAGATAAAGAGTGTGGGACACATAAAAGAAGGTTCTGGGACACGTAGATGAGATTGTGGGACAAGTAGAAAAAAGTGCCAGGTCGGTGATCTAGATATAATAACTTACTAAAATATTGTGTTTAAGCTTGAAGATAAGACATTATATTCTTCTTTTTTTTTCACACGGAACCTATTTCACTGCAGTCAGGAATTTCCCATATCCGCTCCCCCACATGTCACGGCATTTCCCAAAATGCATCGGTAAATTATTTGAGAGTCGTTCCGTGCACATCCTACCTAACTACACAGGCGACGATTCCAAAGCACCTTAGTCGTCTCGCTCGACATATATGGCTGATAACAGTGGTTCTCTTGTTTCATTGCCCGTAGTTAAAAGGACTTCAAGAGTTCTTGCGTGTGATTTCGAACGGATTTATTTGTGATTTATTTATGGTCAATGCAGGGAAAAAAGACCATGAGGAAGACCTAGAAGAAGATGGATAGATTCAGTGATAGAGACATGTAACAACAAAGGAAAATCACTAATTCTGACAGTTCGAGCAGCTCAAGAACGACAAATGAAATGAGAAAAGAAAGAAGACGTAGAAGAACAGTGGTTCTGTTCTCTTCTCCCATTACCGCAGCAGCCGCGGTAGCCACAAGGACGAAGATAAGACAAGAAGACTTAACAAACCAACGTTTAGATTCTAAAAGACTATCATGGGATGATAAACACAAACATAACGACTATACAATTAGACGTATATGAAAAAAAATACTATAGCCTAAACAAGAAAAACGATACGGATGAAGTACGAAGTATCGCAAATACATGACAAAGAATAGGAATAGAAATAAAAAGGAATATGAATTTGGGCTAATTATTATTATTATTATTATTATTATTATTATTATTATTATTATTATTATTATTATTATTATTATTATTATTATTATAGCAGTTTTCGTCTTGTCAGTTGGTCTAGTGGAGGCTGCTGTGAAATTTTTTTGCGGTTTTTGTTTTTGTCGAACAGCTTCTCTCGTGGCTAATTCTACCAATCTTTGACAAACACACACGGCCACAGAATGAACAAGTCAGACCCACTGGTCCACAGGGTTTTCCATCCTTTTTCATGAGTCTTTACTCTTCTAGGTTTTGCGTTAGCACAGTCTCAAATGATGTTATACCATTCCTTATACATACTCTCTCCATGATGTGCGATCACTTGCCAGATGTTCCCAGTCATTTTCACATATGGAGAAGTCATTCAGAGATGATTTACAGATATCTCTATATCGTAATTTAGGTCTGCCGATTTGTCTTTTTCCGTGTGTTAGTTCACCATATAGTATTTGCCTTAGAGTGCAATTTTCTTCCATTCTCTGGACATGCCCTAGCCACCTTAATCTTCCTGATCTGAGCATCGACATGATTGTTGGGGTCTTAGCACATTGCAGGACAGTTAAGTTGGTTATTTTGTCCTACCATTTGAGCTAATGTTGAGTTTGTAGTTAGGATCATCAAGACAGCTCGACAGACGAATTCACATATGCTCCAATATCTCCCTCGAGAATCTACAGAAAATCGGCGGAAAATCCAGGCCCACGTGCAGGAACTCCGTGGCACGTGTGGTAACTACCATATGTAGGTTTCCGCTGACAACTTTGCCCGAGCAGCGACCGTATTTAACGCCTTCTCTTTTCGACTTTAACTGCCAAGGGTTCTTTAACGTGAGCGAGGGAACACGGGATTTCCTGCTTATTGCCGCTATCCGAGCGGGAAACAAGACATCGGATCTCTCTACACAAGAGATGAGGGGAGAAAACAAGATTTAGTTTTTGTCTAGTGGGGATATTTACTGGCTGGCTTTAAATCCGGGTCGTTCATGCCATGAAGCTGACGCCCTACCTCTAAACTATTAAGGTCCCCTGCTCACACCCATAAGCAGCACACCACACCCCCCCCCCCCCCCCAATTAAAAAAAATCATTTCTTACTCTTCCTTAAATGTGACCGCAGTGTTATTTGTTTTTATGTGTGTGTGTTATGTTATTTAAAATGGACTAGCAAAACAAGACGTGGACTCTAGACGCAAGAAACATGCGGAAAATAACAACTACCGAAGTGAAATGTGTTAGGCGCATGATAGGAAATAGTCAGAGATCGGTGCAGAAATGAAGAACCGAGAAGGAAATTGTGGAAAAATTCTCGCCATAGAATATACAAAGAAACAGCAGATAAAATAGTTTGATTACGTTATAAATAAGAAAAAAAACAAAATACAACACAACGAGCATACAACACAACGAGCATACAACACAACGAACCTTTAAACACAATTTCGAGAAAAGATGACTCAAAAGCCAAACAAAAAAAAAGATGGAATATATGAAACATTAGAAAACATAACAGTTGGGGAAATCAACACAAAGGCAAAACACAACAAACTGTATCTCCCCTCGACGCTGAAAGGAAAATGATGAAAGAAATAAAGAGGAAGATTCGGTAGACTGAACACAAACTTACTGTGGTTGATTGCTAAAAAAAAAAAAAAAATAAACAGTTTGAGTAAATAAGAGATGGAGAAACAAAATCAAACCCGGTTTTGAAATACAGTAACGAAATCGGATGTGAAAGTCCAAACGATGCAAACTGTTGCACATACAAAAATCAGGGGAAAAAATAACAACTTAAGAAATGACGAATTAAATCAAAGCGGTGGAGTCAAATCTCCTGTACTTAAAACCAGATATGAAAGTATCATCACCATCATCATTATCATCAGTCCAGGAATATTGGCTGGGACACTTGATAAGTAAAGTAAGTAAAGTACCCGGTCACGACAAGTGGCATGTAAAGAATATAGTGTTAGTGACCATAATTATTGCAGACCTTCGGCACATGATTTTTGGGGTAATGTGGTCGGTATTACGCCAGTGCCGCTTTACATTCCCAGAAAAAAATTCAGGTACCCATTTAAGGCTGTTAAGGCTGGGTGAACCTAGAAGCCGTCGATCAGGATCGAACCCGACCTCTTGTAGTTTGGGACACTTGATAGTACCTTCAAAATTGTTGCACAAGACGTCTGTATATAGAGCGGATCTATGAGATCTGACAATGATAAGAAAATATTGGAGGTTATACAGGTGTTGGATCGTGTTGAAGTCGGATGCGTTGGGCCGAAAGGCGCAAATAGCACAATTATACTGCAAACCACAACACAACGCAGACACGCCCATTTAACGTCCTTTTAAGGCGGATGAACACTCAAGCAAGTTCAAGTATTGGAAGGGGAAAAAAAGAGAGACAACAGAAGTTAAAAGAACATAAATAGAATATGAAAAGAAGATGAGGAAGATAAGAAGTAAGATGAGGAAAAAGAAAATTAAGAAGTGGATGTAGAATAATAAAGGACATGATGCAACATAATAATAAGAAAACTGAGAAATAAAAGTTTAGCAGAAAAGGAAGACACAACGAACAAGAAGGAGTATTAGAAGGGAGAAACACAAACTGTAAGAATAAAATTAATTAATTAGAGCACAGAATGTCAATGCAGATTAAAAATAGTGCATTTAATTTTGGAATGAGAAATATTGTATGGTTCATGTAAAAAATTGAGCCACGATAGCTCAGTGGTTAGTGAACTGGACTAGAAAGGACAAGAGGTAGGGTTCGATCCCAACCGACGGCTTCCGGGTTCACCCAGCCTTAAATGGGTACCGGATTTTTTCTGGGGAAGTAAAGCGGCACGGGCGTAATACCGACCACATTACCCCAAATATCATGTGCTGAAGGTCTGTCAAATTTATGATCACTAACACCATATTTCCTATACGCCACTTGGCCTGACGGGGGTACTTTACTTTACTTTTTATAAATACTTTCTCTTTGCCTTGATGGTGACAATAACGGAATGAAAATAGGATTAGTTAACACAGATCGAACAAGATAATTGACATTTGTAGGACATGTGAAGAGACAAAGTACCCTATTGGATGTCATCCTGGAGTAGACAATTAAAAGTAGATAAGGCAGAGGCAGACCAAGACAAAAGTGGACTGATAATAAAAAAATGTGGACAGGTGAACCTATGACAACGTGCACTATCAAGGCATGAGACTTCGTAAAATAGCGCTGCTTGGTAGTCAACCCTCGGTGTGGAGACGGTACCCACAAATTATTATAATGAATTGGTACGTCACTGACCATCACCATCGACTCTGACTATAGCTATCACAAAATAACAGATATCGACCCGCCATTCCCCATATACGAACATCCTTCATATATACTTGTATGTAATCCTTCCACCTTCTTTCGACCCCATTTGGGATCGAAAAGGGGTCTTTTTTCTGTGGGTCGCCGGACAGTGGTGAGCTGTGAAAACTGTTTAAAAAAAAAAAGAAAAGTAAAGAGCCCCCGTCACGCCAAGTGGCGTATAGGGAATATGGTGTTAGTGACCATACATTTTACAGACCATCGGCACATGATTTTTAGGGTAATGTGGTCGGTATTACGCCCGTGCCGCTTTACTTTACCAGAAAAAAATCCGGTACCCATTTAAGGCTGGGTTAACCCGGTGGCCGTCGGTTGGGATTGAACCCTACCCCTTGACCTTTGTAGTCCAGTTCACTAACCACTGAGCCATCGCGGCTCCCAGTGAAAACTGTAGAAAGGAAAAATAATAAATCACGTCATCGCGTCCTGTACAGAGATTTAAACTTGGCAATGAGTTACAATCATCGCATTAAATATTTCTTAGCAAAAAGTCAAATTAAGAACCTTGTCACGCAAAGTGGCCTATTGGGAATATGGTGTTACTGACCATAATTTCTATAGACCTTCTGAACATGGTTTTTTTGAGTAATGTGGTCTGTATTACGCCCGTGTCGCTTTACTTTCCCAGAAAAAAGTATGTATCCAGTTAAGGCTGGGTGAACCTGGAAGCCTTCGATCAGGATCGAACCCGACCTTTTTTTCTTGACAAAATATCAGAAATGAACATCTGCGACAAAACCAGAACAACAAATTAAAAAAAAAAGTTAACTAACAAATAATTAGAGTGTCCATTCGCAACCTTAGATGGTAGAAGCACATCGGATGTGAGACGAAAGATTTGCTCAGGCAAAAGCAGCTTTCCAAAAAATAAGGAAGATACTGTGCAATCCATTTCTGACAAATAGAAACAAGAAAACGAGTTCTTGAATGTTATGTAGAGCCAGTCTTAACATATGGACGTGAATCATGGATAATAGGACAACATAAAGACAATCACTGGAGGCTGTAGATATGGGATTTTACAAATCTATCTATCTATCTTTCGTTCGCCTGAAGTATTGTCTATATCTGCAATGTCGTTTCCTGTATAAATTTTACTGTCTTTTGTAATTCTTGCAGTGGCCCATATAGTTTTGTCTGTAGTGTTGTATCTATGGGCCAATGGATTTTCCTCAGTCTACTATATTCAGTGCAGTCTTGAAGTATGTGTTCAGCAGTCTGGGGTGCCTGTCCACATGTACAAGTAGTTGATGTGCCGATCTTGAATTTTGTATACATGTGACTATGGAGTCGATTGTGTCCTGTTCTTAGGCGTATAATGATAACTTGTTCATATCTATTCATATTATGAAAGGCATCCTGATTTGGGGCTTGTGGTCCTCTGATTGATTTGATTATCTGTTTCTTATGATGGTATGTAACTGGTGTATCTAGTTGTGTGCCTGTTGAACCTTCCTTTGCCAACTGATCTGATTTTACAAATGAATGTTGAGAATACCGCGGACCGCTAAGAAGGGTAATGATAACGTTCTGAAGGAGGCCAACGCAAAAAGACAATCAATTCCCAAAATTAGGAAGAAATAATCATTATTTTTCGGCCATGTAATGAGAAGAGAAAAGCTGGAATATATTGTAACAACTGAAAAAAATTGAGGGACGAAGAGATAGATGTTAGCAAAGAGAAAAGATACCAGACACTTTAAAAGAATGGCTTGGCAAAAGGTCAACAACAGAAATGATAAATAACTGTCGAGATTGAAAGTTGTGCAGAAGCGTGATCACCTACGACAGCAGGCATGGTACTTGATGATGATGACGTGCTACAGTTATCTGAAACTATCTACAATTATCTGAAGGTGTTTACAGTTATTTGAAACTATTTACAGTTATCTCAAACTATTTACAGTTATTTCAAACTATTTACAGTTATCTCAAACGTTTTTCAGTTATTTCAAACTATTTACAGTTATTTCAAACTATTTACAATTATCTCAAACTATTTACAGTTATCTCAAACTATTTACAGTTATCTCAAACTATTTACAGTTATCTCAAACTATTTAGAGTTATCTCAAACTATTTACAGTTATCTCAAACTATTTACAGTTATCTCAAACTATTTACAGTTATCTCAAACTATTTACAGTTATCTAAAACTATTTACAGTTATCTCAAACTATTTACAATTATCTCAAACTATTTACAGTTATCTAAAACTATTTACAATTATCTCAAACTATTTACAGTTATCTAAAACTATTTACAATTATCTCAAACTATTTACAGTTATCTCAAACTATTTACAGTTATCTCAAACTGTTTACATTTATCTCAAACTATTTACAGTTATCTCAAACAATTTACAGTTATCTCAAACTATTTACAGTTATCTCAAACTATTTACAATTGTCTGAAACTTTTTACAGTTATCTCAAACTATTTACAGTTGTCTGAAGCTTTTTACATTTATCTCAAACTATTTACAGTTATCTCAAACTATTTACAGTTATCTAAAACTATTTACAGTTATCTCAAACTATTTACAATTATCTCAAACTATTTACAGTTATCTAAAACTATTTACAATTATCTCAAACTATTTACAGTTATCTAAAACTATTTACAATTATCTCAAACTATTTACAGTTATCTCAAACTATTTACAGTTATCTCAAACTATTTACAGTTATCTCAAACTGTTTACATTTATCTCAAACTATTTACAGTTATCTCAAACTGTTTACATTTATCTCAAACTATTTACAGTTATCTCAAACAATTTACAGTTATCTCAAACTATTTACAGTTATCTCAAACTATTTACAATTGTCTGAAACTTTTTACAGTTATCTCAAACTATTTACAGTTGTCTGAAGCTTTCTACATTTATCTCAAACTATTTGCAGTTATCTCAAACTATTTACAGTTATCTAAAACTATTTACAGTTATATAAAACTATTTACAGTTGTCTGAAATTATTTACAGTTATCTCAAACTATTTACAATTATCTCAAACTATTTACAGTTATCTCAAACTATTTACAATTGTCTGAAACTTTTTACAGTTATCTCAAACTATTTACAGTTATCTCAAACTATTTACAGTTGTCTGAAATTATTTACAGTTATCTGAAATTATTTACAGTTATCTGAAATTATTTAGTTATCTGAAATTATTTAAAGTTATCTGAAATTATTTTCAGTTTTTTGAAATTATTTACAGTTATCTGAAATTATTTACAAATATCAACGAATTTATCACCATCAAATAACATGTCTACTAATATCCCGATAACGCCACAGCACAATCTTCTGACAAAGTTCCTTCTTCTCGACACTACCACCACAATACATTGAAGACATTTCCATTGTGCTTTACTATCCTATTCCTGATGACACAAGCGGATCACCCGCTCATTTGAAGACATTTCCATTGTGCTTTACTATCCTATTCCTGATGACATAAGCGGATCACCCGCTCATTTGAAGACATTTCCATTGTGCTTTACTATCCTATTCCTGATGACATAAGCGGATCACCCGCTCATTTGAAGACATTTCCATTGTGCTTTACTATCCTATTCCTGATAACATAAGCGGATCACCCGCTCATTAAACAAACTCTACTATACTTGATGAGATTACAATACTATTTATTTTATCGAAGTAACCTCGTTATTGCGAACATGGTAAGAATCCTACATTTAATTTTGTTGCATACAAAAATTGATGCAAAGAGTGGCTTAGAAATAACCTTTTGAATTGTTATCGCCGAGGGTCGGGTTTTATTTCAGTTAAACTACGATCTCCCATGTTCGTGCTCTGAGACTGCTACGATGGGGACTACAGCTACCTTTCTTTGTTTGGGAGATGAGATATTAATTCGGATGATTACACTCGCACGGGCGGTTGAACAATTATGGATTTTAATTCGTTTGCAGTGATACCGGGGCCTTCCATAACCAGAGAACCAAAGAACGATCTCCATTGTTTCTCTCCGTGTTCTTTAGGGATAGGTATGGGATGTTAGCAGCAATGGGATTCTCTTCTTTTCTTTTTTTTTTCTCTTTCTCGCTGATACCGAAAATGTGTCGTGGTTATATCATTTGTTGTTCTTGAGCTGCTCGAACTGTCTGAATTAGTGATTTTTCTTTGTTTTTACATGTCTCTGTCACTGCATCTGTCCATCTTCTTCTAGGTCTTCCTCTTGGTCTTTTGCCATGCATTCTGGAGAATAACGCCCTTGATGGTTATTGATGAGGATTCATTCTGACCAGGTGGCCCAACCATTTAAAGTTGTTCTATATATTCTTGGCAGATTTTTTCTCTCTCTCTATCTGCGATCAAGACTCAATCAGAGTAGGATTCCAGACTCTCTTATGAAGTCAGCTGTCTGTTTAAGCAATTCGATTGGCCCGTATATTGAATACCTGTTAAAACGTTGCAATGTGTTCTGCGCCAGTGGCCCAGTGCATCCTATTTCAGCAAACATTTTATTCAGGTTTGCTTTCCTTAGCCTATATATTGTTGGCAGGTTTTTGTTCCTACCATTTTTCTTATGGTTTCATTTGGTATTCTATCTCTTCTTGTGTTGTTTGTTACTTTTCTCCAGCATAGCATCTCAATATATTGATTTTTCTTAATTGTGATTTAGAAAGGGTCCATGTTTGACTTTCATAGCACAACGTTGGTATGAAAATGCTATTCATCATTTGTTGTTTAGCTGCTATAGAAATGTTTGGATGTCTTAACAATGGTGAAAGCTGGTGTGTAACAGCATTTGCTTTTTGTATTCTCATGTCAATTTCTCTGTCTAGTTTTCCATCTTCTGTAAACATTGTGCCCAAAAACTTGGACAATGGTATCAGTGAAGAATAATTCAAAAGCAAAAATATTATAATTATTAATTATGTTTCCATGACTACGACAAATGATGTGAGTATTGTAGTGTGTTTCAAGCATGGAAACAAATTGGTTGTGTTCGTTGTTTGGTGCATTCGCTAGTTTGTTGTTTAGTTAGTCAGGAAGTCAGTCAGGTAGCTTACTTTGTCGGACAATTAGTTTACTTACTTAATTGATTGATTGTTTATTTAATTAATCAGTCAGTTATTACATTAGTTATTTAGTTTATTAGAAAGTTTAGTTAATTAGTTGCTTAGTTAGTTAGTTAGTTAATCAGTCAATCATTAGTTAATTAGCTAGTTAGTTAATTAGTCGATCAATAAGTTTAGTTTGCTAGTTGGTTATTTAGTTAGCTAGTTAGTTAATTAGTCGATCAATAAGTTTAGTATGTTAGTTGGTTATTTAGTTAGCTAGTTAGTTAATTAGTCGATCAATAAGTTTAGTTTGTTAGTTGGTTATTTAGTTAGCTAGTTAGTTAATTAGTCGATGAATAAGTTTAGTATGTTAGTTGGTTATTTAGTTAGCTAGTTAGTTAATTAGTCGATCAATAAGTTTAGTTTGTTAGTTGGTTATTTAGTTAGCTAGTTAGTTAATTAGTCGATGAATAAGTTTAGTTTGTTAGTTGGTTATTTAGTTAGCAAGTTAGTTAATTAGTCGATCAATAAGTTTAGTTTGTTAGTTGGTTATTTAGTTAGCAAGTTAGTTAATTAGTCGATCAATAAGTTTAGTATGTTAGTTGGTTATTTAGTTAGAAAGTTAGTTAATTAGTCGATCAATAAGTTTAGTATGTTAGTTGGTTATTTAGTTAGCAAGTTAGTTAATTAGTCGATCAATAAGTTTAGTTTGTTAGTTGGTTATTTAGTTAGCAAGTTAGTTAATTAGTCGATCAATAAGTTTAGTTTGTTAGTTGGTTATTTAGTTAGCAAGTTAGTTAATTAGTCGATCAATAAGTTTAGTTTGTTAGTTGGTCATTTAGGCATCTAGTTAGTTTATCTCAGATTCTTTTCTTGCTGTCTCCAGGTTTCATCTCTAGCGGAGTACCTAGAGACTATGGACTGAATTGTACGTGTTAATACGTATTCTTCCCAGGCAGTCGTGTGCCAGGGGTCCCTCTTCGCACAATCAGATAACTCCGACTTTGGAGGTGCTCATATTTTTTTGCCTCCCATGAGTAATCGACTTCTGAAGACGGGCCTCGCTGCTGAGACCAGGGGTGGTTGCCTCAGAGAGAAATCATAAATAAAAATCCCACCGGGTGTACCCGGGATTTGAACTCATAACCTCTGTGTCTCGAGGCAGGCGTCTTGCCTGGAGACCAACCAGTCCCCATCTCTCGGATCGAAGACGACGTATAGAGCAGAAATTATAACTCTGTGCTAAATAGGTTCGCTACTCATTTTTGTTGACCTTGTATTTATCTATAACCCACTGTTAAGCAATATCTCCACGATCCGAAGGAACAACTTAGATGAGAAAAGACTCATGAAAAAGGATGGAAAACCATGTGGATCAGTGGGCCTGACTTGTTCATTCTGTGTGTTTGTCAAACATTGGTAGAATTAGCCACGAGAGAAGCTGTTCGACAAAAACAAAACCTCCAAAAAATACACAATAGCCTCCACTAGCCCGTCTGACAAGACGAAAAGGGACATATATATTTTTGAACCCCATCTGGTACTGTTATTAAAATTCCTCGTCTTTCGTTACCTGGTGTCCACATGAAGACCTGGCTAGGAAGTCTTCTATCAACATCTCCATGCACGTTACCGGTTGACTTCCATTCCCGCTAATTTCACAGAAAAAATCTCTGCTACCGACTTCCAGATCCTGCATGAATTCAAAATCCGTGTCGATCCGCAACAAGAGAACAACAATCAAAAGTCACATCTTCAAATTGATTCCAAATACATCAAGTCAGCAGTGAGCGGTTAAGATAGCGGTTTCTTTTAATTTCCGTGTGTGGATTATGTGATAAAAGTAACCAAAAAAGTGTTTCTTCCTCTTCTACCTTTCAGCTCCCTGTGGAGCATATGTCTTCAACAAACACTTTTCAAGTCGTTCTGTTTCTTGCCATTCTTGTAAGATCATTCCATGTCTTCCCCATCACAAAAAAAGTGTTTCTACTGGATATATATTTTATTAAGTTATGTAAAGTGTTCTATTCAAGGAGGAGTGCAAGATCAAATAAGTACTTTTTAAAATGTAACCAACTAAAAATGTATAATGAGAACGTAAAATATCGCATATCTACACCTAGCGATCTAGCAGGTAGGGAAACATCTCCGGGTACCCCCAACGCGTGTTTTCAAGTTAAGTCCTTAACTTTCGTCTGATCGGGCAAATCGTTAAGGGATAAACGTTTTACGCTCAAGAGAAATCACAGAAAAGTGGAGACCGACCACAAAAATAAAGTTCTAACAATCGATATATGAGGAATAAAATGGCAGTCCCGGACCCTAGATGCAAGAGTAATAAAAATAACTTCTATTAAGATGAAATGTGTTAGACAACTGACAGGAAACAGCATGAGAGATAAGTTCAGAAATATAGAACTGAACAAAGCTAGGAATAACCGTCGCCATAGAATATATAAAGAATCAACAGATAAAATGGTCTGTACGGTGATAAGACAAATAGATAAAAAAAAACAACAACAACGAGACATCAATTAACTTTGCGAGAACACTAGACCCAAGGGCCGACCACGAAGTAGATGGATTGACGGAATATTAGGAACACTTGAATATATAACAACGATAGAGGTGAACAGATGAGATAAAGACTACCCCTGGTCTCCCTAAAGGCAAATCAGGAAGGGAAGAAGACGCAGAGAGCGATCTATCCAATTAACCGTATCAGCTTATTGCATGTTAATGTACAGCTGAGAGTGTTTGAACAACGAGATGATTGCCTTCTATGAGACTAGTTCTGTTAATGTACAGCTGAGAGTGTTTGAACAACGAGATGATTGCCTTCTATGAGACTAGTTCTGTTAATGTAGAGCTAAGAGTGTTTGAACAACGAGATGATTGCCTTCTATGAGGCTAGTTCTGTTAATGTAGAGCTAAGAGTGTTTGAACAACGAGATGATTGCCTTCTATGAGGCTAGTTCTGTTAATGTAGACCTGAGAGTGTTTGAACAACTAGATGATTGCCTTCTATGAGGCTAGTTCTGTTAATGTAGAGCTGAGAGTGTTTGAACAACGAGATGATTGCCTTCTATGAGGCTAGTTCTGTTAATGTAGAGCTGAGAGTGTTTGAACAACGAGATGATTGCCTTCTATGAGGCTAGTTCTGTTAATGTAGAGCTGAGAGTGTTTGAACGACGAGATGATTGCCTTCTATGATGCTAGTTCTGTTAATGTAGAGCTGAGAGTGTTTGAAAAACGAGATGATTGTCTTCTATGAGGCTAGTTCTGTTAATGTAAAGCAGAGAGTGTTTGAGCAACGAGATGATTGCCTTCTATGAGGCTAGTTCTGTTAATGTAGAGCTGAGAGTGTTTGAACAACGAGATGATTGCCTTCTATGAGGCTAGTACTGTTAATGTAAAACTGAGAGTGTTTGAACAACGAGATGATTGCCTTCTATGATGCTAGTTCTGTTAATGTAGAGCTGAGAGTATTTTAACAACGAGATGATTGCCTTCTATGAGGCTAGTTCTGTTAATGTAAAACTGAAAGTGTTTGAACAACGAGATGATTGCCTTCTATGAGGCTAGTTCTGTTAATGTAAAACTGAAAGTGTTTGAACAACGAGATGATTGCCTTCTATGAGGCTAGTCCTGTTAATGTAAAACTGAAAGTGTTTGAACAACGAGATGATTGCCTTCTATGAGGCAAGTCCTAATTATTTTCTTCGGGGCAGGTTTAAATATTTAAACAGAGACAGCGTTTAGAGAAAATCGAATGGCTGTTTGGTCATGAGATGTGATGGCGGCTCTGGACGAGAAAGTTTTATGTTCAAATCTCGCCATAGACGATGGAAATTTTTCGCTTCGTCGCTCCGTCACTTCGTCACTTCGTCGCTTCGTCACTTCGAGTCCGTGGTTTCTTCATGATATTTCCCACAATAATCTGAGGGTAGAGACTCGATGTCTAGCCATCTCGAATAATGTCAAAATACAGGAGGTCACGAGTGTACCCTGCGCACGTTAGAGAACCCTGACGACAAGAAATCGAAAAGAATGGACCAAATATGGCTCTTGTCGATTCCAAATTGAAAGGGAAAAAACCTACCCAGAAATATCAAAACTCGCGACGATAAAAAAAAATTGAAAGTGTCTCTGCCTCTTCTTCTACCTTTTTGGCTCCCAGTGGAACATAGGTCTTCAACAAACACTTTTCAAATCGTTCTGTTTTTTGCCATTCTTTTAAGATCATTCCATGTCTTCCCAATCATATTCATCTCTGCTTCTATCTGTCTTCTCCAAGAAATCCTTGTTCTTCCTCTGTGTCTTTTCTCCTTGGGATCCAAAACAGGGCCTGTTGTGTAATACTCTCAGTTGGCTTCCGTAGTGTGTGTCCTATCCAGCGCCATGGTCTTCGCTGTATCTCTTTACCCACTGGTGTTTGACTGGTACATTTCCATAATTCTATGTAGTTCTCATAAAAAAACATGTACTGGCAACAAACAGCAGCTATACGAATTAACAACCAAACAGGACAATTCCAATATATAAAACAAGGAGTCAGACAAGGCTGTGTTCTGTCACCGGATTTGTTTTCACTTTACAGCGAATATATTATGAGATCAATAGTAGACAAAAAAGGAATTGAAGTCAACGGTCACAACATAAATAATTTGCGATATGCGGATGACACAGTCTTAACAGCAGAGACAGAGAACGAACTACAAGAAATGATAGACATAATAGTAAAAGAATGCAACAAGAAAGGTCTCAGTCTGAATAGTAAGAAAACAGAAGTAATGGTCATATCGAAGAAACAATCACCATCATCATGCAGCATAAAAATAAACGAGACAAATCTGAAACAAGTGCAACGTTTCAAATACTTGGCACAATAATTACATCAGATGGGAGATGCACCATAGAAATAAAAAGCAGAATAGCTCAGGCCGAAATAGCATTTCAGAAAATGAAAAATACCTTATGCAACAAATCTATGTCAATAAAAATGAGAAAGAGAGTTCATCGGTGATATATAGAATCAATTTTGACCTATGGAAGCGAATGATGGACAGTAGACAAACAAATGAAAAGACGATTAGAAGCCACAGAGATGGGATTTCTCAGAAGAATGTTGAAAGTTCCCTGGACAGATAAAAAGACCAATGAGGAAGTTCTCAAAGAGGCCAACACAAAAAGGGAGCTCTTAAAAAACATCAGAAAGAAGCAATCAACATTTTTCGGGCACATCATGAGAAGAGGAAAGTTAGAATACTTGGTTAAAACTGGCAAAATAAAAGGAAAGAGATCGCGGACGACAAAGAGAGAGATAAAATACTGGATAGCTTGGTGTCATGGCATGGAAAACAGTCAACAACAGAACTGATACGATGCCCTGTAGATAGAAAATTGTGGAGGGACATGATCACCTACGCCAACCGGCATGGCACATGATGATGATATGTCAGTGATTTTGTCCTGCCATTTCCATCCTTTTATCCTGCTTAAGCATCCATTAATGAAAGTCTGTATCTTCGTGATTGTCAATGCTGTTGTTCTCCGTGTTTCACCGCCATATAATAGACCGCCTTTTCATTTGAGTTGAAAATTTTTATTTTTGTATTTAACCTAATTTCTTTGGATTGCCATATGTTTCCCAGTGCAATGAAAGCTCCTCTTGCTTTTGATATCCTTATTTTGGAATCATTTTCTGTTCCTCCATTTTAACATACTACTCTTATATTACTTTCTATCCACTTCTCTTGAAAGTGTCTCTGTGGTTGGAGAATATCGGCCTGTAAGTCGAGGGACCTTTAAGCCTACGGTTGCCGATATGAAAAATAAAAAAAGGGAACTATTATTTACATAAAATTTAGTCCCTCAGAACTTCGTTAAAGATTTATAGCTGACGTCCTAACAACAGCTTTTAGGGGAAAAAAATCCCTCATTAGGAACAAATAACTCATTAAAGAAAAAATAAATGAAGTGACTGAACGTAGCACAAAATATAACCAATGGTCGCTGAAAGAATCCATTTCCATTGTCTCTATAACTCTATCACTTGACAGCTTGAAACGAATTAGCAGAGGTCATGAGACTGGGCTTGGAGTTAATCTTCTGGACACGCAATTGAGAAGTAAATAATGGCGATTGAAAGGACTAGTCACAAACTCAGTTTGGAATGTAGTTGGTAGAGAGAAAGAGAAAAGGTAGTCAGGCATCATCATTATGTACCATACCGGTTGGCGTAGGGGATCATGTCCTTCCAGAATATTATATCCACAGTGCATCGTATCAATTTTGTTGTTGACTGTTTTCCATGCCATAACAACAAGCTATTTAGTATCTTCTCTCTTTGTCGTCCATGATCTCGTTTTCCCTATATTTTGCCAATTGTAACCAATTATTACAACTTTCCTCTTCTCATGGTATGCCCGATAAATGTTCGTTATTTCTTTCTGATGTTTTTTAGGAGCTCCCTTTTTGTGTCAGCCTCTGAGAAATTCCTCATTGTTCTTTTTCGCTGTCCATGGAACTTTCAACATTCTTCTGAGAATTCCCTTATAATCATTAATATCAACAGAACATTAAACAAATATCTGGTTCTTATAAATTAAGGGAAAAAAAACTACATATACAATTTTCAGCCTATCAAGAAACACACTCTCTGCAAACTAGAAGATAAAAGACCATACACTCCCTATTGACCAAAACCCAACATATCTTGGCGTCACCATGAATCGCAGAATGACTTGGAAAAGTCAGATAGACAGAGCAAGGAAAAAAGCCAGAAAACGAACAAATATTATGAAGAAATTGGTAGGAACGGACTGGGGGGGGGGGGAGACAGCAATATTTTGAAAAGACTATACGTAGGAAGAGTCAACCCAGTTTTAGAGTATGGAGTCACAGCCTGAGCTATGGCTTTCAAATCACAACTTAGCAAAATTAAGAGAACACAGAAACAAGCTGCCCGTATCATCACTGGTGCTATGAAATCTACACCTATCAAGACTCTAGAAACAGTAACAGGTTTACAACCCTTAGATGACAGACGGGTCACTAAAGTATTGCAACAAGCGGAGAAATATAGAAGGCTCCTTAGCCATCCCATGCACCAAAGAATAACTGGTTCCGGAATTGTACGACTAAAGAGGAGCAACTGAAATTACCAATGAACTAACTACTGGAGACCCAGTATTTTCCCAAACAATATCGAAACCCAAGGGCCCATCTGATATGTCTCCTCATGGAAAACATAAAATACCAGAACTTAAGGAAGATATAAAAGGAATCATTAAAAAAAGGCACCCAATCAGACACAGAAAGAAAGCACGTAGCAGAAAAACACATACACAATACCTACCCACAGGACTTTTGGTCCCACATTTACACAGATGGCTCTGCTACAAATGCCACCAGAAATGGAGGGGGATGTGTGTTCTTGACGCTGAATAATCAGAACGAGATCACCAAGTCAATAGCTACTGGAAAATTCTCAAACAACTTTAAAGCAGAAACTGAGGCCATCAGAGATGCTGCAACACTGGCTACTCAACACAAAAATAACATGCACAATAAATCGGTGATTCTGACTGATGCACTACTGTCAGCTCTAAAAAGCCCCAAGAACAATGAACTAGATGACTTGAGAACAACCCTGGGCCAATTATGCAATAACATCCAGAGAGTAGTCATTCAGTGGATACCATCACACTGTAATATACACGGGAACGAACGCGTAGGCAAATTAGCTAAAGAGGGAGGGAGATTACCACAAGAGAACCATCCGCTCAGTTATGATGAAGCCAAATCCATCCTCAAAGGTCAGTTCCATGAAAAATGGAAACGAGAACACCAAAAGCATAACGAGAGTGACGGATACCACCAACTATCAAGGAGGGATCAAGTCATCATACTTCGTCTACGCACTGGCCACACTAGAATGAGAAATCAGATGTTCACCAAATTCAAAATAGGTACAGGCACCCTATGCCACTGTACACTGGACAATTTGACTACAAAACATGTTCTACAGGATTGCCCCCATTACACAGACCTGAGAAGAGCAATGTGGTCCACGCCCACCTCCCAGGAAGAGAAACTATATGGGGCAATCGATTCGCTTAAACTGACAGCTGACTTCATAAGAGAGTCTGGAATCCTACTCTGATTGAGTCTTGATCGCAGAGAGAGAGAGAGAGAGAGAGAGAGAGAGAGAGAACATGGCCTAGAACGATGGCGTTTTTGTGCTTCCATATTCCCTGCTAATGTGCTCTAATAATTGTATTATTACTGAGATTGTGTTATTTTTATTTTACATTTTATTTCTATTTAGCCACGGAAATGGATTTGCTTATTTGGTTATGGAGGGTCCCGGTATCACTGCAAACGAATAAAAATCCATAATTGCTCAACCGCCCGTACCAGCGTAATCATCCGAATCTCATCTCCCAAACACAACTGCACAATGACATGGAAACATCTCGAAAGCAAGCAGAAAATAACCCTTGCCAAGAACACCACAACAACTACCAGCATGCTAAAGCCAAATTTCAACGGGCTAAACTACAAGCCAGACGGAGAAGCTGGAAAGAGAAAACAGAGTCCTTGAATCTTGAACGAGACACAAGAAAAGTGTGGAAGCTTGTAAAACAGCTGAATGATGAGGGTACAGAAAGGAACACCAAAATTACACTGAAGAAGGATGGAAACATTCTAACAGGTAAACATGCAGCAAATTACTTTGCAGACTCCTTTGCAAATGACATTAATATTGAAATTAGCCTATGAAAACGACAAGAGACCCGTTTAAAACAAAAAAATGCAAGACAAGAAGAGACCACACATGAAGTAATGGAAACACCCATTACACAAAGAGAGCTAGAGCTGGCAATATCCAAATTAAAAATGAAAAAGTCACCAGGCAGTGATGGAGTGTCCAATGAAATGATTAAGAACTTGGGAACTGCAGCTAAAGCAAAACTACTGCAGATCTACAACATTTGCTGGATCACAGGTAGAGTGTCACAGGCATGGAGAGAAGCAATTATGATACCATTACTAAAGCCAGGAAAAGATGGTTCAATGACATCCAGCTATAGACCAATCAGCCTTACAAACTGTTTGTGTAAAACAATGGAACGTATAATCAATCTCAGACTGCAGTGGTACCTGGAAAGTGAAAATCTCCTTGTCCCACAACAAGCAGGCTTTAGACAGTGTTACTCTACCGAAGATCAAGCAACCTATCTTTCCCAGGAAATTGAAGATGCGTTTCAAGAAAAGAAACTGGTACTAGCAGCATGGATAGACCTAAAGAAAGCATTTGATAAGGTATGGAAGGAAGGGCTTTTGAAGAAACTGAGAAATTATGGAGTAAATGGCAGGATGTACAAATGGGTCAAAGCATACCTGCATAACAGGAGAGCCAGAGTGCAACTGGATGGTCTTAAGAGTAAGAAGGTCTTATTGCGCCAGGGCGTTCCACAAGGAGGGGTACTATCTCCAACACTTTTTCTGATCTACATTAATGACCTAGTTACTGAACTACCACATGGCATCAAAGTGGCAATGTATGCAGATGACTTTGTAATGTGGTGCACAGAGGAGTATGCAACAGTGGCCTCCAAATTGCTACAAAGAGCTATGAATGCACTGAATTCATGGACAAATAGATGGTGTATCAGCATCAATACAGACAAATGCAGTACTACACTTTTCACACTCTCCCCAAAACAAAAAGCAGGAGCCATCTACATAAACAATGAGCCTGTGAAAGAAGACATACAAGCTACATATCTCGGAGTTACATTTGATAACAAACTATCTTGGAAACAGCAGATAAATAAGGCAACCCAAAAAGCAAGGAGGAAATTGGCTATTCTAAGAAAGTTATGTGGAACCACATGGGGTGCGAGTGGGAAAATACTCAGTAAAGTTTACCAACAGAGTATACGCCCACATTTAGAATATGGATCATCCGCATGGTGCTCAGCATCAAACACCACATTGCAAGAACTGGATAAAGTACAAAACCAGGCGCTTAGGGTCATCACAGGAGCAATGAAATCAACACCAATACTGCAGATGGAGAAATTGTGGAGGATACCAGCACTGAGAGAACGGAGAGACACAAAGGTGCTGATACAGACAGAAAAATTTGTATGCATGCCGAGACATCCAATGAAGGACAGATTCCAAAATCTTGCATTGGGACGACTTAAGAGAAGCAGCTTTATCCACCAAGCCAAGCGTATTAGTAGACACACACCAGACATGCCAAGAGTTGTTAAACCCCTTCTGCCCATACCAGAACGGACTCCCTGGACAGATGAATCAGGATTATCAGTTCAAATACGGACAGAAGTGAAAGGAATAGTTGACAAAGAGGAACAAAATAGTCTACAGCGAAAAACAATAACTCTCAGTTTCCTGGATGAAGAATACCCACAAGACCTATGGATCCGTGTGTACACAGATGGATCAGCACAGAATGCAGTAAAGAATGGGGGAGCAGGTGCATATATAGAGTACCCAAATAACACTAGGGATATGAATAAAATAGCAACAGGGAAATATTGTCACAATTATGATGCAGAAATACAAGCAATAAAGTTGGCAATAGAAAAGCTGCTGAACAGTAATCTTAGCCCACAGCCTGTAGTGTTTTTGACAGATGCAAGATCAGTACTCCAGGCACTACAATCCAGAAAATTACCACATCTGCAGGCCTTATTGACTGAACTCTTCAAGCACCACAGGGTTGCCCTGCAGTGGATCCCGTCTCACTGTGGAATACCAGGAAATGAGAAAGCAGATCAGTTGGCAAAGAAAGGTTCAACAGGCACACAACTAGATACACCAGTTACATACCATCATAAGAAACAGATAATCAAATCAATCAGAGGACCACAAGCCCCAAATCAGGATGCCTTTCATAATATGAATAGATATGAACAAGTTATCATTATACGCCTAAGAACAGGACACAATCGACTCCATAGTCACATGTATACAAATTTCAAGATCGGCACATCAACTACTTGTACATGTGGACAGGCACCCCAGACTGCTGAACACATACTTCAAGACTGCACTGAATATAGTAGACTGAGGAAAATCCATTGGCCCATAGATACAACACTACAGACAAAACTATATGGGCCACTGCAAGAATTACAAAAGACAGTAAAATTCATACAGGAAACGACATTGCTGATATAGACAATACTTCGAGCGAACGAAAGATAGATAGATAGATCTCCCAAACAAAGAAAGGTAACTGTAGTCCCAATCATAGCAGTCTCAGCACACGCCAAAAGACATCAGGCGAAACCGCCAGAAAGTGAACACAGCCAACTGTTCCTTGTCATACGATATCATCATTCATCGAAAGCAATTGGAATATCGAAACATGATCAAAACGGATGAGACACACAGCTCACGGTGTGCACAGAGCACTTAACTCAGTAGCTCCTGCAACAACGCGGACTTGGAATATGAGGAAACTGCAACAAGGAACACTTTTCATGCATAGCCTTCAATTGTTCCCGCCGCCTATCCACCATATACCGGGAGTTCACGTCCTCTTGAAAATGATGATCGTCATATTTAAAAAAAAAAATGTAGAGCGCTTGATGTTAGGCCATCGTTGTTGACTCCAATGTCGAACATATAGGCACATAGTTAGTCGTCTGATTATCCCCATCGCACATCAAACAACCGACCGTAAGATTAGTGTACGGCCGGTCTAGTCTAGGGATATACGATGAACAATTATGATGACGTTTCACACAAAAAAAGTCGTACACACAATTTCGCTCCCTTTCGATTTCAGATTACTCTAGTAAAAGCAGCCTAAGACGAACAAAACACTGTGCAAATTCCGTAAAGAGATAAAACTGCGGCTGACGAAGTAGTTTACATTGATAAGTAACATGGAAATAACTTGCGGCAAGGAATTCCAACAACGGCCATGAACAGCACCAATGTGACGTAAAGCGCAGATCAAGTCTAGACGTTGGAAGGTCACATTCACAACACTTGATTTGTCAAAATTGTACTTTTGCCGGCGTACTACATCGCTTTAGCGGCGCAGATGTAATAAGAAGATCATCACTTTTACTTTAACGCAGAAAAGTACAACGGAGAACCGAAATTAATCAGATTCCGAATGCACTTACTGCAGCGATCAAGAGAACGTGACCTAGATCTCACCATCTTTACGACGGAAGCCGGATCCTAAGAAATAGCTAGCAAGTGCATCAATATGAGAGAAAGATCACAGCTGTTGTATAAAACAAGTGTCATTATTAACAGTCTATAGATTTTAAGAAAGATCTGTGTTGTTGTATACATTGGTGTCATGGCTAACAATCGGAATGTAGGTAATCAATGGCTCATAGATGACTGCTTGTATCATGATCAGAAAATAAAAACTGATTAAGATCCTACTATATCTATACATGAAGGGTTGTAAACAGACTAACCATAATGGTAAAAAAAAATTAAGGGTTCAAAGATGAAAGGTAGCCCTGTACCCAAAAATACTTTTCGGTAGCTGGAAGTGTTGGGCCAAAACTACAAATATCACAGCTTGCTGTAAATTAAGAAAATGAATGCTAGTAACTGTCTGATTTGGGTGAACAATGAAGATACCCGTCCTCATAAAATAAAACAATACAATTTCACTATGTACCAAGCAACAGAAAATTCCCTGGATACAGAACACATCATTGAGTTATTGTGTTATTAACCAGTAATAATCATTGCACTCCGAACATGTCCATAGGTGCTCAGATCCCCTCCTCAGCAATTCCCTCAGTGTCCAGCGACTGACGACTCCAGTTCTGTGTTGGTTGATTAGTCTGCTTACACGCCCACTAAGTTTCTCGTTTCTGGCTGTGCCCATCTTAACTCCCATCTCTTTCATCCGAAGGAGTGATGTGGACACACGGTGGTCACATTATTAACTCAACCATGCGAAAGGTACCGGCAAAACGCAGAACAGGATAAAGTAAATAAATAAAGAAAGAAAGACAGAAGTTAAAACTGTTCACGCTTAAATATATTGATTCGTCTTGTCACTAATTTACTTCGATGACGTCACTACACTATGTGCGGTAATATTTATATATAAACAGTTTAACTTGTGTCATATGTGTTTTATGTCGGTTGCATCGAGTTACAGATGCGATATTTTCTTAGAAGGTCTATTTACTCGCAAGAATGCAGCAGTGAGAGCGTGACGTGCGTGATTCTGAAATATGACATATACGACTACGTCAGCGACTGTAATGTGACGTGTGTGATTCTGAAATATGACATATACGACTACGTCAGCGACTGTAATGTGAAGTGTGTGATTCTGAAATATGACATATACGACTACGTCAGCGACTGTAACGTGACGTGTGTGATTCTGAAATATGACATAGACGACTATGTCAGCGACTGTAACGTGACGTGTGTGATTCTGAAATATGACATATACGACTACGTCAGCGACTGTAACGTGACGTGTGTGATTCTGAAATATGACATATACGACTACGTCAGCGACTGTAATGTGACGTGTGTGATTCTGAAATATGACATATACGACTACGTCAGCGACTGTAATGTGAAGTGTGTGATTCTGAAATATGACATATACGACTACGTCAGCGACTGTAACGTGACGTGTGTGATTCTGAAATATGACATAGACGACTATGTCAGCGACTGTAACGTGACGTGTGGGATTCTGAAATATGACATATACGACTACGTCAGCGACTGTAACGTGACGTGTGTGATTCTGAAATATGACATAGACGACTACGTCAGCGACTGTAATGTGACGTGTGTGATTCTGAAATATGACATATACGACTACGTCAGCGACTGTAATGTGAAGTGTGTGATTCTGAAATATGACATATACGACTACGTCAGCGACTGTAACGTGACGTGTGTGATTCTGAAATATGACATAGACGACTATGTCAGCGACTGTAACGTGACGTGTGGGATTCTGAAATATGACATATACGACTACGTCAGCGACTGTAACGTGACGTGTGTGATTCTGAAATATGACATATACGACTACGTCAGCGACTGTAATGTGACGTGTGTGATTCTGAAATATGACATATACGACTACGTCAGCGACTGTAATGTGAAGTGTGTGATTCTGAAATATGACATATACGACTACGTCAGCGACTGTAACGTGACGTGTGTGATTCTGAAATATGACATAGACGACTATGTCAGCGACTGTAACGTGACGTGTGTGATTCTGAAATATGACATATACGACTACGTCAGCGACTGTAACGTGACGTGTGTGATTCTGAAATATGACATATACGACTACGTCAGCGACTGTAACGTGACGTGTGTGATTCTGAAATATGACATATACGACTACGTCAGCGACTGTAATGTGAAGTGTGTGATTCTGAAATATGACATATACGACTACGTCAGCGACTGTAACGTGACGTGTGTGATTCTGAAATATGACATAGACGACTATGTCAGCGACTGTAACGTGACGTGTGGGATTCTGAAATATGACATATACGACTACGTCAGCGACTGTAACGTGACGTGTGTGATTCTGAAATATGACATAGACGACTACGTCAGCGACTGTAACGTGACGTGTGTGATTCTGAAATATGACATAGACGACTACGTCAGCGACTGTAACGTGACGTGTGTGATTCTGAAATATGACATAGACTACGTCAGCGACTGTAACGTGACGTGCGTGATTCTGAAATATGACTTAGACGACTACGTCAGCGACTGTAACGTGACGTGTGTGATTCTGAAATATGACATAGACGACTACGTCAGCGACTGTAACGTGACGTGTATGATTCTGAAATATGACTTAGACGACTACGTCAGCGACTGTAACGTGTCGTGTGTGATTCTGAAATATGACATAGACGACTACGTCAGCGACTGTAACGTGACGTGTGTGATTCTGAAATATGACATAGACGACTACGTCAGCGACTGTAACGTGATGTGTATGATTTTGAAATATGACTTAGGCGACTACGTCAGCGACTGTAACGTGACGTGTGTGATTCTGAAATATGACATAGACGACTACGTCAGCGACTGTAACGTGACGTGTATGATTCTGAAATATGACTTAGGCGACTACGTCAGCGACTGTAACGTGACGTGTGTGATTCTGAAATATTACATAGACGACTACTTCAGCGACTGTAACGTGACGTGTGTGATTCTGAAATATGACATAGACTACGTCAGCGACTGTAACGTGACGTGTGTGATTCTGAAATGACATAGACGACTACGTCAGCGATTTTAACGTGACGTGTGTGATTCCGAAATATGACATAGACGACTACGTCAGCGACTGTAACGTGTCGTGTGTGATTCTGAAATATGACATATACACAAGATTTGTGTTGTTGTATACATTGGTGTCATTGCTAACGATGGGATTCTGAAATATGACATATACACAAGATTTGTGTTGTTGTATACATTGGTGTCATTGCTAACAATGGGAATGTAGGTGATCAATGGCTCATAGATGACTGCTTGTATCATGATCAGAAAATAAAAACTGATTAAGATCCTACTATATCTATACATGAAGGGTTGTAAACAGACTAACCATAATGGTAAAAAAAAACGTCAGCAACTGTAATGTGACGTATAGAGTAAAACAAAGTTATGTTTCCACGTCATGTCTATAGACGTACACGTCCAACTCCTGACGTTAAACGACGTCTCTAAAAAAAACATTATAAAGTTGTCGAAGTTATTATTATTGTATGTGTGTGTAGGTGTGTATGTGTGGGTGTGTAGCTGTGTGTGTACATGAAAAGTAGTTGCAAGAAATGATAGATATTATAGTGAAGGAAAACAAAATAATAAAGTACTATGCCTTAATAGTAAAAACGACAGAGGTTGTGGTAGCAACAAAGAAAAGAACTTCACCGCAATGCACAATAAGGACAAGTAGAACAATATTAAAACAGGTAAATGGATTTAAATATTTGGGAACAATGTTAACCTCAGATGGCAGATGTACAATAAAGGTGAGATGCAGAATGGCCCAGGAATAAGCAACTTTTCAAAAAATGAGGAAGATACTATGCAATCCATTTTTGACAATAGAAACAAGAATAAGAGTTCTAAAATGTTGTGTAGAGCCAGTATTAACATATGGATGAGAATCATGGACAATAGGGCAACAGACAAGAAAATACTTGAAACTATAGAATTCTGGTTTTACATAATAATGTTGAGAATACCATGGACAATAAAGAAGAGTAATGAAAACTTTCTGTAAGAGACCAGAGAAAAAGGAGAGCTAATTTCCAATATTAGAAAGAAACATTCATAATCGTTTGGCCATGTAATGGGAATGGAACAGCTGGAATATATTATGTGACAACTAGGAAAATTGAGGGACGAAGAGATAGAGGGAAGCAAAGAGAAAAGATAATAGACAGTTTGAGAGAATAGCTTATTAGAAGGTCAACAACGGGAATGATAAATAGCTGCCGAGATTGAAAGTTGTGGAGAGTCATGATCACATACGCCAGCAAGCATAGTACTTGATGATGATGATGATGATGATGATGATATATGTATCGGTAATGCTCTGCGGGACCATCAGTAGAGCAAAATATTAGGGAAAAAAAACGTTTCTAAATGATCCTTGGAATTTGTTTCGTTTGTACCTGATAACAAAATGGCAAAAAGTAATTTTAATGTCATGAAGAACATACTAACATCAAAACAAATAACACCAGGTCTAAAACTAAGAATAGCAAAATGTTATGTCTTCTCAACATTTCTATATGGTGCAGAAACATGGACATTATACAAGAAAACAGAACAGACAATTTAAGCCTTTGAAATGTGGATATATAGAAGAATAGGTAGAATTGGATGGAAGGAAAAAGAAAACAAACGATGAAGTCTTAAATAAACTAAAAATGAAAAGAGAACTACTAAATACAATTCAAACAAGACAAATGCGATTTTTGGGTCATGTTAAAAGACACAACAGATTATCAAAAGTAATCTTGGAGGGGAAATACAAGGTAAAAGAAGCAGCGGCAGACCAAGACTAACCTGGGCGAGTAATATCAAAAGATGGACAAATCAGCCTATGACAACCTTCACCATCAAAGCAAGAGACAGCGGATGGCGCTCCATGGTAGCCTACCTTCGTTGCGGAGATGACACTCGATGATGATGTTCCTGCTGAAGACTTTTTCTGAAACCTCGCAGTTTTGTCTGGTGTTGTTGTTCGTTTAGATATCTATTACCAATTTGAGTTTATTTAACGTACATTTCTGTTTAGGTGAACACTATTTTTGTTGTAAACAACCCAGTTAACTCGATCTACAAGAATACCTGGTTTTGTAAACACTGTTCATGTTGCGTGTTGTGCAGAAACCCACACATGCTCCGTATAAAAGTTGCCACAAAAAGAATTTCTAACTTGGTGGAACGTTGCATCACATTGAGCGATGTTCTCTACCATGTGTGTGGCTTCTTTTATATACCAAAATATTAATTGGATGTTTATTTAGCGTTAATAGTAAACGTGTTAAAAATTAAGGGCGTTAATAGTAAACGTGTTAAAAATTAAGAGCGTTAATAGTAAACGTGTTAAAAATTAAGAGCGTTAAAAGATAAAAACACAATTATAGGAATACGTGAATCATCATCATCAAGTGTCATGCCTGCTGACGTTGGTGATCATGTCTCTCCACAACTTTCGAACTCGACAGTTATTTATCATTTCTGTTGTTGACCTTCTGCCAAGCCATTCTCTTAAGCTGTCTGGTATCTATTTACTTTGCTTTCCTCTATCTCTTCGTCCCTCAGTTGTCTCAGTTGTCACAATATATTTCAACTGCTCTCTTCTCATTTCATGGCCAAAAAATGATGAATATTTCTTTCTAATTTTGGAAATTAGCTCTCTCTTTCTTTGCCTCTTTCAGAACGTTTTCATCGCTCTTCTTAGGAAGCCATGGTAATTTCAACATTCTTCTCTGTAAAACCACATTTCTAAAGTCTCCAGTGATTTTCCTGTCTGTTGTCCTAATGTCCATGATTCACATCCAAATATTAAGACTGTCACTATATAACATTTAAGAGCCCTTAATTGTAGTGACAGAGGATCCATTTCGAGGCTAAATCTATGAACCTGCATTGAAGATAATCTTGAGTGCGAAGATGTTCATGCACCGTTCTGAAAGTTCAATGTCAAGGCAGATAGAAGTCGGAACGTGTATACTGAAAGGATGTTTCCAGATGACGCTACTTTAAGAGTACACTATCATTAACCGAGAATGTGTACAGGATTGCCATACCATTACTGGTGAGGATGGAACGGTATGTGGTACCAGACGCTAAACATACTGTCATTATGGTGTTGGTAGATTCTGTGTTAATGGAGTGGTCGCTGAGGTCTCCATCGATGAGGTAAGTTACACTTAGTCTCTTTGTGATTATATTCTTTCTCTCCCTCTCTCTCTCTCTCTCTTTTCTTTCTTTCTTGTCTTTCTCTCATTGTTTCAATTATTTTTGTATTCATATAAAAAAAGTAAAGTAAAGTACCCCCCGTCACGCCAAGTGGCGTATAGGGAAATATGGTGTTAGTGACCCTATATTTTACAGACCTTCAGCACATGACTTTTGGGGTAATGTGGTCGGTATTACGCCCGTGCTGCTTTTACTTTCCCAGAAAAATCTGGTACCCATTTAAGGCTGGGTGAACCCGGAGCCGTCGGTTGGGATCGAACCCTACCCCTTGTCCGTAGTAGTCCAGTTCACTAACCACTGAGCTATCGCGGCTCCCACTAATTTTTAGGGAATTAGTAAAACCCAGGTGTCCTCGCCAGGGAACGAACCCCGGCTGTTGCCGTGGTAAGCCAACCGCCTATCGATTGCGCTAACCGGACACCCATTTGTATTCATATAATCTTCGTATTTTCCCACAAGTACATATTTGAGTTGTTATTATTGTTCATGTCTCTCCACAACTCTCGATCTCAACAGTTATTTATCATTTCACATCTGTTGTTGACCTTCTGCCAAGCATTTCTCTTAAAGTGACTGGTATATTTTATCTTTCTCTCACTCATTGTTTCAACTATTTTTGTATCAGTCTTCGTATTTTATTTTTGCCACAAATGCACGCTTCATTTATTGTTATTTCTCATATCCTTACACATGAATATGCTTTTGTTTTCAAAACACCGTTCTTTTGTATACCTTTATCATTATCTCTCCTTCTTCCTTGTTTGGCTTTCCACAGTTAACGTGTAACGATTCTTCTGCTGGTGGGATATCTGGAGGTTTATTTGACCCCGATCTGTTAAAGAGTTCTTCAAAAGGCTCTTTATATATCTCCACGTGTTCCCTTATATTACTAAGCATTTTCTTTTCTTATTTTTAATTAAGAAATTGATGTTTGTTATCTTCCACTTAATTTCTATTTGCTAGTGGACAATTATTTCGTATTTCTTTTGTTTGCCGCCTCATCTGCCTCTTTAGCTAGTTCATCTATATATTTCCTCTGATCCCTTTTAATACATTTTCTCACTTCTTTGTTCACCGCTGTGTACGTTTCCTGTGCCTTGGCTTCAGTACTTCTCGTTATTCATTTATTTATGACTACTTTCTTATTCTATCTTTCGTTAATTTTATCCAGGGTTATTTTTTCTGTCTGAGCAATCCTTATTTTTATGGTGTTCTCTTTTCTCACAGTTTCGTCAGGTCACCTTTCATTTATCCTTTACCTGTTTCCAATAAAGTAAAGTAAAGTGCCCCCGTCACGCCAAGTGGCGTGTAGGAAATATGGTGACCATAAATTTTACAGATCCTCAGCACATGATTTCTGCGGTAATGTGGTCGGTATTACGCCAGTGCCGCTTTACTTTCCCAGAAAAAAAGCCAGTACCCATTAAAGGCTGGTCGAACCTGAAGCCATCGATTGGGATCGAACCCTACCTCTTGTCCTTTGCAGTCCCGTTCACTAACCACTGAGCTATCACGGCTCCCTACCTGTTTCCGATGATCTTCTATATTTCTTGTATTTTCTAGTTGTTTGATTATTTGATATTGTGTGCCTGCAAATTTATCTTTAACTCTTTATTCTTTTAGAAACCCTACATTGAAGTACTGCCTACTTGTATGTTTTAGTACATCTTTTTCAGTTGACGTCAAGTATACAATATTGAAAAAAAAGTAAAGTACCCCCGTCACGCCAAGTGGCGTATAGGGAATATGGTGTTAGTGACCATACATTTTATAGACCTTCGGCACATGATTTTTGGGGTAATGTGGTCGGTATTACGCCCCTGCTGCTTTACTTTCCCAGAAAAAAAATCCGGTACCCATTAAAGGCTGGGTGAACCGGAATCCGTCGGTTGGGATTGAACCGTACCTCTTGTCCTTTGTAGTCCAGTTCCCTAACCACTGAGCTATCGCGGCTCCCTTTTACAATATGTGCCTGAATTATTTCAAGAATAATTTAAGGCATATACTGTATAACAAATTTTATGCCATGTAAAATATACTAATAAGAAAACAAATAGCAGGGCAGAAACTAAGAATAGCAAAATGTTACATCTTCTTTATAATATTCCTGTATGGTGCAGAAACATGGACATTAGACAAGAAAACAGAGAAACAAATTTAAGACTTTGAAATGTGGATTTACAGAAGAATAGGTAGAATTGGCTGGAAAGAAAAGAAAACAAACGATGAAGTTTTAAAACAACTAAAAATAAAAAGAGAACTACTAAATACAATTAAGACAAGAAAAATGAAATTTTTGGGACACGTTAAAAGACACAACAGCCTACTAAAAGTAATACTGGAAGGGAAAATTCAAGGTAAAAACGCAGAGGCAGACCAAGACTGACGTGAACGAGTATTATCAAAAGATGGACAAGTCAATCTATCACAACCTGCAACATCAAAGCAAGAAGCAGAGTGGAACGGCGATCCATGGTAGTCAACCTTCGTTGCGGAGACGGCACTCGATGATGATGATGATTGCAAGAATGGACAAAGCAGTACAGAAAGTAAAATTATAATGAAAAATGTGCAACCAAATGGCAATGCACAACGAATGGCATTAAATGTCAACAACGTATAAACTAAAAAAGAAAAGATCAAAAAGATAAGAATGAATAACTAAAAAAAAAATAATCGTCAAAAAAAGGGAAGAAAGAAGACAGACAAAGAACATTACCAAATACACTAAAATAGATAAAGAAATTCGTATTTAGCTGAGACAGTCATAAGTGGACTAGCTCATTCTAAGATGTCTGGAAGTAGCAAAATATAGAAAAGACACAAGACTTAAATGGATGAACACAGAAATAAAATAATGACCAATGACATTAAAAAACTCTCAGGTGGGTGATGGATTATAAATAAAATTTGAGAAATACTAACAAACAATAAAAATGTAGTCAACGCATAGCAGGAAAACAAAGCAAAAACTGTTTGAAAATGAAAGAAATAAGAAGCCAACCATATATTATATGTCAGGATATTAAACTTAAAAGCTTAAGCAGATAAACGTATTAAAAAAAACATAAAAAATTTGAAAAGTGCAAGGCCAAAATGTATAGATAGATGGGATAAAAGCACTAAGAGTTGGGGCATAAAAGTAATCACAGACATGTGCAATAATTTATAAATCACGAGATACGTACCATATGAACCGTTAATGTTTATTGCTTGCCTGTGAAGACTTGTGCTGTGGAGTGCAGTACGCTATGCTTAGAACAATACGTTTCATGAGCCACGTTACGAAATTTGTGCATTAAGTCATACAGGAAAGAACTCTAAAACCAAAATGTAATTAATAAAACAACTTTTAAAAAGAAAAACAGCGGGACAAGAAAAGCCATCGTCTGCATGAGGATATTAATTAAAACAATATGTAGAAATAATCTATTCATGCCTCTTAGACCACAACATTTACATACATCAGGATTAGACAGGCATAAGATTGATATGTATTTTATACTGGGAACAAACAATATCTTCCTTTTTTTCCTTATTTGCATTTGTGGTTATTTTCGTGTACTTGAGTCTAGAGTCCAGATCTGGCATTGACAGCATAATATTGGGGTGAACATTGTGTTGTAGAGTGCCCGTTTTGCATCTAGAGTTATTTCCTTGTTGGACAATACTGGTGATTGCTGTCCAATGATTTGACAAGCTTTGATGCATCTTGCGTCTATCTCTGCAGTTCGTAAATTATCGTTTGTCACTAGACTTCCTGGGTATTTACATTTCTCCGCTTGTTTGAATCGTCTGTGGTATATCGATATGCTGATATTATGTTCGTATTTTGCAGTGTTTATGATTATTATATTGATGGTGTTGATTTTCATGTTTTACTGGGTGCCTGTCGTGTTAAGTCAATTTAAGTGTTCCTGTAGATCTCCTATTTTTCTATGTAACAAACAGCTATAATACAATATAGCTGTGTGAACTCTGTACCTAATGATATAAAGAAAGTTGTAATATTATGGAAACAAATAATAATAAATGAATAGTATTATAGAGGGAAACTTCCGAGGCGATAATTCACGAAATCATAGGAGGAAGAGATATGTATTACAGCACTCAGAAAAGTTGTTGTTGTTTATTTGTCATTTTTTTCTGAGTCCTGTAATACATACCTCTTCCTCCTATGATTCCTGTGTAATATAAGGCTGCATAACAATCAACAACAAGGCTGTTCTAAAACAATCGTAATTGAACTTATATACTGAATACATCTTTAAAGATATTAGGGAGATGCCAGGCCTGAACATTAATGGATTTTACATTTTTTTAAAAATAATATATGCTGATGATGCTGCCTGTAGTACTTGTAGAAAGTCCAGGAGGCCTCCATCAATGATACTGCCTGTAGTACTTGTAGAAAGTCCAGGAGGCCTCCATCAATGATACTGCCTGTAGTACTTGTAGAAAGTCCAGGAAGCCTCCATCAATGATACTGCCTGTAGTACTTGTAGAAAGTCCAGGAGACCTCCATCAATGATACTGCCTGTAGTACTTGTAGAAAGTCCAGGAGGCCTCCATCAATGATACTGCCTGTAGTACTTGTAGAAAGTCCAGGAAGCCTCCATCAATGATACTGCCTGTAGTACTTGTAGAAAGTCCAGGAGGCCTCCATCAATGATACTGCCTGTAGTACTTGTAGAAAGTCCAGGAATCCTCCATCAATGATACTGCCTGTAGTACTTGTAGAAAGTCCAGGAATCCTCCATCAATGATACTGCCTGTAGTACTTGTAGAAAGTCCAGGAGGCCTCCATCAATGATACTGCCTGTAGTACTTGTAGAAAGTTTAGGAATCCTCCATCAATGATGCTGCCTGTAGTACTTGTAGAAAGTACAGGAGGCCTCCATCAATGATACTGCCTGTAGTACTTGTAGAAAGTCCAGGAATCCTCCATCAATGATACTGCCTGTAGTACTTGTAGAAAGTCCAGGAATCCTCCATCAATGATACTGCCTGTAGTACTTGTAGAAAGTCCAGGAAGCCTCCATCAATGATACTGCCTGTAGTACTTGTAGAAAGTCCAGGAAGCCTCCATCAATGATACTGCCTGTAGTACTTGTAGAAAGTCCAGGAGACCTCCATCAATGATACTGCCTGTAGTACTTGTAGAAAGTCCAGGAGGCCTCCATCAATGATACTGCCTGTAGTACTTGTAGAAAGTCCAGGAAGCCTCCATCAATGATACTGCCTGTAGTACTTGTAGAAAGTCCAGGAGGCCTCCATCAATGATACTGCCTGTAGTACTTGTAGAAAGTCCAGGAGACCTCCATCAAGGATACTGCCTGTAGTACTTGTAGAAAGTCCAGGAAGCCTCCATCAATGATACTGCCTGTAGTACTTGTAGAAAGTCCAGGAGGCCTCCATCAATGATACTGCCTGTAGTACTTGTAGAAAGTCCAGGAGACCTCCATCAATTATACTGCTTGTAGTACTTGTAGAAAGTCCAGGAGGCCTCCATCAATGATGCTGCCTGTAGTACTTGTAGAAAGTCCAGGAATCCTCCATCAATGATACTGCCTGTTGTACTTGTAGAAAGTCCAGGAAGCCTCCATCAATGATACTGCCTGTAGTACTTGTAGAAAGTCCAGGAGGCCTCCATCAATGATACTGCCTGTAGTACTTGTAGAAAGTCCAGGAGGCCTCCATCAATTATACTGCCTGTAGTACTTGTAGAAAGTCCAGGAGACCTCCATCAAGGATACTGCCTGTAGTACTTGTAGAAAGTCCAGGAAGCCTCCATCAATGATACTGCCTGTAGTACTTGTAGAAAGTCCAGGAGGCCTCCATCAATTATACTGCCTGTAGTACTTGTAGAAAGTCCAGGAGGCCTCCATCAATTATACTGCCTGTAGTACTTGTAGAAAGTCCAGGAAGCCTCCATCAATGATACTGCCTGTAGTACTTGTAGAAAGTCCAGGAGGCCTCCATCAATGATACTGCCTGTAGTACTTGTAGAAAGTCCAGGAGACCTCCATCAAGGATACTGCCTGTAGTACTTGTAGAAAGTCCAGGAATCCTCCATCAATGATACTGCCTGTAGTACTTGTAGAAAGTCCAGGAGGCCTCCATCAATGATACTGCCTGTAGTACTTGTAGAAAGTCCAGGAGACCTCCATCAATGATACTGCCTGTAGTACTTGTAGAAAGTCCAGGAGACCTCCATCAATGATACTGCCTGTAGTACTTGTAGAAAGTCCAGGAGACCTCCATCAATGATACTGCCTGTAGTACTTGTAGAAAGTCCAGGAGGCCTCCATCAATTATACTGCCTGTAGTACTTGTAGAAAGTCCAGGAGACCTCCATCAATGATACTGCCTGTAGTACTTGTAGAAAGTTCAGGAGGCCTCCATCAATGATACTGCCTGTAGTACTTGTAGAAAGTCCAGGAGGCCTCCATCAATTATACTGCCTGTAGTACTTGTAGAAAGTCCAGGAGACCTCCATCAATGATACTGCCTGTAGTACTTGTAGAAAGTCCAGGAGACCTCCATCAATGATACTGCCTGTAGTACTTGTAGAAAGTCTAGGAGGCCTCCATCAATGATACTGCCTGTAGTACTTGTAGAAAGTCCAGAGGCCTCCATCAATGATACTGCCTGTAGTACTTGTAGAAAGTCTAGGAGACCTCCATCAATGATACTGTCTGTAGTACTTGTAGAAAGTCCAGGAGACCTCCATCAATGATACTGCCTGTAGTACTTGTAGAAAGTCTAGGAGGCCTCCATCAATGATACTGCCTGTAGTACTTGTAGAAAGTCCAGAGGCCTCCATCAATGATACTGCCTGTAGTACTTGTAGAAAGGCTAGGAGACCTCCATCAATGATACTGCCTGTAGTACTTGTAGAAAGTCCAGGAGACCTCCATCAATGATACTGCCTGTAGTACTTGTAGAAAGTCTAGGAGGCCTCCATCAATGATACTGCCTGTAGTACTTGTAGAAAGTCCAGAGGCCTCCATCAATGATACTGCCTGTAGTACTTGTAGAAAGTCTAGGAGACCTCCATCAATGATACTGTCTGTAGTACTTGTAGAAAGTCCAGGAGACCTCCATCAATGATACTGCCTGTAGTACTTGTAGAAAGTCTAGGAGGCCTCCATCAATGATACTGCCTGTAGTACTTGTAGAAAGTCCAGAGGCCTCCATCAATGATACTGCCTGTAGTACTTGTAGAAAGTCTAGGAGACCTCCATCAATGATACTGCCTGTAGTACTTGTAGAAAGTCCAGGAGACCTCCATCAATGATACTGCCTGTAGTACTTGTAGAAAGTCCAGGAGACCTCCATTAATGATACTGCCTGTAGTACTTGTAGAAAGTCCAGGAGACCTCCATCAATGATACTGCCTGTAGTACTTGTAGAAAGTCCATGAGGCCTCCATCAATGATACTGCCTGTAGTACTTGTAGAAAGTCCAGGAGACCTCCATCAATGATACTGCCTGTAGTACTTGTAGAAAGTCCATGAGGCCTCCATCAACTATTAACAAAATAATCAATACAAGTAAAAGGTAATGACCAAAAAATGTTTAAAAATCGTAACATAAACTGATCGCCATTCAGAATGGATAAACAAGGAAGGGGTAAACTTTGGACAAAGAGAGTTGTTAGTGGAATTCGGGAAAAAAATATTCGAGTTAGTGATGACGTAATAAACTTGAGAACCCAATAAACTTGAGAACCCAATAAACTTGAGAACCCAATAAACTTGAGAACCCAATAAACTTGAGAACCCAATAAACTTGAGAACCCAATAAACTTGAGAACCCAATAAACTTGAGAACCCAATAAACTTGAGAACCCAATAAACTTGAGAACCCAATAAACTTGAGAACCCAATAAACTTGAGAACCCAATAAACTTGAGAACTCAACGCAGCGGACGTTTCAACGGTCTATGAGAAAACCTTTGATTATATAATAGCTTCACTCATAGTGACTGACCGCAGATTCTTCAGGAAATTTTCCACTGATGTCAAGTAGTTTATGTGATGTGTAGTAATAAAAACGTAACCACAAAGCTACAATATAGTACATTATCAACAAGTACAGGGCCTGCTGGCGTAGGTGATCACGTCTCTCCACAATTTTCGATCTCGACAGTTATTTATCATTTCTGTTGTTGATCTTCTGCCAAGCCATTCTCTTAAGCTGTCTGGTAATTGTTCTCTTTACTTTCCTTTATCTCTTCGTTCCTTAATGTTCCCAGTTGTTACAATATATATCAGTTGTTCTCTTCTCATTACATGGCCAAAAAACGATGATTGTCTCTTCCTAACATTGGAAATTAGCTCTCTTTTTGCTTTGACCTTTCTCAGAACCTCTTCATTACTCTTCTTAGCTGTCCATGGTATTCTCAACATTCTTCTGTAAAACCACATTTCTACAGACTCCAGTGATTTTCTTGTCTGTTGTCCTATTGTCCATGATTCGCATCCGTATGTTAAGATTGGCTCTACGTAACATTTAAGAACTCTTTTTCTTGTTTCTATTGTCAAAAATGGATTGCATAGTATTTTCCTCATTTTTTGGAAAGCTGCTTTTGCCTGAGCCATTCTGCATTTCACAGATTGTCTTTTCTGTAGGGGGATTCTGCCCTTAGATGGTCTGCCTTCCCAGGTTTACGAGCACCATCTGTCTGATTCACTAGAGGTGACTAACACAGACATGCACACACAAAGATATGAGATGTGACCAACTCAGACATGCACACACTAAACTACGACTTAGACGAAATGGAATTACTTAAACTACAACATCAGTATGACGTCAATATTCAGCATCAAAGTACAACATTTTTATGATACGAGATCAAACCACACACATACACCTACGTTTGCACGCGCAAACACACAGTGTGTGTGCATGTATATGTATATATGTGTTTGTTTTTATTTATTTATTGATGAACATACATGTCAGCAGTTGAAATGTGGATTTATAGAAGAATAGGTAGAATTGGATGGAAAGAAAAGCAAACAAACGATGAAGTTTTAAAACAACTAAAAATGAAAAGAGAACTACTAAATACAATTAGAACAAGACAAATGAAATTTTGGGGGCATGTTAACACACACAACAGCTTACTAAAAGTAATATTGGAAGGGAAAATACAAGGTAAAAGAGGCAGAGCCAGACCAAGACTAACATGGACGAGTAAGATCAAAAGATGGACATGTCAACCTATGACAATCTGCACCATCAAAGTAAGAAACAGAGTGGGATGGCGATCTATGGTAGCCAACCTTCGTTGCGGAGACGGCACTCGATGATGATCATCATTTACCTATATAAGTAAAAAAAGTCAAGTACCCCCGTCACGCCAAGTGCCGTATAGTGAATATGGTGTTAGTGACCATACATTTTACAGACCTTCGGCACATATTTTTTAGGGTAATGATTTACCTATAGGCCCCTATATATATATATATATATATATATATATCACCATTTACCTATATATATATTTATATCATTTACCTATATATATCACCATTTACCTATATATGTATATATATATCACCATTTACCTATATATATCACCATCTACCTATATATATATATAACCATTTACCTATATATCATCATGGTATCTAATCTTCAATACGGAGCCGGCACACGATGATGATGACACACATATTTATAAATACGAGTTCATATAATTGTATGTACAAAAGAACCGTGTACTTTGAAAACAGTTTCAGAAAAACAAGAAATACAAACTATAGAGTTTAGAGGTGCCTTGAAAAAAAAAAAAAAAATTCCATTTCTTATTTTAAAATGTTGTTAGTGATGAGAAATGTAAAACAATGTAAGTGATTACTTGGAACAAAAAACATAAACAATAAAGGATCAACATAGAGCGATCTATTTTAAATCACTCTCGGGATTCTTGTCTTTGATACAGTTTTTGTGTACAGCGTTGAAGATGTGTCTATGTTATCAGTGATGCTTATGGACAAGTTCTGGGTAAACTGTTGAAGGTAAAGATACATAATCATTGCTTACATCATATATGACCTTCAATGTCTTGACAAACGGGTTAACAAACAATCATCTGTCAGTAGTTTGGTCAACTATTAGTGTCTTGTACTTGATGCTGCTTTGTCATCATCATCATCAAGTACCGGGCCTACTGGCGTAGGTGATCATGTCTCTCCACAACTTTCGATCTCGGCAGCTATTTATCGTTTCTGTTGTTGACCGTCTGACAAGTTATTCTCTTAAGCTGTCTGTTATTTTTTTCTTTTTGCTTCCCTCTATCTCTTCGTCCCTCAATTTTTCCAAGTTGTTACAATATATTCCAGTTGTTCTCTTCTCATTACATGGCCAAAAAGTGATGATTGTTTCTTCCTAATATATTGTTTTATAGCCCAGTATAATTATGCCAAAACACAACTTAATATCTACAATGAGGAGATACCCAGAGAGACCAACACAAAAAGGGAGCTCGTAAAACACATCTGAAAGAAACAATCAACAATTTTTGGGGCACATCATGAGAAGAGGAAAGTTGGAATACTTGGTTACAACAGGCATAATACAGGGAAGGAAAGATCGTGGACGACAAAGAGAGAAAATACTAGATAGCTTAGTGTCACGGCATGGAAAACAGTAAAACAAATCAGCAGAACTGATACGATGCACAGTAGATAGAAGATTGTGGAAGGACATGATCGCCTACGCCAACCGGTATGGCACATGATGATAATAATGATGTCACTGAACAGCTTCTCTTGTGGCTGAATCTGCCAATATTGGATAGAGAGATCCGATCGCAGAATGAACTAGATGTATTTGTGGTGACTGGCCTCATCTCTTTTCTCCAGCGTCTTTTGTTTTCTGATTTTGACATCAATACTTCTTCGAAAAGGAGCCGCGATAGCTCAGTGGTTAGTGAACTGGACTACAAAGGACAAGAGGTAGGGTTCGATCCCCACCGTCGGCTTCCGGGTTCACCCAGCCTTAAATGGGTACCGGATTTTTTTTTCTGGGAAAGTAATGCAGCTTGGGCGTAATACCGCCAACATTACCCCAAAAATCATGTGCTGAAGGTCTGTAAAATGTATGGTCACTAACACCATATTCTCTATACGCCACTTGGCGTGACGGGGGTACTTTACTTTTTTTTTTTACTTCTTCGAATGTTGTTGTGCCGTTTATTTCTATTATATTTATTTTTATGCTCCTCTTGTGCTACATTCTCATGTCAGCCTTTCCCAGTACCTTTGGGTTATAGTTCCCCATGTTCATTCAAAAAAGCCCTGTAAACATCATCTAGAGTGACACAAAATAAATGATTCACCGACACGAAAGGAAACATTTGTGATCCCATATTATTTGAAGTAAATACTCTCTATCTCTTTCCTATCTCTTTCAGTCTCAACCCCTCTATGTCTCTCTTATCTCTTTCCGTCTCAACCTCTCTATCTCTCTCCTATCTCTTTCCGTCTCAACCTCTCTATCTCTCTCCTATCTCTTTCAGTCTCAACCCCTCTATGTCTCTCTTATCTCTTTCAGTCTCAACCTCTCTATCTCTCTCTTATCTCTTTCCGTCTCAACCTCTCTATCTCTCTCTTATCTCTTTCCGTCTCAACCTCTCTATCTCTCTCTTATCTCTTTCCGTCTCAACCTCTCTATCTCTCTCTTATCTCTTTCCGTCTCAACCTCTCTATCTCTCTCTTATCTCTTTCCGTCTCAACCTCTCTATCTCTCTCTTATCTCTTTCAGTCTCAACCCCTCTATGTCTCTCTTATCTCTTTCCGTCTCAACCTCTCTATCTCTCTCCTATCTCTTTCCGTCTCAACCTCTCTATCTCTCTCTTATCTCTTTCAGTCTCAACCCCTCTATGTCTCTCTTATCTCTTTCCGTCTCAACCTCTCTATCTCTCTCCTATCTCTTTCCGTCTCAACCTCTCTATCTCTCTCCTATCTCTTTCCGTCTCAACCTCTCTATCTCTCTCTCTTATCTCTTTCCGTCTCAACCTCTCTATCTTTCTCCTATCTCTTTCCGTCTCAACCCCTCTATCTCTCTCCTATCTCTTTAAGTCTCAACCTCTCTATCTCTCTATTATCTCTTTCAGTCTCAACCTCTCTATCTCTCTCCTATCTCTTTCCGTCTCAACCTCTCTATCTCTCTCCTATCTCTTTCCGTCTCAATCTCTCTATCTCTCCTCTATCTCTTTCCGTCTCAACCTCTCTATCTCTCTCCTATCTCTTTCCGTCTCAACCTCTCTATCTCTTTCCTATCTCTTTCCGTTTCAACCTCTCTATCTCTCTCCTATCTCTTTTCATCTCAACCTCTTTATCTCTCTCCTATCTATATCTTTCCGTCTCAACCTCTCTATCTCTATCCTATCTCTTTTCATCTCAACCTCTTTATCTCTCTCCTATATCTTTCAGTCTCAACCTCTTTATCTCTCTACTAACTCTTTCTTCGTAATTAGCTTATAAGTTGTAGCTAATGGCGAAATAAAAACAAATAAATATAAAATTAAAAAAAACGGTATGGCTAAAGCTTCACGGAAGAAGTAAACAACACAAATCAAAACGACGTTTCTGCTCAATAGGCCTTCAGCAGGAAAACACACACAGTAACAAACAAATATGTATCAAAAATTGTATTAAATGTTTAAAATTATTATTATTATTATTATTATATATGACCCTTTTCATATTGTCAGACGGTCTAGTGGAGGCTATTGTGTATGTTTTTTGCTGAAGTTTTGTTTTTTTATCGAACACGTTCTCTCGTGGCTAATTCTACCAATGTTTGACAAACACACACGGCCACAGAATGAACAAGCCAGGCCCACCGATCAAGAGGATTTTCAATCCTTTTTTATGAGCCTTTTCTCTTCTAAGTTTTGTCTTAGCACAGTCTCAAACGATGTTATACCGTATATAAATATATATATATATATATATATATATATATATATATATATATATATATAACTTTTTAACTTTTTTAATTATTTGTTATTTTTAATACATATTTGTATATATGTTGTATGTTTGTTCCTGCTAAAGACCTATTGAGCCGAAACGTCGTTCTGAAGTGTGTTGTCTACTTTTTTCGTGTAGCTTTAACCATACTGTTTTTTTTTCTATTTTTGTTTCTACTTATGTATTTTGTTTTCCATTTCTCCTCACAATTAGCTTCAATGCAGCTTCGTATTTGTGTGCAGTTATATGCATTTATGTACATTTATGTGCATTTATGTACATTTATGTGAATTTATGTACATTTATGTACATTTATGTACATTTATGTGCATTTATGTACATTTATGTGCATTTATATGCATTTATGTACATTTATGTGCATTTATGAAAATTTGTGTGCAGTTATATGCATTTGTATACATTTATGTGCATTAATGCACATTTATGTGCATTAATGCACATTTATGTGCATTTATATGCATTTATGCGCATTTATATACATTTATGTACAATTATGTGCATTTATATACATGTATGTACATTTATGTGCATTTATATGCATTTATGTACATTTATGTGCATTTATATGCATTTATGTACAATTATGTGCATTTATATACATTTATGTGCATTATAAACATTTATATACATTTATGTGCATTATAAACATTGATATACATTTATGTGCATTATAAACATTTATATACATTTATGTGCATTTATTTGCTTTGGCCGTCTCAATGTAACTAATGTATTCAACCACACAGAACTCAAGTTGCACAAAGTCTCCCAAAATGAGCACCAGAGATTAGTTTGTCCAGAGTACCAGTCTCCCAAAATGAGCACCAGAGATTAGTTTATCCAGAGTACCAGTCTCCCAAAATGAGCACCAGAGATTAGTTTATCCAGAGTACCAGTCTCCCAAAATGAGCACCAGAGAAGAGTTTATCCAGAGTACCAGTCTCCCAAAATGAGCACCAGAGGTTAGTTTGTCCAGAGTACCAGTCTCCCAAAATGAGCACCAGAGGTTAGTTTGTCCAGAGTACCAGTCTCCCAAAATGAGCACCAGAGATTAGTTTGTCCAGAGTACCAGTCTCCGAAAATGAGCACCAGAGGTTAGTTTGTCCAGAGTACCAGTCTCCGAAAATGAGCACCAGAGATTAGTTTATCCAGAGTACCAGTCTCCCAAAATGAGCACCAGAGATTAGTTTGTCCAGAGTACCAGTCTCCGAAAATGAGCACCAGAGATTAGTTTGTCCAGAGTACCAGTCTCCCAAAATGAGCACCAGAGATTAGTTTGTCCAGTGTACCAGTCTCCGAAAATGAGCACCAGAGGTTAGTTTGTCCAGAGTACCAGTCTCCGAAAATGAGCACTAGAGATTAGTTTGTCCAGTGTACCAGTCTCCGAAAATGAGCACCAGAGTTTAGTTTGTCCAGAGTACCAGTCTCCGAAAATGAGCACCAGAGTTTAGTTTGTCCAGAGTACCAGTCTCCGAAAATGAGCACCAGCGATTAGTTTGTCCAGTGTACCAGTCTCCGAAAATGAGCACTAGAGATTAGTTTGTCCAGTGTACCAGTCTCCGAAAATGAGCACTAGAGATTAGTTTGTCCTGAGTACCAGTCTCCGAAAATGAGCATCAGAGGTTAGTTTGTCCTGAGTACCAGTCTCCGAAAATGAGCACCAGAGATTAGTTTGTCTAGAGTACCAGTCTCCGAAAATGAGCATCAGAGGTTAGTTTGTCCTGAGTACCAGTCTCCGAAAATGAGCATCAGAGATTAGTTTGTCCTGAGTACCAGTCTCCGAAAATGAGCACTAGAGATTAGTTTGTCCAGTGTACCAGTCTCCGAAAATGAGCACCAGAGATTAGTTTGTCCTGAGTACCAGTCTCCGAAAATGAGCATCAGAGGTTAGTTTGTCCTGAGCACCAGTCTCCGAAAATGAGCACCAGAGATTAGTTTGTCTAGAGTACCAGTCTCCGAAAATGAGCACCAGAGGTTAGTTTGTCCTGAGTACCAGTCTCCGAAAATGAGCATCAGAGGTTAGTTTGTCCTGAGTACCAGTCTCCGAAAATGAGCACCAGAGATTAGTTTGTCTAGAGTACCAGTCTCCGAAAATGAGCACCAGAGATTAGTTTGTCCCAGTCTCCGAAAATGAGCACCAGAGTTTAGTTTGTCCAGAGTACCAGTCTCCGAAAATGAGCACCAGAGTTTAGTTTGTACCAGTCTCCGAAAATGAGCACTAGAGATTAGTTTGTCCAGAGTACCAGTCTCCGAAAATGAGCACCAGAGTTTAGTTTGTACCAGTCTCCGAAAATGAGCACCAGAGTTTAGTTTGTCCAGAGTACCAGTCTCCGAAAATTAGCACCAGAGATTAGTTTGTCCAGAGTACCAGTCTCCGAAAATGAGCACCAGAGTTTAGTTTGTCCAGAGTACCAGTCTCCGAAAATGAGCACCAGAGTTTAGTTTGTCCAGAGTACCAGTCTCCGAAAATGAGCACCAGAGATTAGTTTGTCCAGAGTACCAGTCTCCGAAAATGAGCACCAGAGTTTAGTTTGTCCAGAGTACCAGTCTCCCAAAATGAGCACCAGAGTTTAGTTTGTCCCAGTCTCCGAAAATGAGTACCAGAGATTAGTTTGTCCAGAGTACCCCAGCGGGTAAAGAGATAAGACACAGTCAACTGTGGTGGGTTGGATACACACAGTGGATGTCAACTGGGAGCATAGTACTGTCGTCGCCATCGATATTTCTAAGCGTACACGCTTAGGGAGACGGGTGGGGGGGGGGATCAATTCAGAGGAAGAGGTATGTGTAGAGCACTCGGAAAAAATAACAAATAATCACCAGCAGAAAAAAAAACAGAACAATATATGGTTCGAAGCAGGATCGAACCCGTACTCCTTGGCACAGCGCCTTGCCAGGAAGAGGCAAACGCTAGGGAACACTTCCAACTCAGCTAACTAAAACATTAGCCGTCATTGACGATGTCTTTCACGCATGTGTTCTCATGGTTACAGCATAGGGCTGCGATCACAACTTCGAGAATACATTGTGTATCTGTATGTTTCCTATTAAGACAAGTATCTCCCGGATAGGGTAGGGCTGAATACTTGCGTTGCAGACAAACATTTAGGACGAAACAGCACGAACAGTAGTTTCCTGTGGTTTAGACTCTGAGACAAATAATAATAAATGAATATTATTATACAGGGAAACTTCAGAAGCGATAATCTGTGAATCAATTCAGAGGAAGAGGTATGTTTACAGCACTCGGAAACAATTACAAATAATCAAAGACAATCAAATAATTCCCAGCTGAAGGGGGGCCAACCAATAGTGGTGACTTTTTCAGGTTTCGGAGTTGTGGCTGGTGTGGGTAAAGTGAGGTGAGCCGTCAATAGGTTGCATAGCTCGAGACGTCATAGGTATCGGGGTGTTTTCGAGAAGACCCCCACTCACAGATATCGGTGGCAACGATCCAATAAGCCCTCTCTTGGAATCCCCAGGAAGAGTAGACAAAGGGGAGGCCAAAATGTAGTTAGAGAAGACAAGTGGAAGCAAGGATGAAGATAATGGAGAAGACAAGTGGAAGCAAGGATGAAGATAATGGAGAAGACAAGTGGAAGTATGGATGAAGGTAATGGAGAAGACATGTGGAAGCAAGGATGAAGGTAATGGAGAAGACAAGTGGAAGTATGGATGAAGGTAATGGAGAAGACAAGTGGAAGTATGGATGAAGGTAATGGAGAAGACAAGTGGAAGTATGGATGAAGGTAATGGAGAAGACAAGTGGAAGTATGGATGAAGGTAATGGAGAAGACATGTGGAAGCAAGGATGAAGATAATGGAGAAGACAAGTGGAAGCAAGGATGAAGATAGTGGAGAAGACAAGTGGAAGCAAGGATGAAGATAATGGAGAAGACATGTGGAAGCAAGGATGAAGATAATGGAGAAGACATGTGGAAGCAAGGATGAAGATAATGGAGAAGACAAGTGGAAGCAAGGATGAAGATAGTGGAGAAGACATGCGACGATGATCTCAAGTGAATCGTTTCAAACAGAACGGCTTGGGACGTGTTTGTTGGACAGCTATGCTCCATAGGGAGCTAACAGGAAAAACGATATGGTGAAATCTTGAAATGATCCTAAGAGTATTGCAAGAAACATGATGACTTTAAAAGTGTTTGTTGAAAACCATTGCTCCACGGGGAGTTGAGAAATAGAATAAGATATTGAACTTGCGTGGTGGTGGCCATATCTCCCCAAAAATAGTTCATTATTCACATATAACTTATTATATCTATCTATCTATCTATCTATCTATCTATCTATCTATCTATCTATCTATCTATCTATCTATCTATCTATCTATCTATCTATCTATCTATCTATCTATCTATCTATCTATCTATCTATCTATCTATCTATCTATCTATCTATCTATCTATCTATCTATCTATCTATCTATCTATCTATCTATCTATCTAACTATCTATCTATCTATCTATCTATCTATCTATCTATCTATCTATCTATCTATCTATCTATCTATCTATCTATCTATCTATCTATCTATCTATCTATCTATCTATCTATCTATCTATCTATCTATCGACTTTACGAGCCGTAGTCGGCCCACAGGGCATAGACTCATATACTCTTTCCCTGTTTCGAAATTTTTCTTCTAGCAGACTCAATCCTTGCAAAGGTCTTTTATCAAATCTCGCCATTTTCTCTGTTCTGTGCAAGAATCTCGATCTCAATGCGGGAGCCGATTCCTGCTGCTTAATTAGCACTTCCCAATAAATGAATCATGTCCATTTTCAAAAATTCAAGAACAATTCCTCTATTTTATATTATTGCAAGTTTAGAATTTAAATTCCATCTTGTGAAACGCCTTTCATTCTCCCACTAAAGACAAGATAACAAACTATCCATATATTGTGTTGCTTTATCAAATGAAACATTTTTTACGAATCCTGATCATATATTTTTGTAGTTCTAATTAACTCCCTTTATTTGCATCGTTATATTACAAATCATTAATCTAGTGGCTTCAGAGAATGAATGTATACTTTTTGTACATTAAATACTATTAATATAATACTTTCATTGTATTATAAATGTCAGAATAAACTTGGTATTTTCTTTAGTCTGCGGGTTATCTTTCCCATATATCACGCTATTTCCAACCCGTCGTTAAAAATTGGTCGAGTGCTACTTTTAATTAAAATGATTTCTTCTAAAAATAGCACAGACATCTCAAGAGATTTTGGCGACAGAACTGACTTGGCGAACGGATATGTTGTTGGGCGCTTTTCACGCCTTGCGGTGATGGCGATGATATATGTTATGATTATGTAGATAATTTATTGCTATTGGGTTTATGAACAAATATATAAAAAAGGACGTAGACTTCAGAGCAAAAATGACAGACGTAATGGTAACAACAAAGAAAAATTCATCACCGCAGTGCACATTAAGGATAAGTGTAACAATATTAAAACAGGTAAATTAAATCACTTCCACCTCCATCCCCGTTTATGTTTGTCGTTGTGGGATGAGTGGTTAAGAGATAGACGTGGGCATCTGGATAAAAAGGTGATTGGTTCAAATCTCCTTATAGACGATGGGGATTTTTCTGTTAGAATCCGGAGTTATTTTGTGGCTTTTCTCTCCCCTTATATATGTGCAATAAGACCAGATATCTAACCCTGTCAGATGTGGATAAATAAAGCCGGAGGATCCCGGTGCACTTTGCGTATGTTAAAAGAATTTTGGCAGTTAAAAGTCGCTGTTGAGCTAAATTTTTTATGGTATTAAACATGTAAATGTTAGACATTAATGTGTAAGAAAGCAAAAATAAAGGACTCAGACTTATTAGCAAAAAAATATAAGTAATGGTAGCAACAAAGAAAAAGTCATCACTGTAATGCACAATAAAGATAAGTGGAACAATATTAAAACAGGTAAACGAAATTAAATATCTGGGAACAATGTTAACCTCAGCTGGTAGATGTATAAAAGAGGTGAGATGCAGAATGGATCAGGCAAAAGCAGCTTTCAAAAAAATTAAGAAGATACTGTGCAATCCTTTTTCGACAATAGAAACGAAAAATGTGTTCTTAAATGTTATGTAGAGCCGCTTTTAACACATGGACGTGCATCATGGACTATAGGACAACAGAAAAGAAGATCACTGGAGGCTGTGTGTGGTTTTACAGAAGAATTTTGAGAATACCATGGACAGCTAAGAATATTAATGAAAAAGCTCTGAAAAAGGTCAAAGCAAAGATAGAGCTAATTTCCAATATTATAATCAGAAACAATCATCATTTGTTGGCAATGTAACGAGAAGGGAACAGCTGGAATATATTGTAACAACTGGAAAAATTGGGGGAAGAAGAGATAGAGGGAAGCAAAGAGGAAAGTTACCAGACAGCTTAAGAGAATGGCTTGGCAGAAGGTCAACAACGGAAATGATAAATAACTGTCCAGATCGAAAGTTGTGAAGAGACATGATCACCTACGAAGCAGTAGGCACGGTACTTGATGATGATGGGGTTTCTTGAAGGTTTGATTAATGTCAAGCATGCTAAAGTTGATTTCGTGCTTAAAATATATATAGAGCCATCTCACAGCTGTTTGTCTCTGGTACTTTAGTTAATTCACTCATGTGTGTCTGTTCAGAAATATAAAATACACGGAGATGAACACATTCTCTGCTATTATAAATTCGCTTAGTAAAACCTATTTTGTAAAATATTTAAAATCTTAAAATTCTTCTATTCTCTCAATTGCATTTTAGCGTCGAGGGGAGATATATTTTCTCTTCTTATCTTCTTGTCTTATTCTCGTCTGTTTGCCTATGATTCTGTTATGTTTCCTAGTGTTTCTATTACATCACCTTCGCATCTCTTTTCATCTTGATGCCTTTACGCCTGTTCTAATATTCCGTCCACCCATGCTTTTCGTGGTCGGCCCTTGGGTCTGCTGTTCTCGGAACGTTTATTGAAGACTTTTGTGGTTGGAACATTCAATATTGTGGTTGGAACATTCAATATTGTGGTTGGAACATTCAATATTGTGGTTGGAACATTCAATATTGTGGTTGGAACATTCAATATTGTGGTTGGAACATTCAATATTGTGGTTGGAACATTCAATATTGTGGTTGGAACATTCAATATTGTGGTTGGAACATTCAATATTGTGGTTGGAACATTCAATATTGGGGTTGGAACATTCAATATTGGGGTTGGAACATTCAATATTCTGGTTGGAACATTCAATATTGTGGTTGGAACATTCAATATTGTGGTTGGAACATCCAATATTGTAGCCCCCGGAACTATTTATCACCATGTTATCTTTTAGTTAGGAATATAATATCACGCCATAAAATAAACATTGAATGGAGCCGACCACACTCATGATATCGACACCTAACAATGCCCCAACATTTCGAATATTAGAACTAATATTTTATTTTTATAATAAAACAACCAGCTGTGATATCTGTGTTCTTACGTTTGGACTAGTTAGGTGAGAATAATATCATTTTTTCCCCCCTTTAAACGGTGGAACTTCTGATGATCAGAGTGCTTCCTGCTGCGAAGATCTGTAGAAAGACCTTCACATAATATATATTAAAGTAAAGTACCCCCGTCACGCCAAGTGGCGTATAGGGAATATGGTGTTAATACCCCTACATTCTATAGACCTTCGGCACATAATTTTTGGGGTAATGTGGTCGGTATTACGCCCGTGCCGCTTTACTTTCTCAGAAAAAAAAATCCGGTACCCATTAAAGGCTGGGTGAATCGGAAGCCGTCGGTTGGGAATAAACCCTACCTCATGTCCTTTGTAGTCCAGTTCACTAACCACTGAGCTATCACGGCTCCTATATAATATATAAGCTGTCATAACTGTTTCTTGGCAATAAAAGTATATTAAAAAAAGAAAGAGGTTGTAACTAGAAAAGTTGTTGGGAAGCATTGTTGTAGAGTCTACATTACTGAGTAGTTGACTAGTTATCACATTACTTGGCGTCAAGGCAAAGAAACGCAGAAAAATGCGAAACTGCGGTAAAGCTGAATGTGAAGGGAAGATGAAAAATAAATTAGAAAAAAAACTGATATGGTTAGTTTCGCGTAATTAATGGACGACACACATTTGAAAAACGTTCGGCTCAATAGTCCTTTAGCAGGAACAAACAAACAACACACACACACACACACATATATATATATATATATATATATATATATATATATATATCGATATAGATTTACTTACGTATTTGTTCGTGTGTTGTTGTTTTTTGTTCCCGGTGAAGACCTTTTGAGTCGAAACGTCGTTAAAACTTGTGTCGTTCATTAATTACGTGAAACTTTAAAAGTTTCATTTTTTTCTTTTTCATTTCTCCTTATCATATTATTGCTGTTTTCATCCAAAGATTTTGTAATCGGCAAGTTTTGTGGATCAAATGTTAACTGCGAAGTACAAACTAATATTGTAAGATATCAAAGTTGTCACTGCTAATGCTACAACCTGTTTGAGGTAGGTTTTCAGATAGACTAGATGAAACACACACAAAGATGTCACAAGAACAGATAAATGGATTAAACCAAGGGGTATATTGGAATCAAGGGTAGTTTGATCTTGTTTTTTTTTGCGCTCGCCAGCTTTTACCTCTTTTGAAGTCCCTAGAGACTAGGAACTGAACTGTGCGTGTTAATCCATTTTCCCCTGGCAGCCGTGTGCACAAGGGTCCCTCGCCGCACAGTCGGATAACTCCGTCTTCGAAGGTACTCATATTTTTTCCGTCCTTGAGTAATTGACGTTTCAAGGCTGCCTCGCTGTTGAGAGTAGGGGTGGTTGCCGCAGAGAGAAAGCATAAATAAAAATCCTAACTGGTGCAGCCGGGATTTGAACCCACAACCTCTCTGTCTCGATGCCAGCGTCTTGCCTCTAGACCAACCAGTTCCAAGTTTGATCTAAACCCCATTGTAATACTAACCCCATTGTACAACACATTAAAATACCGACTAGTATTCATGGCACTTGCTCAGAATCAAAGGATTAAAAGTGTGTGGCAAAATTAATATAGCTCGTTTCAAATCATGTGCCCAACTTCAAAGCACTATTACTCAGTAACCATTTGTTAAAAACTGTTGAAATTGTTCAAATGTTATTAGAATGCAAAAGACCCTTTAAATGTATATTTAACAAATATCTCGCAGCTGCAGTTTTCTTAAAGCGGCGAATTTCTTTGATGTTTGTCTAAATTGTAAATTGTGAACCCCTAAAGAATAGAAATTACCGTAGTTGCTGGTCTATGATTAATTTTCACTAGGTAAAGGCGTGGCCGTAATGGGGAAATAACTGGATAAGACAAAACACCAGGAGAATTATTGTCTTCCCAGTTCGAGGACGGACGATAATATCAAGGTATACCTGTATGTCCAATTTTCATAGTTGTGTGGTCCTGAAAAGGACCGTTTGTTGAACTAATTTAAGGTAATATAGGGGCCAACATTGTGGGGGCTATATACTTTCATTCTAAATCAGACGAGTCTAAAAGATTAATAACTGTTTGGGGTTGAACATTCCACAAACCATCATTTTTCCAATATTCCTCTTCCTGTTTTAAGACGTGGTCTTCACATTTAGCCCAATAATCTTTGTCTATGTTTAATAAAGCGAGATTAGCAAGAGTCTTTACATCGCATATTTTGAATGTTGCATTTTCATCTGCCACTTGTCCTTTTAATTTTGCCCAGATTAGTTCTATTGGATTTAAATGAGCTTGGTAAGGTGGCAGCCTCAAACTTATATGACCGTGCTCTTGGATAATCTTATCTATTTGAAAAATCTTTGTCCTTTGTTTTTGCTTTACTGGAGATAGTAATTCAGGTTTTAAGTACATGTTATTAAATTGTATGTGCTCCTTTGTGAGCCATATCTTAATAGCATCTTTTGTACTGAATGACGTCGGGACTTTATCTTCAAGTGCAACAATGTTGTGGTACGCTGCATTGTCCATTATTAGGCAAGATGGTCGATCTAGTGATGGGAGAGCAGAATTTTCAATCCAATGTCTAAATATGTGACCATTCATCTCAGAGTGATAATCCCGATTGTCTATGGATTTTGAAAGAAAAATGAGCTCTGCATTCTGTATCAGTCCATGTTGTCGACTACCTGCATGCGCAATTATTAAGCGCTGTCCTTTGCTGCTAGGTATTAATCTCTTAATCTTCCCATCTGATGACTGCCATTCCCTTTGGTTAGTGTGGTGAGCATTGATCCATGTTTCATCCAAGTACACAATATCATAACCTTGCTTGCGCACCTCTTTTACTTCACGTAAGTACTTGCTTCTCATGACTACTATATGTGGCTTCTCACAGATGATGTTTCGTCCATTGGAATACTTTCTGAATGTAAAGCCTGCAGCTCTCACATTCCTCCATAATGTAGACTTTGATATTTCAATACTGTTGTTCTTTTTCAGCGATACTTTCAATTTTATTATTGTAACAGTTTCATTCATACCCAACATTTTGTGAATTTCACTTCTAATAAGTTCACTGTCGAAATTATCCAACATTTTTGCTCTTCCTTGTGATTTTGTATATTTTGAACATTGACGGTCACGTGCTTGAATCCAGCGATTAAATGACTGTTTAGATAAATCCAAAATGTGTATTGTCCTATTTTCAGGGTTTTCTAAAGAATGAAATAATCTTCCTAATTAGCCTCTTTGCAAAAATAGTCATACATTTTTATTGCGATGTTTTGTAAACTGCAGAATTTCATTTTAAGACTCATGATAAATGTTATCGTTCCACGTCTGCGCCGCTGAATGAACGGAAATGGAACACACAATGTCGCGTGTTTTTTACAAGTGCCTAATTGTGTCAGAAAACCCACGTTGAAAGCGTGCAAACACGTCAATTTGACCGTGTATGGATTTTTATCGCTATTTTAAACTTAAAATACTGTAAACATTAAGTTTTGACTACATCAATGGGTCATTATAAATATATATAAATTAAATAAGAAACAATAATAACCAGATGTTTTTTTTAATGAAATTAATTCCCTGTTGGGTTCTAATCATTATAACTTTACATGCCAATTTTGAACAACTTACACAAAGCGGTTAAAAAGATATCGATTTTAAAAGTTGGGCACAAGTTATGAAACGGACTATAATAAAGAACAAATTATGGGAAAACTACAGGGAATTCCCGTGTGGAAAAAAAAGGATTGCAAAGACTGTTTTAGTCTAGGACACAAAGCTCCGGAAATAAAATTACACGGTCAGTCCTTCAAGAAATTAACTGGCAAGTCAAGGAAGGGGTTAAAAGAAAACAGAAGGTGAGAGCTGTGAAAGAAGAATGTAGAGAAGTCATGGGAAGTATATAAAAAGTACATGAAATTAACATTATCATCATCAATTACCGGGCCTGCTGGCGTAGGCGATCATGTCTCTCCACAACTTTCGATCACGACAGTTATTTATCATTTCTGTTGTTGACCTTCTGCCAAGCCATTCTCTTAAGCTGTCTGGTATCTTTTCTCTATGCTTCCCTCTATCTCTTCGTCCCTCAATTTCCCCAGTTGTTACATTATATTCCATCTGTTCTCTTCTCATTACATGGTCAAAAATGGTGATTGTTTCTTCCTAATATTGGAAATTAGCTCTCTTTTCGCTTTGGCCTCTTTCAGAACGTTTTCATGACTCTTCTTAGCTGTCCATAGTATTCTCAACATTCTTCTGTAAAACTACATTTCTATAGACTCCATTGATTTTCTTGTCTGTTGTCATATTGTCCATGATTCACATCCATATGTTAAAACTGGCCATATTTAAATTCATTTACCTGTTTTAATATTGTTCCACTTGTCTTTATTTTGCACTCAAAGGATGTCTTTTTCTTTGTTGTTACCATTACTTCTGTATTTTGAAATTAAAATACTTGCAGGTTAATAAAATAAGAAATCGATTAAACAAACACAAATTAACAAAAACATAGGAATTATAACTAAAAATCCTTTTTAACAATCTGAAAGGTACGCTGGCATAAAAAATAACAGTAGAAATAAAACTGAGAGTAGAAAAATGTTACATCTACAAAACATTTATCCGCTGCAGAAGCTTGGATATTTTATAAGCAAACATAAGCCCCTGAGATGGGGATTTATAGAGGAACAGGAAGAATTAGGAGAACTGCCCGGAGGGTAGACAGATAATGAAGTTTTGAAGCAGATACGAGTGAGAGAGGGTCTAAACACAATTCGGAGAAGAGACGTAACATTTCAGGATACATAAATAGAAGGAAAAATAAAAAAAATAAAAAAATGGTATGTAAGAAGCTTTACGTGATAAGTGGACGACACAGACTAAACAACGTCTCGGCTCAATAGGCCTTCATCAGGAACAAACAAAAAAAAACACACACAAAACTAATAACGAAACAACCAAAACAAAAACAATAAATAGAAACATAATAGAAACAATACGCGTCAGAATGACATTCGAAAGAAAACATTATAGGTAAAAGAAGTAGAGGTGGACAAAGTGGGCTGACAATTACAAGAGATGGACAAGTGAGTCTATGACAGCGGGCACAATCCAGGCAAGAGTTAGGGAGAATTGACCTTCCATGCTAGTCAATCTTAAATGTGGAGACCTGACGCTGAAGGGCGCAAACATCGTAGCTCTTACGCATCCACAACACGGCAACGCCGTTTTTGAGGGCGGATGACGGAAATATTCCTTTAATTATCGGGATATCACAAATAACCGAGCACTAATAATATTCGATATCATGTGCAGCAAATCCATGCGAATAGAAGTGAGAACGAGAGTTCAGCGGTACTATTTAGAGCCAATTCTGAACTATCGAAGAGAATCATGAAGAGCAGACCAGAAAGAAACACTCAACATTTTTCTGGCACATCGTGAGAAGAGGAAAGTTGGAATACTTGGTTACAACTGGGAAAATACAGGGAAAGAGTGATCACGGACGACAAAGAGAGAAAATACTGGACATTTTGGTGTCATGGCACTGAAAACAGTCAACAACAGAACTGATACGACACACTAAATAGAAAATTGTGGAAGGATATGATCACCTACTCCAACCGGTATGACACATGCTGATGATGTGATATCTCGGAGACCAGACCACTTTGATATCTTTACAGGGAATAAACGTATTTCAAAAGTACTTGAAAAGTACGTTCATCAATTATAGAGAATGCGACTATAGGAAATACCTAGTCTAGACTTGTAATTGGAATACACGACAACAGAGATTTGGGAACAATATGGCTGATTATTCATGCACAGGAAACGGGTCTTTGCCCAATAATACAGTAGAACAGCTTATACAAGTGAGTGCTCAAGTTGTTAATTGGTTCTATTTATGGGTCTCTTAATTATGGGCATCTAAGTAATGCAGGGATGTATATGTAGGTTTTCTACCCAGACATGTTCGGCACCAAATTAATATGGTTACGTTTTTGATGATTAACACCTCAGAACCTGGACATCCGGTAAATATGGTGGATAGCCGGCAGGAATCATTGAGGTTATGTCTAAAATGTGTTCCTTGTTGAAGTTCCCTCATATTCCAAGTCCGGCTTGTTGTCGGAGATACTGAGTTTAGTGCTCTGTTCACGCCATGTGCTGTGTTTTTCATCCGGATCGTGTTTCGATATTCCGATTGCTTACGATGAATGATGATATTATATGACGAAGGACAGTTCAGTTGCGTTAACTTTCGGTGCCGCTTGGCTCTAGACCTTTAGGCGTGTGCTGTAGCTGCTATGATGGGGACTGCCTTGCCTTTCTTTTTTGGATCCTTTAATGAGATTAGTTTTGGTTTGGATGATTCCACTAGCACTGGCGGTTGAGCAATTATGAATTTTATTTCGTTTGCGGTGATAACTGGGCCTTCGACTAACCATAACCATTGATGGGCAAGACAACGTAAAGACGAAGGTAGATAGTACCGGATTTGAATATTTAATAGAGTCATGATAGCCAACCTTTGATGCAGAGTGGACACTCGCAGATGATAATGATAATAACAGTGAAATAGCAGATAACCTCGCTGGCAGATCTGGCGATGAGTGTGGCCTTACTATCGACGAAGTAAACATCGCCAATTGTGTTCTTCATTCCTTAAGAGAAGTGGAGAATGGGTGGGATAATTATATGTTATTTTGAGAGAATGAGGAGTCTGAAGGTGGAAAAGGAATCTGGTCGATCCTGAGTGGGAAAATCAAAGGTATCTATAAACAACACCTTACATGAACAATCAGTCCACATACTCTTCGAGAAATGCTGGGACGAACGGTGGAGCGGATATAGGAATGACTCGACTGCAGTGAAACTGCATCCGTAAATAGAATAGAATAGTTATTGTGACTCACTGGTAATTTTTTTCATTATTAATTAACGTTTTTTTGTGACTGAGTGGTAAACGTTTTCATTATTAATTAACGTTTTTTGTGACTGAGTGGTAAACGTTTTCATTATTAACTAACATTTTTGTGACTGAGTGGTAATTTTTTTCATTATTAATTACCGTTGTCTTTGTGACTGAGTTGTTGATGTTTTCATAATTAATTAACGTTTTTTTGTGACTGAGTGGTAAATGTTTTCATTATTAATTAACGTTTTTTTGTGACTGAGTGGTAAATGTTTTCATTATTAATTAACGTTTTTTGTGACTGAGTGGTAAACGTTTTCATTATTAATTAACGTTTTTTTGTGACTGAGTGGTAAATGTTTTCATTATTAATTAACGTTTTTTTGTGACTGAGTCGTAATTGTTTTCATTATTAATTAACGTTTTTTGTGACTGAGTGGTAAACGTTTTCATTATTAATGAACATTTTTGTGACTGAGTGGTAAACGTTTTCATTATTAATTAACATTTTTGTGACTGAGTTGTTGATGTTTTCATAATTAATTAATATGTGAATGACTGAGTGTTGACCTTCTACGTTATATTTGTTGTATACATTCATTGATGAAAACCTGCGCAGAACAAAACGATGGAAATTCCATAACAAATTTACAAACCTAGAACATAAAGGAAAACAATAGACAAATGTAAATGGAAAAAAGATGAGACAGAGACTACACCTGGAAATGATACACGCTGTGAACGTTAACCAGAGTATCACAAGCCTTTTTCTGGAATCTCCAGGATAATAGATAAAGAGGACGGTAGGTTTGAAGACGAGATGTTGAAAATGACATGAAGAAGGTTAGTGTAGGGAATATGGTGTTAGTGACCATATATTTTACAGACCTTCAGCGCTTGATTTTTTTTTTTTGGGGGGGGGGGAGGGGGGGGGGTAATGTGGTCGGTATTACGCCCATGCCGCTTTACTTTCTCAGAAAAAAAAATCAGGTACCCATTAAAGGCTGGATGAACCTGGAGACCGTCGATTGGGATCGAACCAACCCAATTACGGCTGAGTGAATATTCAGACATTAAACCCTATATCTCATTAGTAGTAATACTCAGTAGAGCAGTTCGCTAACCACAACGCTATTCATGCTCTAATTTTATAGCGTGAACTAGCGAAATATATTGATATTCTTCATGTTACAGATTTTGTTTGGAAGCATTGACGAATGAATACAAATAGTTGGTCCTTGTGATGATGCTCGTCAAGGATTGGCCATTTCATGTGACAGACAACATAACGGATTTAATATAACAAAATGAACTCCTTGCGTGCGGTTCTCCGGCTTCTATTTATTTCCTTGTCTGTTGTAGTTAAGAAATTAAAACAGAAAGAAAAACAAATAATAATAGATAGAGTCTAGTGTTTCAAGACGCCAAGAGACACTGAAAGTGACAATATAAAAAGTGGGAGATCTAGCTTGAGATAAAGATTCTTTCTGACAAGCTGTGAGTGGGTGGATAGATGGGCAGATGGACAGACGGATAGATAGACGGACAGACAGATAGACAGATGGACAAACATACAGACAGGAAGACATATAGATAGATAGATAGATTGACAGGCAGGCAGGCAGGCAGGCAGGCAGACAGACAGATAGACAGGCAGACAGACGGATAGACAGGCAGACAGACAGATAGACAGGCAGACAGACAGATAGACAGGCAGACAGACAGATAGACAGATAGACAGACAGGCAGACAGACAGGCAGACAGGCAGACAGACAGACAGGCAGACAGGCAGACAGGCAGACAGGCAGGCAGACAGGCAGACAGGCAGACAGGCAGACAGGCAGACAGGCAGACAGGCAGACAGGCAGGCAGGCAGACAGATAGGCAGGCAGATAGATAGGCAGGCAGATAGATAGGCAGGCAGATAGATAGGCAGGCAGATAGATAGGCAGGCAGATAGACAGGCAGGCAGATAGACAGACAGGCAGATAGACAGACAGGCAGACAGACAGGCAGGCAGACAGACAGACAGGCAGACAGACAGGCAGGCAGACAGACAGGCAGGCAGACAGACAGGCAGACAGAAAGGCAGACAGAAAGGCAGACAGAAAGGCAGACAGGCAGATAGACAGACAGATAGACAGACAGGCAGATAGGCAGATAGACAGGCAGATAGACAGACAGATAGACAGACAGGCAGATAGACAGATAGATAGTGAAAAACGGTAAACATAAAAACATGAGTTACTTGAAAATGACATAAAATCGAAGCGAGGAAGCGATAGAAAAAGACATATTACGATGAACAAACAAAAAAACATGAATAAAAAGAGGTTATAAATCTCCGCTTTGACTCAACAGACGCGCCTTGTTAATTCATTATTGAATCGAAGGTCTTAGCCTGATCCGAAACCAATTGATTAATTTCATGGCTCGCCTAACACAACACAGCACTACATAATCCCTATTGTAATTACAACATTGCGCCCGTTTGTCAACATCTTCTCTGTTGTCTATTTATTAAATGTCTGCTAATAAAGCAGCTGTTGAGAGCACATTTTTATCTTTGTCTCAGTGTCCGTGACAGCGCCTCTCTTTTGATTAATAAACAAGTGATGATTATGATTGTTTTTTTCGATGCGACCATTACTTCTGTTTTCTTACTATTCAGACAGAGACCTTTCTAGTTGCTTTCTTTCATTATTCATTTAGTATGTCTATCGTTTCACGTGATTCATCCAACAAAGAGAGAAGATACTGGAAAGTTTGTTGTCAAGGCATGGAAAACAGTCAACAACACAACTGATAAGATGTACTGTGGATAGAAGGTTGTGGAAGGACATGATCCATACAGCAATCGGTATGGCACATGAAGATGATTATGTTCTACTGCGTCCTTTTGGTGCATCTGATGTTTCTGTTCAACTATGTATAGTGATGCAGGACAAATAACATGTTCAGAAAACTATGTATCCCTTTTCGTTTTGTCAGACGGTCTATTGGAGGCTATTTTGTATTTTTTTTTGCTTTTGAGTTTTGTTTTTGTCGGACAGCTTCCCTCGTGGCTAATTCTACCAACGTTTAACAAACACACGCGGTCACAGAATGAATAAGTCAGGTCCACTGATCCACAGGGTTTTCCATCCTTTTTCACGAGTCTTTTCTCATCTAAGTTTTACCTTAGCACAGTCTCAAATGATGTTATACCTTTCCTTATACATGCTCTCCATGATGTGCGATCACTTGCCGGATGTTCCCAGTCATTTTCACATATGGAGAAGTCTTTCAGAGATGATTTACATATATCTCTATATTATAATATAGGTCTGCAGACTTGTCTTTTTCCGTGTGTTAGTTCACCATATAGTATTTGCCTGGGGATGCGCATTTCTTCCATTCGCTGGACGTGCCCCAACCATCTTAGTCTTCGACATCTGAGCATCGACATGATTGTAAAAGAAGAAAACCTAAACACAAGAAAAATAATGTGTATTGTTTATTATCATCATCATTAGCATCATCAGGTCGCTTCTCTTTTGCATAACGTTGCATTCATCACAGCCATTCTGAAAGAATCTCTAGTCAGGTCTCTTACTTCTGCAGTAATGTTCAAGGTTACCTTGGTGTCATGAAACTACCTTCCTCTTGGTGTTCCTCTGATGTGTCGTCCAGGAACCACGCCATCTTTTATTGTTCTTTCCAGCCCGCTGTGTCTTTTGACCTGGCCATAGATAGTATTTTAATTCCATCTGTAGAACGGTGTTTATAAGCTTGTTTTGTTTAATGTTTCGATGTTTTAACATGTCTTCCTCTTGTTCACTATACAAGGGTTTTAAAAAACAATATTTTTTCTGTAGTTGTTTCGTTATTTTGGTTTATTTGGTTATGGAAGGCCTAGGTTTCACTGCAAACGAATTAAAATCCATAATTGCTCAACCGTCCGTGCCAGCGTAATCATCCGAATTAATATCTCATCTCCCAAACAAAGAAACGTAACTGTAATCCCCATCGTAGCAGTCTCAGCACACGCCAAAAGACATAAGGTGAAAAGTCCAGAAAGGGAACACAGCCAACTGTTCCCTGTCATAGGATACCATCACTCATCGTAAACAAGCGGGATATCGAAACATGATCAAAACGGATGAGACACACAGCTCACGGTGTGCACATAGCACTTAACTCAGTAGCTCCTGGAACAAGCCGGACTTGGAATATGAGGAAACTGTAACAAGGAACACTTTTCATGCATAGCCTTCAATTGTTCCCGTCGCCTATCCACAATATACAGGAAGTTCACATCCTCTTGAAAATGATGATCGTCGTACATTTTTTTTTAAATGTATAGCGCTTGATGATGTTAGGCCATCGTTGTTGACTCCAATTCCGAACATATAAACACACAGTTAGTCGTCAGATTATCCCCGTCGCACATCAAACAACGGACCGTAAGATTAGCGTACGGCCGGTCTAGGGATATACAATGTTGTAGTTTCTTTCAAATGAATCGATTTTCTTCCTTACTGTTTATAGATTGTCGTTCAACGACAACCATATATATAAGTAAAGTACCCCCGTCACGCCAAGTGATGTGTTGGGAATATGGTGTTAGTGACCATTAATTTTACAGACCTTCGGCACATGATTGTTGGGGTAATGTGGTCGGTATTACGCCCGTGCCGCTTTACTTTACCAGAAAAAGATCCGGTACTCATTAAAGGCTGGGTGAACTGGAGCAATCGGTTGACATCGAACCCTACCTCTTGTCTTTTGTAGTCCAGTTCACTAACCACTGAGCTATCGCGGCTCCCATATATATATATATATATATATATATATATATATATATATATATATATCATCATCATCATCATCAAGTACCAGGCCTACTGGCGTAGGTGATCATGTCTCTCTACAACTTTCGATCTCGGCAGCTATTTATCATTTCTGTTGTTGACCTTCTGCCAAGCCAGTCTCTTAAGCTGTTTGTTTTTTTTTTCTTTGCCTCCCTCTATCTCTTCGTCCCTCAATGTTTCCAGTTGTTACAATATATTCCAGCTGTTCTCTTCTCATTACATGACCAAAAAATGATGATTGTTTCTTCCTAATATTGGAAATTAGCTCTCTTTTTGCTTTGACCTCTCTCAGAACATTTTCATTACTCTTCTTAGCTGTCCATGGTACTCTCAACATTCTTCTGTAAAACCACATTTCTACAGACTCCAGTGATTTTCTTGTCTGTTGTCCTATTGTCCATGATTCGCATCCATATCAATATATATATATATATATTGTTTTTATTGAATAAACCTGCATGAGATATTTGATGTTCTATAATGAAAATGTCGTTACTCATATAAGGATAGTGTCACAACGTGACAGCCAGCTTTGATATGTGTCTATTCTTGAATGAGCGTGCATACAATACATCATATACATCCCGTCGATTTCTTAATGTAATATTTTTCTTTGCAAAGCGAGAATTATTCTCACTGTGGTTACTACAGTCCTCATCACTGCATCCGTCGTCAGCAGGAGTTTGTTTTTGACAGGTTCATGTCGTTATGTTCATGTCGTTATATTCATGTCGTTATGTTCATGTTGATCTTCCTCTAGATAGACAGATAGTTAGATCTATATTACACTTCCTCCTTCCTGTCAATATGGCGGATAGGCGGTAAGAAACATCAAGGCTCAGTCTGAAAAGTGTTCCTTGTTGCAGTTTCCTCATATGCCAAATCCGACTAGCTGCAGGAGCTACTGAGTTTAGTTTTCTGTGCACACCGTGATCTGGTTTTATTTTTTTCATCCGGATCAGGTTTCGAGATTCCGATCGCTTACGATGAATGATGATATAGTATGGCGAAGGACAGTTCAGCTGCGTTCACTTAAGGTGACGCTTTGCTCTACGTCATTTGGCGTGTGCTGTACTGCTATGATGGGGACTGCAGCTGCCTTTCTTTATTTTGATCATTCAGTGAGATAAGTATTAATTGAAATGATTTCCCTGGCACGGGCGTTTGAGTAGTTATAGATTTAAATTCTTTTTCAGTGATACCGGGGCCTTCGACTGACCTTAACAATCATCATAACTATAATTTCCTCCTAGGAGAACAGCACTTCCAGGTAATGGATCCACTTACTCATGTTTGTAACATGTTCCTCAACTCTTATTTGTATATTCCTACCTGGGTTTGCAGTTAGCTTTCCTGCCTATTTCTACACATATTTTAAAAATGGATTTTATGAATAAGTCATTTTTTTAGTCATTCAGTATTGTTCATTGTCATCTATATTGAAAGCCGGAGAGTAGGGGATTTTCCCGATTTTACCCGAAGTTTGTGACGTCTTTGACTGTGTTATCTATAGATGGCTGACGTCATTTTACATACAGCCGTCCCTGCTTGTAATGCTGAAAACGTCATAACCTTTGGGTGGTCCCCCTCTGTTGGCAGATAGTATAGGTGCAATTGTTTTGATTATACACAACATTGTGAGCCGCGATAGTTCAGTGGTTAGTGAACTAAACTACAAAGGACAAGAGGTAGGGTTCGATCCCAACATACAGCATCCGATTCACCCAGCCTTTAATGGGTACCGGATATTTACTGGGAAAGTAAAGCGGCACGGGCGCAATACCGACCACATTACCCCAAAAATCATTGTGCCTAGGGTCTGTAAAATGTATGGTCACTGTCACCATATTCCCTATACGCCACTTGGCGTGACGGGGGTACTTTACTTTTACTTTTTCTTGTGCTTTCCTTCATTATAATGCCTAACATTTCTTCATTATAATGCCTAACATTTCTTCATTATAATGCCTAACATTTCTTCATTATAATGCCTAACATTTCTTCATTATAATGCCTAACATTTCTAACACTCCAACCAAGTACACAAATATACAGGATACCAATTTTTTAAAATTATTTTTTTAGTTAGCTGCGTGTCAGTGTACCCAGCGTTCGGCTTCTCGTGGCAAGGCGCGGTGCCATGGAGTACGGGTTCGAATCCTCCTTCGGACCATATATTGTTCTCTGTTTTTTTTCTGTTGTTGTTCGTCTGTCATTTTTTTCCGAGTGCTAACGCATACTTCTTTGTTCTATTATTCCCTACACAAATATACAGTCGCTGGAACAATGTGTTGCGCAACACTCAATCTGTCACAATGAGTGATTTCTTGGGCGTCTTCTAATCAAACTTGGTACAGAATTTGTTGAATTACAGAGAAAGAGGTCGCTTTGATTTCTATGAAAGTGTCAAGATAGAAAGTGTCAAGATAGAAAGTGTCAAGATAGAAAGTGTCAAGATAGAAAGTGTCAAGATAGAAAGTGTCACTACAGCCAAGTCATTACTCCTCGTTGAGTAACTAACAGGGGCAATGAAGACATACTAACATTGAAACATTAAAATAAACTGGCTTATATCCAACATACTATATTGGAAATTAAAATACTCTGACGATGTCAAATGACATATCAGTCTGGAGAGAATAATAATGGAAGGCGTGGTTCATGGGTGACGCTTCAGGGGCTGACCCTTGAAGGAGTAGGTTGTCTCAAGACATCAAGGAGACCTTGACGATGACAAAAGAAGAAGTGGGGGATCTGCTACAGACAGAGATTCTTTCCGACAAGCTGTGTCTCAGACAAGCTGTGTCTCAGACAAGCTGTGTCTCAGACAAGCTGTGTCTCAGACAAGCTGTGTCTCAGACAAGCTGTGTCGAATGCAAAGCCATTCTGCTTTTTTATTTCAGTGGTGCATCTTCCATCTGATGTTATTATTTTGTCCAAGTACTTTACGCATGCACATGTTTCAAATTTGTCATGTTTATTTTTATGCTGCATGCTGGTGATGATTGTTTCTTCGATATGACCGTTACTTCTGTTGTTTGCTTACTATTCAGACTGAGTCCTTTCTTGATGCATTCTTTTATTGTTAGTCTATCATTTATTGTACTTAATTCTCTGTCTCTAATATGAAGACTGTTTCATCCGCATATCGCAAATTGTTTCTGTCGTAACCGTTGACTACAGTTCCATTATTTTGTCTACTTTTGATCTCAGAATAAACAATATAAAAACGAAAATTGAAGAAATTATTTTTATATGAAGTTACGAATTTGCTTATATATATATATTCAAACATAACTTTGTGAAATGTATATTTATTTCCGGATTTTGTTAGTTGCATATCCATTTCAGAACATTCAATTTGAATGTTTATTCATTCATTGAGTACCGTCTCCGCATCGAAAGTTGGCTACTATGAAACGCACTGTATCTTGCTTTAATGGTGCAGGTTGTCAAACGCTGACCTGTCCATATTTTGATGTTACTCGTCGATGATAGTCTTATTATGCATCTTATTACCTTGTATTTTCCTCTCCAAGACTACTTTTAGTAGGCTGTTATGTCTTTTACCATGCCCAAAAATTTCATTTGTTTTGTTCTAATTGTGCTAAGAAATTCTCTTTCAGTTTTTTATTTGTTTTAAGATTTCATTATTTTATTTCATTTCTTTCCATCCAATTCTACCTATTCTTCTGTACATCCACTTTTCAAAGGCTACCATTTTCTGTTTTGTTTTTTTTAATTTGAATGTATAGTTCACATTTCTTTTAGACACAGAGTTAAGAAAAGAAATATCTCAAATCTCAATCCCGTTACTTAGTTGCCCCTTAGACACTCACAGTGTATATCGATGGTGCACAGACTTCCCAAATTATGTTAATATATACTTCACAAAGTATGTTAATATATACTTCACAAATTATGTTAATATATACTTCACAATCTATGTTGGATAAAGGGAATACTAGAGTCACTAGGAGGGATAACACCAGAAGAGACCAACAGAAGAGCAAAGAATCGCAGATTGTATCTCCCCTCGACGCCAACGGCAATGGAGGAAGGATAGAAGAAGAATCTATGTTAATTTATACTTCACAAACTATGTTAATATATACTTCACAAACTATGTTAATATATACTTCACAAACTATGTTAATATATACTTCACAAACTATGTTAATATATACTTCACAAACTATGTTAATATATACTTCACAAACTATGTTAATATATACTTCACAAACTATGTTAATATATACTTCACAAACTATGTTAATATATACTTCACAAAATATGTTAATATATACTTCACAAAATATGTTAATATATACTTCACAAACTATGTTAATATATATTTCACAAACTATGTTAATATATACGTCACAAACTATATTAATATATACTTCACAAACTGTGTTAATATATACTTCACAAACTATGTTAATATATACTTCACAAACTATTTTAATATATACTTCACAAACTATGTTAATATATACTTCACAAACTATGTTAATATATACTTCACAAACTATGCTAATATATACTTCACAAACTATGCTAATATATACTTCACAAACTATGTTAATATATACTTCACAAACTATGTTAATATATACTTCACAAACTATGTTAATATATACTTCACAAACTATGTTAATATATACTTCACAAACTATGTTAATATATACTTCACAAACTATGTTAATATATACTTCAGAAATAATATTTTAACAGCTTGGATAGATGAGTCGCCCATATCTTCTATTATTAAAGAAATAAAAACACACACAAAATAAAACTGGCTCTGTTTCAACAAATATATTTCTGATATAAGTGTATCAACAACACGACTAAAATATCAGTGTAAAAGCGCTATGAAATCTAAAACTCTTGGATTTAATAAACTAGTCTACTGTTACAAAAAAAAAATAGGTGGCAGTTTTAATTTGCATCAATTAATCTGAGTCTCCGGGACGGGAATGGAAATATCGACATCCAAGGTGGATTTGAAGTGGGAATCTATAGCTTAATCATGACGACAGCTAACTATCAAGTCAGACTTGTGGGCTTTGTGTTTTAAGGGGGTCAGGTAAGGTCGTTAGTCCCAACTGGACATCTCAGAAATGAAACACGTCAACAGAGAATTGGAGGCAGCTCATGAAGTAGTCAGCTTGCATGGTATGAATGTAATAGCGAGTGATATAATATCAGGACACGAGGGATGTTATCAGATTTCACAGTGTCCGTAATTTAGAACGGGATACTGTTATTGATTTTGAGCAACACTTATGAGAGTCTGAATTCTTACTTGAATTCGACTCGAGCTTAAGTAACGAAATGATTAATATGCTCACCTGTTGAGCAGAGGGTAAAGGCTCGAATCCGGAATGTGGCAGGTCGTTACTAATCTTCAGTCCGAGTTATTATGTTTTCGGGAATATGTAGCTTCGGTTGATGAAATAAGACACTATTTTATAATATATAGCTTCGGTAGATGAAATAAGACACTATTTTATAATATATAGCTTCGGTAGATGAAATAAGACACTATTTTATAATATATAGCTTCGGTAGATGAAATAAGACACTATTTTATAATATATAGCTTCGGTAGATGAAATAAGACACTATTTTATAATATATAGCTTCGGTAGATGAAATAAGACACTATTTTATAATATATCGCTTCGGTAGATGAAATAAGACACTATTTTATAATATATAGCTTCGGTAGATGAAATAAGACACTATTTTATAATATATAGCTTCGGTAGATGAAATAAGACACTATTTTATAATATATCGCTTCGGTAGATGAAATAAGACACTATTTTGTGCAGTTGTGACGTTGTGATTCGTAGGGACCATTAGTCCTGTAGACCAAGAAATTCTTGGAGAAGATAGACAGTTGCATAGATGAAGATGATGGGGAAGACATGGAATGATTTTAAAAGAATGGCAAGAAACAGAACGACTTGGAAAATGTTTGTTGAAGACCTATGCTCCACAGGGAGCTGAAAGGTAGTAGAAGAATAAGCAGATCATGTGGTCAGTAGGCCAGAGGCAAGTGGTTCTCTCTAACAGGTAGTGAACAGCCTCACAAGTCACATTGTGTATCAATTTAGTATCGATCATAGCAGCAATGACACACGCCAAAAGAGATAAGGCGTAACCGCACCGAATGTGAACTTAGCCAAACTGCCCCTCTTCATGCCATATCAACATTCATCGCAAACAATCGAAATATCGAAACACGATCCGGATGAAATACACAGTCCACGGTGTGCACAGAGCAAACTCAGTAGCTCCGTCAGCAAACGAACTTGGAATATGAGGAAACTACACCAAGGACATTTTCAAACAGAGCCTCAAAGGGAAATGTCGCCTATCCGCCATATTGACCGGAAGTCCTTTCATGTGTTGATTTCACAAAACATATTTTAATATTCTCTTGTTATGCCCTTATCAGCTCGTAACATTAATAACACAACCGTAATACAAACATATTCCTTTTTTCATATTGGCAATGTATTGGTTGTAAAGGAAAGCGGTGATTTAAAAACAAGAAATGCTCACTTACGCCCCGGGGCATCTGAATTCCAGCCACAGGATAGTAGATACATATTCTTCTTATTTGCCTTTCAGCGTCGAGGGGAGATATAATTTGCGGTTATTTGCTCTTCTGTTTGCCTCTCCTGCAGTTATGTTTTCTAGTGTTTTCAACATTCCATCAATCTATCTTTTTCGTGGTCGGCCCTTGGGACTTGTGTTCTTGCAACGTTATTTGAAGGCTCGTTATTGAGTTATTTGCAGGTCATCATCATTGCACTCCGAACATGTCCATAGGTGCTCAGATCCCCTCCTCAGCAATCCCCGCAGTGTCCAGCGACTGACGACTCCAGTTCTGTGGTGGTTGATAAGTCTTCTTACACGGCCACTAAGTTTCTCCTTTATGGCTGTGCCCTTCTTAACTCCTATTTCCATCATCCGAAGAAGTGACGTGGATCTGTGTATGTCGAAGTCCTGTGCTCTTCCTACATCTCGGAGGGCATTGATGATGTCCACCCGATCCATTGGTTGTCCGTCTTCAACGACAGCGCAGCTAGCCAACCTGTCCGCTCTTTCATTTCCCCGTACTCCCGCATTTCCACGGTGAAGGCTCGCTGTGTATATATTCTATGGCGGGGTTATTGCTTGCTTTGTTCTCAGTTCTTCATTCCTGATCTTATCTCTCATGCTGTTTCCTGTCAATCGTCTAACACATTTCATCTTAGTTGATGCCATTGTTCTTATTGTTCTTGCATTTAGGTTCCAGAACTGGCATTGGTAGCACACCGTTGGGATATACGTCTCTGAAACGAGCAACTTATGTAGGAGGGGGGGGGGGGTTGTCAAATATCGTTATTTTGGTGATATCTTTTCTTTTTCCTAAGAGAAGCAACTCTATTAACCAACATTACCTACCTCAAAACAAGGTGTAATCTGGTGGTATTTGCTTCCATTAGTTTCCGGTTATTGAGATCCGATGTCTGGTTAGCCTGAATAACGACGTAAAGCACGAGGTCACGTGTGCAGTCGAGCACGTTAAAGAACCTTTGGCAGTTAAGAGTTGAAATGAGTATGTCAAAATGGCCGGTGTCCTGGAATACTGTTAAGCAAATCTACGTATTCAGATAGAGGATATGTCGGGCTGGAAGGCACGGGTACTGCGGCTGTGCCGTCAAGTAGCCACTGAACGCATCCACGCCAATAAATGGTCTGAACTATAAGGAAAAGAGACTTATATAGAAAGCCTTGAGCACAGTAATAACATCAGATGGAAGATACACCACAGAAATAAAAAGCAGAATAGCTCAGGTCAAAATAGCATTTCAGAAGGTTAAAAATATCTTATGCAACAAATCTATGTCAATAAAAATGAGAAAGAGAGTTCATCGGTGCTATATAGAACCAATTCTGACCTATGGAAGCGAATCATGGACCGTGGACAAACAAATGCAAAGACGATTGGAGGCCACATGATGATGATGATGATAGAAAGCCAGACAAGAACATTATCCCCATTACAACTGCTACACAGATGCTACAAGAGTAACTTAAAAGTAATAACAAATAAAAGAAGACATTTATAAAAGTAATTATTCTTGATTGTATCCACATAAACTAACATTTACATACCATCATCGTCATGTGCCATACCGGTTGGCGTGGGCGATCATGTCCCTCCACAATCTTCTATCTACCGTGCATCGTATCAGTTCTGTTGTTGATTATTTCCCATGTCATGACACCAGCCTATCCAGTTTTTTTCTCTCTCTGTCGTCCGCGATATCTCTTTCCCCGTATTTTGCCTGTTGTAACTAAATATTCCAACTTTTCTCTTTTCATGATGTGCCCGAAAAAATGTTGATTGTTTCTTTCTCATGTTTGTTTAGGAGCTCCCTTTTTGTGTTGACCTCTTTGAGAATTTCCTCCTTGGTCTTTTTAGCTGTTCAGGGAACTTTCAACATTCTTCTGAGAAATCTCATCTTTGTTGCCATCTAATCCTCTTTTCATTTGTTTGTTTAAATACAACATTTGCACAGACAGAAGTAATGCAGTTTTCAACAACTTCAAAGTGAAGATAATCCAGGCAGGGCTAAATATATGCACATATAATTGATAGTAAACAGACATTTCGTGAAAGGACAGCAATATTTTAAAATTGAATGAAAAGCTTTCATCAAAAATGGCTGCTGCGAAAATTATTTCAAATTTGATCGGCATCAAAGTCAAAATAAAAAATTAAAAAGTTGATTTTTGTTTGGCAGCTCATTTTTGTTATTTGAAATGTCAGATAGTTGTTGCTTTCATTGATCATTGCTCATAATTTAATGTATTTGTTTTCGATAAATATGTCTTCGCGTATGTGTGTATTAAGTATGTTTGTGTGTGTGTGTATCTGTATGTTTATGTGTGTGTAAGTCTGTGTTTGTGTGTCTGTCTGCGTTTGTGTCTGTGTGTATTTCAACACGTGTGTATGTCTGTTTGTGCGTATGTATTTGCATGCCCCCTGCATGTGTGTTCCTGTGTATGTGTGTGTGTCTGCATGTGTGTGTATATACGTGTGTGTCTGTATGTGTGCATCTCTCTGTGTGTGTCCGTCTGTGTGTTTTTCTGTCTGTGTGTTCCTGTGTATGTATGCGTGTATGTATGTATGTATGTATGTATGTATGGTTGTATGTATGTACGTACGTATGTGTATATGTATGTGTGTGAATGCGTGGCGTGTGTGAGCGCGCGTGCGTGCATGCATGCGTGGATGTATATATATATATATAAATATATATATATGTGTGTGTGTGTGTGTCTGTGTGTTTATGTGTTGGTTGTTTCCTTCTGTTGTTTTATAGGAGCTCCCCCTTTGAGCTTGCTTCTTGTAAGAATGTCATTGTTGGTCTTTTTAGCTATCAAGGGATCTTTCAACATTCGTTAGATAAACCCCATCTCTGTAGCCTCTAATTGTCTTTCATTGTATTTGCTTATTTTCCATGATTATTTCTTTAAATACTTATTCTCGGCAACACAAGAAGGTAGTTTGTCATTCCTTTCCTTCTTGGCAGTGACTGTACTAGTCAAAGATCGTAGCCATTGTCTCTACAACTGAGAACCTTTGTTGCCATCACAGAGTGGGGACCGTAATCGATGACAGTACCATACTCACTTTTTCTTGGAAAATAGAGAGTAGCGGCGTAGTTCTGACCACTCATAAAGTGCGTCTGTCGGTCATTAACGATGTTGTAGTCGACTTCCGTAGCGTGTGTAGGAAAACCACCCGACTGTGCTACCAACGTTCCGACAACCCGTGATCTAATCTACCTTGAAGTCCGTGCGAGTTGTACACCTGGTTTGAAAAATAATACCCCCGCGTTCGACCCAGCTGTAAGCACAAATGTGTACCAGGGTATTACTCTGGGAAGGTGAGGAATGTCGCCTTGCATTGTGTGAGTTTCGATGCTAGAAGCGATACTATCCAGAAGTCTCCGAACACTTCTTGATAGGCGGCGGAGCACATATGGGTGAAGACTCGCGTGAAAGACGCCGACTCAAGTCTTGTAATTTACCTTGACCTTTCCGAGACTTTTGTAACCTCCCCGAACACACCTGGTCGTGAAGGGATCGTACAACGTTATAATCGGGAAAGGGGTGGGGGGGGGGAGGGGGAGAAATAAAGGGCGCGTGTCAGGCACAGTCGTCGCAAAAATGTGGGGTCAGACTTTGTATTTGAATCCTCACATCTAGAAGCAGACGACACAGCTATCGATCTCGACAGTTATTTATCATTTCTGTTGTTGACCTTCTGCCAAGCCGTTCTCTTAAGCTGTCTGGTATCTTTTCTCTTTCTTTCCCTCAATCTCTTCATCCCTCAACCTTTTCATCCCTCAATTGTCCCTGTTCTCACAATATATACCAGCTGTTCCCTTCTCATTGCGTGGTCCAAAAAAAAAAATGATAGTTGAATGATAAAATGGATTAACACGCAAAATTCAGTTCATAGTATCTAGGGACTTCGTCAGAGGTAAAAGCTGGCGAATGAAAAAAAAAAAAAAATTCATTTACCTGTTTTAATATTGTTTCACTTGTCTTTATTATGCATTGCGGTGCTGCAATTTTATTTCTCATTAAGATAGTGTACTTTATTTAACCTCTAAGGTTAGGTTATGAAGAAATTATTAGGCAACTGGCTCCTTATTTTGAACTTTTCATTTCCTGTGTTAATTATGTTCTCTATCAATGAGTGCACTTTATTTATTGTGTGCGGTCACGTACTCACACTAGCGTTGTTAATTGCTTTCGTTTGATATAGTGCGTCTGTTCACTTAATTTTCATCAGTTTCTTTCTCAATATTAGTTTCGTTAAATACGTTTCCTTGTTTTATTTATAGTGTAATTATCTTTCTGCTTCGTCAAATTTGTTTGTTTTGCTAATTATGTTTTCACACTGTATTTTTGGCATTGTTATTTTGTCCTCTTTTTTTATAACGGCATAAGTGATATCAAATAGCTACCGAACCGATATTAAATCTGATATGCTGATTGTTTCGTCACGGTACATTACGTCCATAGTGTTAATTGTTTCTATAGCGTTAATGGATTCGTCAGTGATAACCGATTGTGACATCTTACGCAAAAATGAAGAGTAAAAAAAAAAATAAATAAAAATAGATAACTGACACCATCTTGAAAAAAATGGAACAAAGAAGACAAACGAAGAACAATACAACAAAATAGATAATGAAATATACAAAATATACAAAAATGCAAAAGAAGACCGGCTAAGCCAAATATCTCTAGAGATCGAAATTATGGAAAAAAAGCAATATTTTTTTTTTCTTTTTCTCGTTCGCCAGCTTTTACCTCTGACGAAGTCCCTAGAGACTAGGAACTGAATTTTGCGTGTTAATCCATTTTTCCCTGGCAGCCGTTTGCACAGGGGTCCCTCGCCGCACAGTTAAGAAGGATGCACACATAATTAAAGATAATGAATAGTAAAAATAAGAAAGCCACAGAAAGTGAACGTATTGCAAACCAAAAAGGAAAAATACTAACAGACAACAAAGCTATAATCACTAGATGGCAGGAGTATATAACATAATTATTTTATGACGAAATAGACAAGAAACCACGAAAAAGCTGCCCCACCTGAACATACATATAGAGATGATAAAGGCACTAGACGATTTTGGCATTGAAGTGATCACAGATATATGCAACGACATATACCATGCAGGATATATACCAAATGACCTAAAACACAAACTCCATTGCATTATCTAAAAAGAATGGTGCAGTTGAATGCAGTGACTTTAGAACAAAAAGCCTAATGAGCCAGGTAACAAAAATCTTGCTAAAGGTTATACAAGTAAGGATTCAGAATAAAATCAATACTGAATTAGATGAGCAGCAATTTGGATTTAGGGAAAATAGCGGGACAAAAGAAGCCATATTCTGCATGAGAACGTTAATCGAAAAGTACACAGAAGTAATCAAACCAATATATGTCTGCTTCATAGACTACACCAAAGCTTTTGATAGAGTACACCACAAACAACTTATAGAATGCCTAAAATAGATACATCTAGATGACATGGACATACGACTAATATGTAATCTATACTGGGAGCAAACAACAATAATAAAATATAACAAAGAAAACTCTACACCGATTGATATAAAAAGAGGAATAACACAGGGATGCATCCTATCACCAAGCTTGTTCAATCTATACACTGAGCAAATCTTTAAAAACATCATAGAGATGCCAGGCCTAAAAATTAATGGAAAGATATTCAATAACCTAAGATATACTGATGATACTGTACTACTAGCAGAAAATCCTAAAGATCTACAACAACTACTTAATGCAATAAACATGACAAGCAAAAATGTAGATAAGATATGAATATCAAAGAGACTAAAACAATTATCATAAATAGAGATAATCTTCAAAACCTACAATTGGATATCAAACTTGAGGAAACGGACATGGAGACAGTTCAATATCAAATCAAATAACACCAGGGCTAAAACTAAGAATAGCAAATTATTATGTCTTCTCAACATTCCTGTATGGTGCAGAAACATGGACATCAGACAAGTAAACAGAACAGCAAATTGAAGCCTTTGAAATGTTGATATATAGAGGAATAGGGAAAATTGGATGGAACAAAAAAAAAACGATGAAGTTCTAAAACAACTAAAAATGAAAAGAGATCTACTATATACAATTCAAAGAAGACAAATGCACTTTTTTGGGCATGCTAAAAGACACAATAGCCTACTAAAAGTAATCTTGGAAGGAAAAGTACAAGGTAAAAGAAGCAGAGGCAGACCAGGACTAACGTGAACGTGTAACATCAAAAGATTGACAAATCAGCCTATGATAACCTGCACCCTCAAAGCAAGAGACAGAGCGGAATGGCGCTCCATGGTAGCCAACCTTCGATGCAGATTCAGTACTCAATGATGATGGTGATGATCCCTGAACGGCATACAATCTGTGAAAATTATCCATACTTCACAACAATAACGACGTGCTACAATGTAAGCAAACTGTCAAAATGAGCTGATGATAATTTTATTTACACAACAAATATTTCAATGAAAGCATCGATATTACACGTTCAATGATGACGGCATTTTTTGAAAACATAAATATCCCGAAGTTGACATTCAGTGAACATAAAAAGATGGACTTTCTTAAATCTAAGCTCTGTAGACTGAGATGTCCAGAAATAAAGAACATTAATTCAAAGAGAAGTTCATTCATTAATATGTATCACTTGCCAAGGTAAGTTTCAATAAACTTGATTATGATTGATAATGAGAAACTCTGAAATGATTAATGTTGTTAACTATAAATGTGCTGTGAACTTCTACTTCTTCTTTTTTCCTTCCTCATCTGCATTTCAGCGTCGAGGGGAGATATAATTTGCGGTCTTTTGCTCTTCTGTTCGCCTCTGCTGCTGTTATGTTTTCTAGTGCTTCTAATAATTACATCCATCCATCTTTTTTCGCGGTCGACCCTTGGGTCTGGTGTTCTGAAGGCTCGTTGTGCTGTGTCTTGATCCTTCTGGCTTGTCACGTGGCCAAACCATTTTATCTGTTGTTTCCTCATTTATTCTATGGCTGGGGCTATTCCTAGCTTTTTTCTCAGTTCTTTATTTCTGATCATATCTCTCAAACTGTTTCCTGTCATTCGTCTCTGTAGAGGTTATTTTTCTTATTTTTCTTGCATCTAGGGTCCAGGTCTGACATTGGTATCACAACGTTGTGATGTGAATAATGGACAATAACATCAAGATAAATAAAATAAATAATTCAAGCTCCAATAACATATTCAATGGAACAAACTTACGGGCCCCTGTTAGTCCACTGACATTTCCAGATTGTTAATATAAGACATTTATGTATGGCCGATATGTCAGAGCCTGACTGTCTTCTAAGAGTTAAATTTCCCAATATGCTCTGACTTTATAGTTTCAAATAATGCAGGTAATACGGTTTCTTCTAAGCGAGACCTTTCTTTGACCCTTGGCGTCTTAGTCATTATTGCGTATCTAAAAAACAATTCGGTTTTTGAGTAACTGAAAGATTTGTTGACTTGTGTGAAAGGCCGAAGTAACGGACACCACGTTTCTACATAGTCACGTATATTGAAATCCGAGGGGCTGAGACGGCGTTCCCAGTAACACCCCAAACGTGTGACGTCTTCAGCTGTTAGTTATAGACGGCTGACGTCATTTTACTCACAATCGCGCCTGCGTGCAATGCTGAAAACGTCACAACGTGTTGGTGGTCACATTCAGCGGGCACGCATTCAATGCTGGTGGCAATAGTTTGCAACACTTTACTCAACAATTTAGCTTTATTTGTTGTATAAATGCGCATGTAATAGTGTCAAGCTAGACCGAAATCTTAACGGATTAGTAGTAAAGATTATATTATTTTTATTCCGCCAGTAAGATCATGTTGTTTATTTCATATACCGCAAACAAGACAAGGTTAAACCCGTCTGTTTGTGACCAATGAAATATATTTTTTAAACGCCACAACAATAAACATGATATAATCAAAATGTCAACAATTCAAACAAAACGCTTATTAAGTTTTAGCATTTGGAAGAGGCTCACGGATTTTCAAACGGACAATAAGTGAACTTCTCAATCAACTTTCCCAGTGACCACCTGGATACATAGGGAGCCGCGATAGCTCAGTGGTTAGTGAACTGGACTACAAAGGACAAGAGGTCGTGTTCGATCCTGATCGACGGCATCCGGGTTCACCCAGCCTTTAATGGGTACTGGATATTTTCTGGGAAAGTAATGCGACAGGGGCGTAATGCTGACCACATTACCCCCAAATTAATGTACCGAGGGTCTGTACAAAGTATGGTCACTAACACCATATTCTCTATACGCCACTTGACGTGACGGGGGTACTTTACTTTACTTATTTACCTGGATAACTAGCTCCGCTCACTTCCGCTGTTGTGGCAGCTTTAACCAATGTAAGGTTATCTAGAATCTGAGTTTTTATTTTCCCGAACATCTCACATATTTTTCCCTCTATACCGCCTCGAGCTTTAGCCACAACCTCTCTCGTATTTACTTCAAATAATATGGGATCACAACGTACTCCTTTCGCGTCAGTGAATCATTTATTTGGTGTCGCTCAGGATGATGTTTACAAGGATTTCTTGACTGAACTTTGGGAACTATCAGCGAAAGGAACCTTCTGCCAAGCAATTCTCTTAAGCTCTATGGTATTGTTTCTCTTTGCTCTGCTCTGTCTCTTCGTCCCTCAATTTTCCTAGTTTTTACAATATATTCTAGGTGTTCTCTTCTCATTACATGGCCAAAAAATGATGATTGTTTCTTCCTAATATTGGAAATTAGCTCTCTTTTTGCTTTGGCCTCTTTCAGAACATTTTCATTACTTTTCTTAGCTGCCCATGGTATTCTCAACATTCTCTTGTAAAACGACATTTCTACAGACTCTAGTGATTTTCTTGTCGGTTGTCCTATTTTCCATGATTCACATCCATATGTTAAGGCTGGCTCTACTTACTCTCTCTACAAAAAGAACAGAAACAAATAAAAGGCACAGCAACATTCGAATACACATTGATGTCAAAATCAAAAGACAAAAGTGCAGGAGAATAGAGATGCGACCAGGCACCACAAATATACATCTTGTTCATTCTGTAATCGAATCTGTCTATCCAATATTGGCAGATTCACAAACGAGGGAAGATGTTCAGTAAAACAGCATCCAATGTAGGACACTAATACGTGTTTGTTAACCCGTCTGCCAAGACTACAAAGGTCACATATAATGTAAACAATGAATATGTATCTTTGCCTTCATCACCAGACCCAGAACGTGTCCATTAGCATCACTGATAACATAGACACATCTTCAACGTTGTACACACAATCTGTATCAAAGACAAGAATCATCAGAGGGAAAGTACGTGTAAGAGTGTGATATATTAATGCCTCGTGGGGTAATTTCATTTTGATGCATTTGTGTGCATTTCCTTGTCCTAACCCTAATTGCATTATGGTGTCTATATCGAGAATAAAGATAATAGAGATAGCACGGCTGGTTACACGGAACATAGATCACGTGGTCTTATTGATTGACTCGCAAAGTATGCTACCGAAGATTGACAGGCAGTGTCTGCGGCAGGTGTGGATACAGCTCTTGGATGGCTCTAAAGGGATTGTGTTACCCTGTGTGTACAGACCAAAGCACTAGTGTGAAAATGGCATTGAAATAACCGATACACTCACTGGCAGCTCTATTACTCAGTGTGGTCTTACTCTGGACAACCATGACATCACAAAGTTTGCTCTTCATTCCTTAAGAGGAGGTTGTTGTTTTGTTAACAAGGATGCATATTGAACAACAAAGCAATAACTACGGAAGCAAACAGGGCAATATACAAATCAATTTTTCTACCAACTCTGTGCTATCAGTGCCAGAATTGGACGCTGGACTCTAGAACAATAAGAAAGATAACGACCGCCGAAATGAAATGTGTCAGAAGAATGACAGGAAACAGCTTAAGGGACAGAGTAAGAAACACCGACCTAAGGAAGAAACTCGAAATTGAACCAGCCATCGAATGCATAAAGAAACAACATATAAATTGATTCGGCCACATAACAAAACAAAAATAACTAACTAACAATGACTCAAAGAACGACAAACAAACGCTACGAAAATGCCAGATTAAGAGGAAGACCGAGAAAGAGATAGATAAAGGGAATACCAGTGTCACTAAGAGTGATAACACCAGAAGAGGCCAACAGAAGAGCAAAGAATCGCAGATTGTTTCTCCCCTCGACGCCAACGGCAATGGAGGAAGGATAGAAGAAGAAGATTGATACATATTTTGAGAGATTGCTGAGATTAGAGATGGGCAAGGTCGTTTCTAAGTGATTAGTGAGAGAGGCATATGAATCTACAGTCAACATCTGACTGGAACAATCAGTCTGAATAGCCTGAGATTAGAGATGGGCAAGGTCGTTACTAAGTGATTAGTGAGAGAGGCATATGTATCTACAGTCAACATGTGACAGGAACAATCAGTCTGAATAGCCTGAGATTAGAGATGGGCCATGTCGTTACTAAGTGATTAGTGAGAGAGGCATATGTATCTACAGTCAACATCTGACTGGAACAATCAGTCTGAATAGCCTGAGATTAGAGATGGGCCAGGTCGTTACTAAGTGATTAGTGAGAGAGGCATATGTATCTACAGTCAACATATGACTGGAACAATCAGTCTGAATAGCCTGAGATTAGAGATGGGCCAGGTCGTTACTAAGTGATTAGTGAGAGAGGCATATGTATCTACAGTCAACATCTGACTGGAACAATCAGTCTGAATACACTTCAAGAGATGTTGGGACTAGAAGTGTAGTCGATATGATGATACCCCTTTTTTCATTCATTGAGTGCCGTCTCCGCTGCGAAGGTTGGTTACCATGGAGAGCCATTCCGCTCTGTCTCTTTCTTTGATGGTGCAAGTTACGATAGACTGATTGGTCCATCTTTTGTTATTACTCGTCCATATAAGTCTTGGTCTGCCTCTTTTACCCTGTATTTTCCTTTCCAAGATTACTTTTAGTAGGGTTTTGTGTCTTTTCACATGGTCCAAAAATCTAATTTGTCCTGTTTGAATTGTGTTTAGTAGTTCTCTTTTTTATTTTTAGTTGTTTTAAGAATCATTTGTTTACTTTTCTCTCCATCCAATTTTATCTATTCTTCTATACATCTACATTTCAAAGGCTTCAATTTTCTGTTCTGTTTTTTTTTGTCTTATGTCCATGTCCTGCACTTTACAGGAATATTGAAAAGATGTAACATTTTGCTATTCTTAGTGTTAGTTCTGGTGTTATTTGTTTTGATATTAGTATATTTTTCATAGCATTAAATTACTTTTTGTAAGTCCTATTATTTTGTTTATTTCAGTTGTACATTTTCCAACACTGGTTATAGTCTGTCCAAGGTAGTTGTAGTTCAGAACTGTCTCCAGGTCTTTTCCTTCAATTTTGATATCCATTTGTGGGTTTTGAGTATTATCTTTGTTTCTGATCATAGTTTTAGTCTTTTTGATATTCATATGTAATCCATATTTTTGTGCTTGTCATGTTTATTTCTATAGTAATTATTGTAGATCTTTAGAATGTTCTGCCTGTAATAGTCTTATAAGTATAATTTAGGTTATTGATTGTCTTTCCATTAATGTTTAGGCCTGGCATCTCTGTGATGTTTTTTAAAGATTTGTTCTGTGTATAGATTGAACAAGCTTGGTGATAGGATGCATTCTTGTCTTGTTATCTCAGTGTGTTCCAGCAATGAGGAACCCAACATAAACATTATCTTGACGCTACACTCGAGTAGTTTCGCGTTCCTTTACTCTTTGTTTATTGATTGTTCCAGTCTTTATTTCTGCAAGTTAAATCTACATTTTCACAATTTGGTCTATTTTGGGCTAATTATTTATTTATTTATTTAATTGTTTATTTATTTATTTATTTAATTATTTATTTATTTATTTATTTAATTATTTATTTAATTATTTATTTATTTAATTATTTATTTATTTATTTATTTAATTATTTATTTAATTGTTTATTTATTTATTTATTTAATTGTTTATTTATTTAATTATTTATTTAATTATTTACTTATTTATTTATTTTGCCACCTTTCACCTCTGGCGAAGTCCCTAGAAACTAGAAACTGAATTTTGCGTGTTAATCCGTTTTTCCCTGGCAACCGTGTCACAGGGATCCCTCGCCGTACAGGCAGATAACTCCGACTACGGAGGTACTAATATTTTGCCTGTCGATGGGTAATTGACGTTTCAAGCCGGGCCTCGCTGCTGAGACCAGGGGTGGTTACCGCAGAGAGAAATCATAAATAAGGATTCCAACTGATGGGAATTGAACCCACAACCTCTCTGTCTCGAGGCCGGCGTCTTGCTTCGAGCCCAACCAGTTCCCCCATGGATAATTATTTGATGAAAAGGAATGCATAATATAAATGTATCAGTATCGAGAGCGCCATCACTTCGCTTCTATTATTCTCTGTTTGGTTATTGATCTGTCACAGATCCTTTCAGACATCTCCTACGGTCAGATTGGTACTAAACGTAGCATTATTGAATTCCTTTGGAATAAACAAATGAAGCAGAAAGAGATATTTAGTTGTTTTTGGAAATAAAATTACTTTAGGACTTTCCAAATTATGCTGCTGGCAGTTATCTCATTGTTGTCTTCCCCATTGAATGATTTAGTGTGACATATATTTATGTCTGAGATCTCTGCAATATGTGCCATTTTGGCACGCAAGGTTTCTGTTTTTTTGAGATTGTGGTTCTGCCCTATGTGCCGTCTTCGACTCGAAAGGACGATTGATAGATTGATAGATTGATTGATTGATTGACTGATTGCTTGATTGCTCGATTGCTTGATTGATTGATTGATTGATCGATTGATCGATTGATTGCTTGATTGCTTGATTGATTGATTGATTGATTGATTGATCGATTTATTGATTGATCGATTTATTGATTGATTGATTGATTGATTGATTGATTGATTGATTGATTGATTGATTGATTGATTGATTGATTGATTGATTGATCGATCGATTGATTGATTGATTGATTTTAATGTCTGAGAGGGGGGTCTATTACATTACATTAAGTTACTTTACGTTTTGTTATGGTATGTTATGTTATGCTATGTTATGTTGAGTTATGTTATGTTCTGTTATGTTATGTTAAGCATTGCATTGTATTGTATTGTATTGTATTATCTTATTATAACTATAATTATTATTTATTAATTTTTTAATTTTGTATTATGTTACAAATGGAACATGCACCACAGAATTAAAAAGAAGAAAAACTCAGGCCAAAATAACATTTCAGAAAAAGAAAAAGTCTTATGCAATAATTCCATGTCAACAGAAGTGAAAAAGAGAGTTCATCGGTGATATAAAGAGTCAATTCTAACCTATGGAAGCGAATCGTGTACAGTAGACAAAGAAATGAAAAGACGATTAGAGGCCAAATAGATAGGATTTCTAAGAAAAATGTTAAAGTTGCCTGGACAGCTAAAAAGACCAACGAGGAAATTCTCACAAAAACGGAACTCCTAAAAAACATCAAAAATAAACAATCAACATTATTCGGGCACATCATGAGAAGAGGGAAGTTGGAATACTTGGTTACAACTGGCAAAATACAGGGAAAGATAGATCGTACACGACAAAGAGAAAAGATACAACATAGCGTGTTGTCATGTCATGGAAAACAGTCCAGAACAGAACTGATACGATGCACTGTAGATAGAAGATTGTGAAAGGGATTGTATCGCCTACTCCAAACGTTATGGCACATGATGATGATGAACACATGTTTTCTGGGATTTACAAGAACAAATGTTGTCACGTAGTCGTACATGGGTGTTGTTTATTGACCCGTGTAGTTTCAGTTTAATCACCAAATTCACGGGGAGATTACCATAATTCAAGACCTCTCTGCGATCAAGACAAAATCAGAGTAGGATACCTGACTCTAGGCTGGTTGTACCTATTTTGAGTTTAGTGAACATGTGATTTCTCATTCTATTGTGACCAGTGCGTAGGCGAAGTATGATGACTTGATCCCTCCTTGACAGTTGGTTGTATCCGTCACTCTCGTTATGCTTTGGGTGTTCTCATTTCCATTTTTCATGGAACTGACCTTTGAGGATGGATTTGACTTCATCATAACTGAGCGGATGGTTCTCTTGTGGTAATCTCCCTCCCTCTTTAGCTAATTTGTCTGCGCGTTCGTTCCCGTGATAAATCACGTACCCAGACAAATTGGGAAGAACTAAGAGCAAATGACAGGAAGGTAAACTTTCAGCTCTAATCACACATAACTAAAAACGTGAAAGAATGTGTTGTACACATCTAGGAAAAACGATTGCTTTTTTACAATGCCAAGATTGACCAAATAACAGGAAGCACTTGATGTAGGATTGTTAGCTGCTGGGGCAGTATCTCAACACTTCATTGCTCGAAGCAAAACTCTAACACACATTTTAGCCCACTTCAACCGCATTGTACCCACTTCTGATCGCCAGAGAAGCGGTGAACTACGAGTTACCGCTCCTGCACAAGACCACTAACTTCGTCTCATCAACCTTTGTAACAGGTTTCTCCAGGCAACATGGACTGTCAGGAATATTCCAGGTTTAAAACGTGGGCCAGGAATATTCCAGGTTTAAGACGTGGGCCAGGAATATTCCAGGTTTAAGACGTGGGCCAGGAATATTCCAGGTTTAAGACGTGGGCCAGGAATATTCCAAGTTTAAGACGTGGGCCAGGAATATTCCAGGTTTAAGACGTGAGTCAGGAATATTCCAGGTTTAAGACGTGGGCCAGGAACATTCCAGGTTTAAGACGTGAGTCAGGAATATTCCAGGTTTAAGACGTGAGTCAGGGACATTCCAGGTTTAAGACCTGAGTCAGGAATATTCCAGGTTTAAGACGTGGGTCACGCCGCCCGTGCGCTGCCGGGGCCCGAAAGGGAAGTAAAGAATAGTGGCGCTGTACCCTACCAGGCATGTTCGTAAGAGGCGAGGAAGGAGGGCTGGGCATGGGACTGGCTATCCCATACTGTAAAAAATAAACCGAAAAAAACTTCACAAGCATGGACAATTCAAAGAGAGAAAAAGCAAATCCGCCATCTAGAAAAGAGAAGGGCTCTTTGTCTAAGAGACATATGACGCAAGCCGGAGAAAGCCGTAAGGAGTCCGGGTTGCCGACTCACCCTTTGTCTACCAGGAAATCCTCCAGAATTGGCACCTGGAATGTTTGTACTTTAACGAGCAAGGAAAAGTTGCACAGGTAGCAGTAGAAATGACTAACTACAAGATAGATATTCTGGGAATGTGTGAAACAAGATGGCCAGGAACGGGTTAAATAAAACTAAATACAGGAGAGATGATTTTATCATCAGGACACCAGGAACCTGGAGCACAACATAGTGAAGGGGTAGCTATAATGCTATCAAGGAATGCACAGAAGACACTAATAGAATGGGAAGCAGTAGGACCGAGATTAATGAGAGCAACATTTAAAACAACGAAAAACAAAATAAAATTACACATTATCAATTGCTATGCACCAACCAACGATAAAGATGATTTAGTTAAAGATGATTTCTATAAACAGCTACAATGCCAGATGGATGCAAGACGAGCCAAGGATATTATAATCTTGATGGGAGACCTAAATGCTAAAGTAGGATCAGACAACAGAGGCTTCGAAGAGATTATGGGAAAACATGGACTTAGAGATGTAAACGAGAATGGAGAGATATTTGTGAATTTCTGCGCCCTTAATCAAGTGAGCCTAGGAGGAACAATATTCCAAAATAAAAGAAAACCCAAAGCTACATGGGTGTCACCAGATCATAGAACGGAAAATCAAATTGATCACATATGTATTAATAATACGTGTGTCATCCTTACATGATGTAAAAGTATATAGAGGGGCAGATGTAGCTTCGGACCATCATCTTCTGATAGCCAAACTTAAAATTAAACTAAAAAGGTATACTATAGCATGGATGACAGCAGAGACCCTGGACAAAATTAAAGAAAGAAAGAACAAGAAAGCAGACATAAATAAAAGCAAAACGAGAAGTAATAAAGCCAAGACACAGGAAGCTTACACAGGGGTGAACAAAGAAGTGAGAAGATGCATTAAAAGGGATAAGAGGAAATATATAGATGAACTAGCTAAAGAGGCAGAAGAAGCAGCAAATAAAGGGAATATGAAAGAACTGTACAACAGTACAAAGAAATTTAGTGGAAAATACAAACAGATCAATGCCTTTATTAAAGATAAGAAAGAAAATCGCCTTAGTAATATAAGGGAACAAATGGAGAGATGGAAAGAGCACTTTGAAGAACTTTTGAACAGACCCGGCTCAAATAATCCTCTAGATATACTACCAGCAGGAGAATAGAGTTAACGTTAACTGTGGAAAACCAAGCAAAGAAGAAATAACAAAAGCCATCAAGCTATTAAAAATGGTAAAGCCACAGGACCAGATGAAATTCCTTCGGAAGCCATCAAAGCAGATATTAACACCTCTACCAAAGTGATGGATAAAGGGAATACAAGAGTCACTAGGAGGAATAACATCTGAAGAGGCCAACAGAAGAGCAAATAATCGCAGATTGTTGCTCCCCTCGACGCCAACGGCAGCAGAGGAAGGATAGAAGAGGAAGATAGCTGAATTGTCAGTGAATTTAACTTTTTACAAGGACAAGAGATTGGTTTCGATCCTGATCGAGAGCTTCCAGTTCTCCCAGCCTTAAATGGGTACCGAGGGACTGGTTGGTCTAGAGACAAGAAGCCAGCCTCGAGACAGAGAGTTTGTGAGTTCAAATCGCGGTGCACCAGTTGGAATATTAAAAACATTTTTTGTGTGATTTCTCTCTGCGGCAACCACACCTGGTCTCAGCAGCGAGGTCCGGTTTGAAACGTCTATTATTCAATGACGGAGAAAATTATGAGTACTTCCGAAGACGGAGTTATCTGCCTGTGCGGTGAGGGACACCTGTGCACATGGCTGCCAGGAAATAACTGATTAACACGGAAAGTTCCGTTTCTAGTCTATAGGGGTTTCGCCAGAGGTGGAAACTGACGACCGCAAAAAAAATGGTCTTGAAGACACGCACACTGGCTTGGAAAATGTAGCCACGATTAGGAAGATATAACCATGAGCTTGGAAAATGTAGCCACGATCAGGAAGACATAAACATGGGCTTGGAAAATGTAGCCAAGAGTAGGAAGACATAAACATGGGCTTGGAAAATGCAGCCATGACTAGGAAGACATAAACTTGGGATTGGAAAATGTAGCCACGAGTAGGAAGACATAAACATGGGCTTGGAAAATGTTTCCTTCACTAGGAAGACATAAACATGGGCTTGGAAAATGTAGCCACGACTAGGAAGACATAAATATGGGTTTGGAAAATGTAGCCATGACTAGGAAGAAATAAATATGGGTTTGGAAAATGTAGCCATGACTAGGAAGACATAAACATGGGCTTGGAAAATGTAGCCTTGACTAGGAAGACATAAACATGGGCTTGGAAAATGAAGCCATGACTAGGAAGACATAAACATGGGCTTGGAAAATGTAGCCTTGACTAGAAAGACATAAACATGGGTTTGGAAAATGTAGCAATGACTAGGAAGACATAAACATGGGTTTGGAAAATGTAGCCACAACTAGGAAGACATAAACATGGGCTTGGAAAATGTAGCCATGACTAGGAAGACATAAACATGGGCTTGGAAAATGTAGCCACTACTAGGAAGACATAAACATGGGCTTGGAAAATGTAGCCACGACTAGGAAAATATAAACATGGGCTTGGAATATGTAGCCACAACTAGGAAAACATAAACATGTGTTTGGAAAAGGTAGCCACGACTACGAAGACATAAACATGGACTTGGAAAATGTAGCCACGAATAGGAAAATATAAACATGGGCTTGGAATATGTAGCCACGACTAGGAAGACATAAACATGTGTTTGGAAAATGTAGCCACGACTAGGAAGACATAAACATGGACTTGGAAAATGTAGCCAGGACTATTGAGACATAAACAATGGCTTGGAAAATGTAGCCACGACTAGTGAAACATAAACAATGGCTTGGAAATTGTGAGCCACGACTAGGAAGACATAAACATGAGACTAGAAGATATAGCCACGACATGGAAGACATAAACACGGGCTTGGAAGACATAAACACAGACTTGTAAGACATAAACAGGTTCAGAGACTATTCTTTTATCCGGTCAGATTCTCTTGTTAGAAGAACAGACCTCTGCCTACTGAAAAGTCTATCCTTGTTGAAAAATAACAGAAACCAAAGACTAGGAGAGGCAGCGACAAACTATAGCTCGTTTCAAATCACGTACCCAACTTCAAAACGCTATTACTCAGTAACCGTTTGTTAAAAACTGTTGAAATTTTCCAAATGTTATTAGAATGCAAAAGACCCTTTAAATGTATATTTAACAAATATCTTGCAGCTGGAGTTTTCTTAAAGCGGCGAATTTCTTTGATGTTTGTCAAAATTGTAAATTGTGAAGCCCTAAAGAATACAAATTACCGTAGTTGCTGGTCTATGATTAATTTTCACTAGGTAAAGGTGTGGCCGTAATGGGGAAATAACCTAATAAGACAAAACACTAGGAGAATTATTGTCTTCTCAGTTCAAGGACGGACGATAATATCAAGGTATACCTGTATGTCCAATTTTCATAGTTGTGTGGTCCTGATAAGGACCGTTTGTTGAACTAATTTAAGGTAATATAGGGGCCAACATTGTGGGGGCTATACACTTTCATTCTGAATCAGACGAGTCTAAAAGATTAATAACTGTTTGGGGTTGAACATTCCACAAACCATCATTTTTCCAAAATTCCTCTTCTTGTTTTTAGAAGTGGTCTTCACATTTAGCCCAATAATCTTTGTCTATACTTAATAAAGCGAAATTAGCAAGAGTCTTTACATCGCATATTTTGAATGTTGTATTTTCATCTGCCACTTGTCCTTTTAATTTTGCCCAGATTAGTTCTATTGGATTTAAATGAGCATGGTAAGGTGGCAGCCTCAAACTTATATGACCGTGCTCTTGGATAATCTTATCTATTTGAAAAATCTTTGTCCTCTGTTTTTGCTTTACTAGAGATAGTAATTCAGGTTTTAAGTACATGTTATTAAATTGTATGTGCTCCTTTGTGAGCCATATCTTAATAGCATCTTTTGTACTGGATGACGTCGGGACTTTATCTTCAAGTGCAACAATGTTGTGGTACGCTGCATTGTCCATTATTAGGCAAGATGGTCGATCTAGTGATGGGAGAAGATAATTTTCAATCCAATGTCTAAATATGTGACCATTCATCTCAGAGTGATAATCCCGATTGTCTATTGATTTTGAAAGAAAAATGAGCTCTGCATTCTGTATTAGTCCATATTGTCGGCTACCTGCATGAGCAATTATCAAGCGCTGTCCTTTGCTGCTAGGTATTAATCTCTTAATCTTTCCATCTGATGACTGCCATTCCCTTTGGTTAGTGTGGTGAGCATTGATCCATGTTTCATCCAAGTACACAATATCATAACCCTGCTTGCGCACCTCTTTTACTTCACGTAAGTAATTGCTTCTCATGACTACTATATGTGGCTTCTCACAGATGATGTTTCGTCCATTGGAATACTTTCTGAATGTAAAGCCTGCAGCTCTCACATTCCTCCATAATGTAGACTTTGATATTTCAATACTGTTGTACTTTTTCAGCGATACTTTTAATTTTCTTATTGTAACAGTTTCATTCATACCCAACATTTTGCGAATTTCACTTCTAATAAGTTCACTGTCGAAATTATCCAACATTTTTGCTCTTCTTTGCGATTTTGTATATTTTGAACATTGACGGTCACGTGCTTGAATCCAGCGATTAAATGACCGTTTAGATAAATCCAAAATGTGTCTTGTCCTATTCTCAGGGTTTTCTAAAGAATGAAATAAACTTCCTCGTTTAGCCTCTTTGCAAAAATAGTCATACATTTTTATTGTGATGTTTTGTAAACTGCAGAATTTCATTTTAAGACTCATGATAAATTTTATCGTTCCACGTCTTTACCTATGAATGAACGGAAATGGAACACACAATTTCTCGTGTTTTTTACAAGTGTCTAATTTTGTCAAAAAAACACGGTAAAAGCGTGCAAACACGTCAATTTTACCGTGTATGGATTTTTACTCGCTATTTTTAACTTAAAATACTGTAAACATTAAGTTTTGACTACATCAATGGGTCGTTATAAATTTATATAAATCAAATAAGCAACAATAATAACCAAATGTTTTTTTTATGAAATTAGTTCCCTGTTGGGTTCTAATCATTATAACTTTACATGCAAATTTTGAGCAACTTACAAGAAGCGGTTAAAAAGCTATCGATTTTAAAAGTTGGGCACGAGTTATGAAACAAGCTATAATACGCGATTAACACAGATGTCTTTGGATATTTATTCACGCTTCCCGTGTATTATCGGGGCCTCACTGTGAGGGAAGTCAAGAATAGTGACACTAACCTTCCAGGCGTGTCACAAGAGGCTACTAAGGAGCTTCTTCGATGGCTAGACAAAATGTCATTGTAAAATGTTTTGTTATGGAAACAAAGCCATAGATTTTAGAAGCGGTAGTCTCTGCAATATGTACCGTTATGACACGCAAGGTTTCTGTTTTTGAGATTGTGGTTCTGCTCTATTATCTGTCTTCGGTTCGAAAGGACAAAAGATAGGTAGATGGATGGATGGATGGATGGATGGATGGATGGATGGATGGATGGATGGATGGGGCGGACGGACGGATCGATTTGCATATATATATATATATATATATCTCGACATTGAGTGTCTAGATTTTTTGCCAGGACAGTACCAATCACAGGAAAATGTTTGAGAATCCCCGCAACGATGCAACATTTATGAGAAAGCTGTAAGAATTATTTATTAATTTAAATGCTTCAACCTCACAGCAAACATTAAGGAATAATACGCGAGGCATTAATTAAGCAAAAAATGACGTTTGCAGTCTAATGAAATAGCATGCACAGGGGCAAAAACTTTCAGTCTGAGATTGTTCGCGATTGGATGAGTTGGTGCTCTTGGCATCAAAAGAGCTGGCATGCAAACTGCTGAAATCACTTAGGTAGAGGGAGGAAACATCACCTCGGGGACTGTCGGATGTCACTCAACTGTTTCTTGTTACATGTTAGCACGATAATGGATGACGTTGAAATAAGAATCTGCCAAATGCGAGAATCGTGTTTCAACGTAAATTACTTGACTTTGGATTTCTCACTATTATGTATGTCAATATGTTATCATTGCGTCGGAAACAAACGTATAATTCAGTTCGCATTGTCAAAAGCTAACATTTGTCGGCGAATTATGTAACAAAATTATGGCTTATTTATTTCTATTGTGTGTGTTTACCCGTTATTTACAGTATGTATGGAGATTATGGTGAGCCGCCATAGCTCACCGGTTGACGAACTGGGTTACTCATTTTAACATGTCAAGTTCTATTCCTGTTACAGCGTAATAGGAACCAGACTGCTCTTTTCAAAGTAAATATGATAGCCATTGATGCAGCTCTTTAGAGAAAGCGAGCACTAAACCAGTTTTTAGCGGTTTTGATAGGTTTGTATGTGTTTTTTTTTAAAATAGGTATAATTGTGTGAATTGAAATTTGAGGTAATTTTGTGCACTGTCTTTTTAGACACGTTTGAAATCGTCGCCCATGCTGCGGTTTTGGCCTGCACAGAAGATCAACTCTTGTTAGGGTCAAGGCAAATAAATGCATAACAATGCGAAACTGCAGTAAAGCTAATTGTAAGGACAAATTAAAAACAACAAAACGGTATGGTTAAAGCTTTATGTAATAGGTAAACGAAACAAATTAGAACAACGATAAAATAGTGGACGACACAAATTAGAACAACTTTTAATAAGCGGACGACACAAATTAGAACAAATTTTAATAAGGGAGTGACACAAATTAGAACAATTTTTAATAAGGGAGCGACACAAATTAGAACATCTTTTGATAAGTGAGCGACACAAATTAGAACAACTTTTAATAAGGGAGTGACACAAATTAGAACAATTTTTAATAAGGGAGCGACACAAATTAGAACATCTTTTGATAAGTGAGCGACACAAATTAGAACATCTTTTGATAAGTGATCGACACAAATTAGAACATCTTTTAATAAGTGATCGACACAAATTAGAACATCTTTTGATAAGTGATCGACACAAATTAGAACATCTTTTGATAAGTGATCGACACAAATTAGAACATCTTTTAATAAGTGATCGACACAAATTAGAACATCTTTTAATAAGCGAGCGACACAAAGTAGAAAAATATTTAATAACTGGACTACACAAATTAGAACGACTTTTAATAAGGGAACGACACAAATTAGAAGAACTTTTTATAAGTGAGCGACACAAATTAGAACAATGTTTAATAAGTGGACGACAAAAATTAGAATAGCGTTTAATAAGTGAGCACACAAATTAGACACAAACAACTTTAACTATAACGCTTTTTTTCCTAAATATATTTTTTATCATTTTTTAAAAATATTTTATCTTCTCAGAAGAATGTAGAAAGTTCCCTGGACAGCTAGAAAGACCAATGAAGATATTCTCAAAGAGGCCAACACAAAAATGGAACTCCCAAAAAATATCAGAAAAAAAAACAGTCAACATTTTTCGAGCACATCATGAGAAGAGGAAAGTCGGAATACTTGGTTACAACTTGAAAAATAACAGGAAAGAGAGATCGCAGACGACAAAGAGAGAAAATACTGGATAACATGGTGTCATGGCATGGAAAAGAATCAATAACAGAACTGATACGATGCAATGTAGATAGAAGATTGTGGAGGGACATGATCGCCTATTCCAACCGGTATAGCACATGGTGATGATAATAATTTTTTTTTTTATCAACCTTATTAACAGCAAAACCGACAATGATAAATGTGTGCATGTCGCTCTGTCTTTGTAGGGAATAAAGTTGTCGTTTAAATCGTTACTGTTGCTCTATTTTAATATCTTTTTCGAGGAAACTGGAGTGAGGAGCGGACTGTGCACTCTCTATTATATCCAAATCAGTTGGAATCGTCTTCTGTGCCCCCGAATAGGGTTGTTAGGTAGTCGACCATGTTAACACAATTTGCCAACACATTTTTTTTTTCCGGTACTGCTGCAAGCTGTGACATAAATGGGGCGGATATGGGGATCTCCCACATGATCCAAAGCAAAAATAAAAGACTCAGCCTTAATAGCAGAAAGACAGAAGTAATGGTTACAGCAAAGAAAAAGACATTATCTCAGTGCAAAATAAAGTCAAGTGGAACTATATTAAAACAGGTAAATGAATTTAAATATTTGGGAACTTTGTTAACAGACGGAAGCTGTATAACAGAGGTGAGATGCATAATGACACTGGCAAAAGCAGCTTTCCAAAAAAATGAGGAAGATACTATGCAATCCATTTTTGACAATAGAAACAAAGAAAAGAGTTCTTAAATGTTGTATAGAGCCAGTCTTAACATATGGATGTGAATCATGGACAATTGGACAAAAGACAAAAAACTCACTGGAGTCTGTAGAAATGTGGTTTAACAGAAGAATGTTGAGAGTACCATAGACAGCTAAGATTAGTAATGAAAACGTTCTGAAAGAGGCCAAAGCAAAAAGAGAGCTAAATTCCAATATTAGGAAGATACAATAATCATTCAATCTCTCTCTCTCTCTCTCTCTCTCTGTCTGCGATCAGGACTCAATCAGAGTAGGATTCCAGACTCTCACATGAAGTCAGCTGTCAGGTTATGTGTGTTGAATGCCCCCACAGTCCGAATAACACAATTAGAGTCCGCCAGATCCACTCTGATTGAACACCCGTTTTGGCCATTTAATGAGAAGAGAACAACTGGAATATATTGTAACAATTGGAAAAATTGAGGGACGAAGAGACAGAGGAAAGCAAAGAGAAAAAAGACCAGACAGCTTAAGAGAATGGTTTGACAGAAGGTGAACAAAAGAAATGATAAATAACTGTCGAGATCAAAAGTTGTGGAGAGACATGATCATCTACCCCAGCAGGCCTGGTACTTGATGATGATGATGATCGGGATCTCCCGACTCCAGTGATGCTAATTCCATGAACAGAATATAACTGATTTTTTTTTATGTGAAAATGTATGCTGGCCTTGCGTAATGCTGACCACATCACGAACGCATTATGCGTTGGTCGTTAAGATAGTATGGACACTAGCACCAAATACCACATACGTCTCGAGGTGTTGAGTGAACGTATGTCCCTAATTCACAACTATCTCCCTCCTCAAATATGTGATATTATTTGAAAACGTTAATACAAATTTCACATCTGCAATTTATGTAGCGCTATTTTGTTACTTGTATTATTTCATATTTCACAGGTTGTTTATTTAAAATACAAAATACCAGAATTAAGATCATCATCATCATGTAGCGAAACTCGTAGTTCATTCATGTCACTGCTACTTTTAAGGCTTTTCCTTGTACAGCTGTCCTGATTATGTCCCAAGAAGTGTATCTTATAAAAAAATTTTATTATCTGTTCCATATTAAACTAATGTGTCCTCTTGTCTAATTTTTACATAATAATCTAATTTATCCTCTTGTCTTATTTTTACATAATAATCTAATTTGTCCTTTTGTCTAATTTTTACATAATAATCTAATTCGTCCTCTTTCGAAATTTTCAGAAAATAATCTAATTCGTCTTCTTTTCTAATGTCCAGATAATAAACTAATTCGTCCTCTTTCCTAATTTTTAGATAATAATCTAAGTTATTGTATTTCCTAATTTCCAAATAATAAGCATCATCATGTACAGTCTACACATCGAAGATTGGCAACGACAGGGCAATATTTTACCCCTTCTTTTCCCTTTTACAACACACGCTGCCATTATCGATGTTGTTCGTCCCTTGATATTGTCAATGCACTTCAGACTGTTTCTGCCGATGCTTCGTGCGTTTTGTATTTTCCATGAAATGGAAACAAGACAAACGAAATGTTTAAACATAAAAATAAAAGCATTAATTTAATAGAAATAATTTTGTATTTTCCAATCCAAGATTACTTCTATTAAATTAATGCTTTTATTTTTAGATTTAAACATTTCGTTTGTCTTGTTTCCATTTCAGCTGCTCTTTTTGGTGATTTCGACAATGATATGTGCTGAGGCCAATGTCCCAGCGACTTAATATTTAATTCTTCTTCTCCCATGTCTTGTAGAGAGTTCAAAATGAATTGTTTTAATGTGTGTTTTTTTCTGCACATTATTCCACACATGATAGAGTTGGCATCGAAGTGATATATTTATTGAGATATATGCTATTGTTTTTATCGTTCCATCACATTTTGTATAAATATTTTTTTGTTCGCCAGCTTTTACCCATGACGAAGTCCCTAGATACTAGGAACTTAATTTTGCGTGTTAATCCATATTTCCCTGGCATCCGTGTGCACAGGAGTCCCTCGCCGCACAGGCAGATAACTCCGACTTCGGAGGTACTCATATTTTTTCCCGTCCATGAGTAATTGACGTTTCAAGCCGGGCCTCGCTGCTGAGACCAGGGGTGGTTGCCGCAGAGAGAAATCATAAATAAAAATCCCAACCAATGTAGCCGGGATTTGAACCCACAACCTCTCTGTCTCGAAGCCGGCGTCTTGCCTCGAGACCAACCAGTTCCCCATTTTGTTGTAAATAAGAATGTTCACAAAAAACACTGCTCCCGCTTTGATGCTCAAATAACATGTGGTGTCTGTATAAACCGTCGACATATTTATTGCCATTTTGAGCTGACGACGACACATGGGGGCAGACATTCGTCTCTCTTTATCCGACAATCATTTTTATCTAGCATCAGACTTTGCACAAGACCCGCATTATATCTCACCACACGTCCATCTTCAACGCGAGCCGCTCATTCTCAACAACAGAGATGATGTCTGTTGTTGTTACCCCTCGCCTCAGTGTTCTTTTTTTGTATTTCTTTCGATTGGCTCTTCTTCATTTACTGTCTGATTTCTATTTGTGGTTTTGTTTTGAGACTCAGTTGATGTTCATGCAATGAAACTGAAGTAATTTGCTGTGCCGAGGATGTCAAAGTAAGAACAACTAATTTAATGCATGCTACTTTAGCCAGACCTACATATTAATGGAAAGATAAACAATAACCCAAGATATGCTGATAACACTGTACCACTAGCAGAAAATCCGAAAGATCTACAACAATTACTTAATGAAATTAACATGACGAGCAAAAAATATGGATTAGATATGAATATCAAAACAGCTAAAATTATGATCATAAACAAAGTTAATCAGAGTTAATCAAACTAGATATCAGACTTGACTTAATCCCCTTGTTAGCCGTGAGCTATGAGCTCTTTACAGCTTAATGCCTCTGGCATGAAGGCGCAGGTCCTTCTCAGTTGTACAGCTGAAGAGTACAGTGTGCTATTGATGGATGGAAGTAGTGGGAGTAACATGCTCCGTCGGTTTTGTAAACGAGGTCAGTGTAGTAGCAGGTGATCTACTGTCTCAGATTGTTGACGGCAGTGTCTGCAGATTGGATCATGTTGTGTTTTTATTCTGCTCAGGTGTTGATTGGTAGGAGCATGGCCTGTTCTCAGCTGGAATATCAGACTTTGTTCCCTTCGTCTCAGCTCCCTCACAGTGACGAGGGGGTCTGGTTTTGTTTGATATCTGTAGAGTAGGCGTCCAGTCTTTCCTGAAGCCCACATATTCAACCATTCCTCGTGGTAATTGTTTCTCAGAATTTGCTTGCATGTTTTGAGGCTAACTTGAGCAGGAAGCTGTGATAGAGATGCTCCCAGTTTAGCCAACCTATCCGCTCTCTCATTTCCTGCATTGCCAATGTGACCAGGGATCCATTGTAGGGTTACAGCCACGCTACAGATAGTGGAGAGTTGGTTGGATAAAGATCTCATATTGGAAACCTCAGATGTTAGTCTGCTTTCAATTGCTTCGAGTGCTGATTTAGAATCCGAGAAAATGTATATATCTTCCGGTGCGATGGTGTCACATTCAAAGTCTGCAAATATCCTTCTGAGTGCTCTCTCTATAGCTATAATTTCTGCAGAGTAATTGGAGCAGTATTCTCCGCATGGACCGTACATTTGGGGGTAGTCGTCTGGGTGCGAGTAGGGATACTTGACAACAGATCAGACTTGAAGAAAATAGACATGGAGACAGTTCAGAACTACAACTACCTTGGACATACTATAACCAGTGATTGAAAAAGTACGACTAAAAATAAATAAACGAATATAAATGGCATTAAGAAAACAATTGTAATGTCATGAAAATTATATTAACATTAAGGCAAATAATAACACCATGGCTAAAACTAAGAATAGCAAAATGTAATATCTTCTAAACTTTCCTGTATCGTGCAGAAACATAGACATTAGACAAGAAAACAGAAGAGACAAAAAAAGAAGCTATGGAAGAAAATGTGGATTTATAGAAGAATAGGAAGGATTGGATGGAAAAAAAATAAAACAAAAGAAGTCTTTAAAGAACTAGAAATAAAAAAAAAGAGCTAATAAACACAGTTCAAACACGACAAATGAGATTTGTTCAGCATGTAAAGTAATCTTGAAAGGGAAAATACAAGTTAAAGGAGTCAGAGGCAAACCAAGACTAACATGGACAAGTAATATTAAACGATGGGCAAGTCAGCCTATGACAACCTGCACATATCAAAGCTAGAGACAAAGTTAAATAACGCTCCATGGTAGCCAACCTCCGATGCAAAGACGGCACTTAATGATGATGATTTTAGTGAAACAAATCATATACAACAATAACATAACTTCTATTTCCAAAGTGTATTCAGAAGCTTTTTTTTTCACTGTCGCGTCAGGCAGACGGAAATGTCCATTACAAATTGTACAAAGTCTGTGGCGGTGGATAAGGCGGAAGAGTCAGCAATAACCAACGGCCCAGAAAGCGAAAACAGCAAATTGTTTTTACACACGAGGCATGTTCAGGACACGAAAGACGAATATGGCAGACCACAGTGAAAGAGATTGGAGCCTCATCACGTACTAGTCCAGAGGAAGCCATGGAGAGGAATTAGACTTAATGTCGGAGGAAATATCTTAAAATATGTACATGCGAGTCACATCAAAAGACAGACAAACCAGCCTATGACAACCTGCACCATCAAAGCAAGAGACAGAGCAGAATTTGCTCCATGGTAGCCAACCTTCGTTGCGGAGATGGCACTCGATGATGATGCTTATTCAGAAGATGTTTATTATTATCCCAAAATTTCATTGTAATTACAAATTGTGCCAATTTTGCAGTTTGGATAAAATACCTAGTGTCTAGTTCAGTCTCATGATTATTAAAATTGATATCTCATGGAAGCGGTTTAAATTTGTGACATCATAATCAGAACATCAATTTTGTATTAGTAAAAATCAATATTTCAATTTACTTGATATTTTGGTAGTTACTGCTCAAAATGGAAAGATCAAAGATTAACAAATGTAAGAGTTTCTGATGATTCAATGTTCAATTTTTAAACGTCAAAGATTTTCTTTGGAAATTGTAAGAAGAAGTGTCTTCTTCATACTTTAACAGTATAATAGAAGTGTCTTCCTAATACTTTAACAGTATAATAGAAGAAGTGTCTTCCTAATACTTTAACAGTATAATAGAAGTGTCTTCCTAATACTTTAACAGTATAATAGAAGAAGTGTCTTCCTAATACTTTAACAGTGTAATAGAAGAAGTGTCTTCCTAATACTTTAACAGTGTAATAGAAGAAGTGTCTTCCTAATACTTTAACAGTGTAATAGAAGAAGTGTCTTCCTAATACTTTAACAGTATAATAGAAGTGTCTTCCTAATACTTTAACAGTGTAATAGAAGAAGTGTCTTCCTAATACTTTAACAGTATAATAGAAGTGTCTTCCTAATACTTTAACAGTGTAATAGAAGAAGTGTCTTCCTAATACTTTAACAGTGTAATAGAAGAAGTGTCTTCCTAATACTTTAACAGTGTAATAGAAGAAGTGTCTTCCTAATACTTTAACAGCATAATAGAAGTGTCTTCTTAATACTTTAACAGTATAATAGAAGTGTCTTCCTAATACTTTAACAGTATAATAGAAGTGTCTTCCTAATACTTTAACAGTATAATAGAACTGTCTTCTTAATACTTTAACAGTGTAATAGAAGAAGTGTCTTCTTAATACTTTAACAGTATAATAGAAGTGTCTTCTAAATACTTTAACAGTGTAATAGAAGAAGTGTCTTCCTAATACTTTAACAGTATAATAGAAGTGTCTTCTAAATACTTTAACAGTGTAATAGAAGAAGTGTCTTCCTAATACTTTAACAGTATAATAGAAGTGTCTTCTTAATACTTTAACAGTGTAATAGAAGAAGTGTCTTCCTAATACTTTAACAGTATAATAGAAGTGTCTTCCTAATACTTTAACAGTATAATAGAAGAAGTGTCTTCCAAATACTTTAACAGTATAATAGAAGTGTCTTCTAAATATTTTAATAGTATAATAGAAGTGTCTTCTAAATACTTTAACAGTGTAATAGAAGAAGTGTCTTCCTAATACTTTAACATCATAATAGAAGTAGTGTCTTCCTATACTTTAACAGTATAATAGAAGTGTCTTCCTAATACTTTAACAGTATAATAGAAGAAGTGTCTTCCAAATACTTTAACAGTATAATAGAAGTGTCTTCTAAATATTTTAATAGTATAATAGAAGTGTCTTCTAAATACTTTAACAGTGTAATAGAAGAAGTGTCTTCCTAATACTTTAACATCATAATAGAAGTAGTGTCTTCCTATACTTTAACAGTATAATAGAAGAAACATATGCAAATTTTCTCTTTCTGGAAAGGCTCGAATGAGAACATCAACTAAAGTGTCAATAACAAACAACCGTGACCCATGTTAACATAACACATTCAAACCCAACGTTTTCAATAGCTAGACTTTATCAGTAGCAGAGCAGTTTAATATGTCATAAATTTTATACTTCACTCGTCGTCTTTCTGGTTATATCGTGACGTTGTATATAGAAACTACGTGCACTTTTCGTACATAGTTACTTGCATTGCCTACTTTGCTGGCATAGTTAAATGATGCAGTGATTATCTATTCTATTCTAATCTATTCTATTCTATTCTATTCTATTCTATTCTATTCTATTCTATTCTATTCTTTACACTGAACCAGTTTCATTGCATCAGCAATTCTCATATCCTCTCCCCCACTTGTCACAGTATTTCCCACAATGCATCGGTAAATTCTGTTTGATAAGAAAGCTCCGTGGTCGTCCTACTCGACTGCATAGGCGACGATTTTAAACAAAAAAACCTCATTAGTGGTTTCTTACAACATCCGTGGCAGATAACATTGGCTCTGTTCTTTTTTTTCCTTCACCTTGGGGGCTCCGTTGATCACACAGAATCACGTGACTATAAGTTTCTGTCGATGCATGTTTCCTTGGTCGATCTTTAGCATTGTATCCTGACATCTGTGGCTCAGTTATTAGTGTGTTCGCTTCCTGATCAGAAGTAAAGGTAAAGTACGAGACTTGAACCGGCGTCTTAGCACGCGAGTTTCCACCCATATGTGCTCGGCCGCCTATCCAGAAATGTTCGGAGAATTCTGGATAGCGTCGCTTCAAGCATCGAAACTCACGATGCGAGGCGGCATTCCTCACCTTCCCAGGGTAATACCCTGGTACCCATTTCTGCCAGAGACTGGGTCGACCCTGGGGTATTTTTTTTTTCCAACCACGAATACAACTCACACTGTTTCCAGCGGGAATCGAACACGGCTTGTCCGAACGTCGGTAGTCCAGTCGGGTGGTTTTCCCAACTAGGCTACCGAGGCTCCCATGGATCAGAAGTATCCAGATTTAATTCTTAGAGACGGCTTTTATTTGTGGTGTCCCTAGTTTACGACATTGCCGCGCATTACAACCGTCTTCAACTTGAATGGGTAGATTTGCATAACAGTTTTTGTCTGGACAGTTGCCATTTTGGCTTGCTCTTTTCGACTTTAACCGGTAAACGGCTTATTATCGTCCGTGAGTGCGCACGGGCTTGTCCTCTTTTTCTCCGTCCGAGAGGGCTAGACATCGCATTTTACTACCCAGAGAAGACTAGAAATCGGATCTCACTACCCACAGAGGGCTAGAAATCGGATCTCACTACCCAGAGAGGCTAGACAACGAATCTCACAACCCAGAGATGGCTAGACAACGAATCTAACTACCAGGATGAGGACTAGACAACGAATCTCACTACCTAGAGAGGGCTAGACAACCAATATCACTACCTAGAGAGGGACATACATCGAATCTCACTACCCAGAGAGACTAGACAACGAATCTCACTACCCAGAGATGGCTAGACAACGAATTTCACTACCAGGATGAGGGCTAGACAACGAATCTCACTACCAGGATGAGGGCTAGACAACGAATCTCACTACTTAGAGAGGGCTAGACAACTAATATCAATACCCAGAGATGGCTAGACAACGAATTTCACTACCAGGATGAGGGCTAGACAACGAATCTCACTACCCAGAGAGGGCTAGACAACGAATTTCCCTACCCAGAGTGCAGGAAGGGTGAAGCCACGGGTTCTTCTACCTTCTTAGCTCCCTGTGGAGTATAGGTCTTCAACAAACACTTTCCAAGTCGTTCTGTTTGTTGCCATTCTTTTAAGATCATTCCATGTCTTCCCCATCATCTTCATCTCTGCTTCTATGTCTTCTCCAAGAATTCCTTGGTCTTCCTCTTTGTCTTGTCCCCTGGGGATTCCAAAAAAGGGTCTGTTGTGTAATATACTCTCAGTTGGCTTCCGTAGAATGTGTCTTATCCAACGCCATCGTCTTCGCTGTATCTCTTTATCCACTGGTATTTGACCGGTACATTTCCATAATTCTATGTTAGTGATTTTGTCCTGCCATTTCCATCCTTTTATTCTGCGTAAGCATCCATTAATGAACGTCTGTGTCTTCGTGATTGTCAATTTTGTTGTTCTCCATGTTTCACAGCCATATAATAGGACCGACTTAACATTTGAGTTGAACATTTTTATTTTTGTATTTAATCTAATTTCTTTGGATTTCCATGTTTCCCAGTGCAATGAAAGCTCTTCTTGCTTTCGACATCCTTGTGAAGCACTTGTACTGTGCTGATATTCTTTTCTATCCGTAATAATATCAGAGAACTAACGAACACCGATGAAAGAAATCGGCCTCGCTGCACACTATAGTATCATAGGTGCCAGCTTTTCCAACAACGAAAGTAATGTGTGAATGCTAATAATTTATATATTTACAGTTATACTCAGTCTTGATCGATTTCATCTATCGACTCATCTTTAGCTAACATAGCCTTGCTTCCGATTCCTTCAGGCACGAAGCCGCGCTTTGAGCAACCACAGTCTGATTCACACACAGAAAAAGTTAGCAATGGCAGCCCCAAAGCAGCAGAACTAGAATTATCAGCCCCCCCCCCCTCCCACTCTCTGGCTCAATAAGAAGGCTTTAAAAGGAAAAACAATCCAGTAATAAAAAAAATTCTCAGAAGAATGTTGAAAGTTCCCTGGACAGCTAAAAAGACCAATCAGGAAATTCTCAAAGTGACCAACACATAAAGGGAACTCCTAATTTTTTTCTGGCACATCATGAGAAGAGGAAAGTTGGAATACTTGGTTACAACTGGCAAATTAAAAGGAAAAAGAGATCGCAGACGACGAAGAAAGAAAATACTGGATAGCTTGGTGTCATGGCATGGAAAACAGTCAACAACAGAACTGATACGATGCAGTGTAGATAGAAGATTGTGGAAGGGCATGATCGCCTACGCCAACCGATATGGCACATGATGATGATGAATAAAAAATTCGATACTGAAAAAGGAGGTGCCGGGCCGAAAGGCATAATCGTTTTTTTTTCCTCCGCACACCATATCGCAACGGATCTAAAAAAAAGTAAAGTACCCCCGTCACGCCAAGTGGCGTATAAGGAATATGGTGTTAGTGACCCTAAATTTTACAGACCTTCGGCACATGATTTTTGGGGTAATGTGGTCGGTATTACGCCCGTGCCGCTTTACTTTCCCAGAAAAAAATCCGGTACCCATTAAATGTTGGGTGAAACGGAAGCTGTCGAGTGGGATCGAACCCTACCTCTTGTCCTTTGTAGTCCAGTCTCTATACATGAGATCCTCTGCCTGCCATCGCGGTGTGGGGACCATATCCGGCACTACTTGTCGGCTGCAGGGGGGCTAAACGGGAGCTCCACCTTGCCCAGGGGTGTCCCGAAGACTAGCGGAGGAAAGGAGAGGTCTTACTCCTCCTTTGGTAGGGCAGAACTCTACCCCGCAAACCGCACTAAATATAACAACCAACTATAACAACTAATTATAACTAACTATAACAACAACCTATTACAACTAAATATAACAACAAACTTTTACAGCTAACTATAACAAACTAACTATAACAACAATATATTACAACTAACTATAACAAACTAACTATAACAACAATCTATTACAACTAACTATAACAACTAACTATGACAAACTAACAATAACAACTAACTATAACAACGAAATATAACAACTAATTATAACAACTAACTATAACAACAATCTATTACAACTAACTATAACAAACTAACTATAACAAACTAACTATAAGAAACTAACTATAACAAACTAACTATAACAAACTAACTATAACAACTAACTAAAACAACTAACTAAAACAACTAACTAAAACAAGTAATTATAACAACTAACTATAACAACAATCTATTACAACTAACTATAACAGACTAACTATAACAACAACCTTTTACAACTAACTATAACAACTAACTAAAACAACTAATTATAACAACTAACTATAACAACAAAATATTACAACTAACTATACCAAACTATAACAACAAAATATTACAACTAACTATAACAAACTAACTATAACAAACTAACTATAACAAACTAACTATAACAACAATCTATTACAACTAACTATAACAAACTATAACAACAAAATATTACAACTAACTATAACAAACTATAACAACAACCTATTACAACTAAGTATAACAAACTATAACAACAACCTATTACAACTAACTATAACAAACTAACTATAACAAACTAACTATAACAAACTAACTATACCAACAATTTATTACAACTAACTATAACAAAATATAACAACAATCTATTACAACTAACTATAACAACAACCTATTACAACTAACTATAACACCTATCTAACTATAACAAACTATAACAACAACTTATTACAACTAACTATGACAACAATCTATTACATCTACCTATAACAAACTATAACAACAACTTATTACAACTAACTATAACAAACTAACTATTACAACAACCTATTACAACTGACTATAATAGCTAACTATAACAAACTATAACAACAACCTATTACAACTAAATATAACAACAACCTATTACAACTAACTATAACAACAATATATTACAACTGATTATAACAACAATCTATTACAACTAATCATAACAACAACCTATTACAACTGATTATAACAACAATCTATTACAACTAATTATAACAACAACCTATTACAACTAATTATAACAACAACCTATTACAACTAATTATGACAACAACCTATTACAACTAATTATGACAACAACCTATAACAACTAACTATAGCTAACTATAACAAACTAACTATAACAACTAACTATAACAACTAACTATAACAACTAACTATAACAACAAATCATAACAACTAACTATAGTTAACTATAACTATAACGGTATTCACTTTCACCCTCAATATCTCTGATTTTCCAGGGGTGCGGGTAATGGAGGAACGGACTTTTATTCCAAATACAGCGCCCCATCTAACTCCAACTTCCTATCGAACTCCAGCGCCCCATCTAACTCCAATTTCCTGAAAAACTACAGCGCCCCATCTAACCCTAACTTCCTTTTGAACTACAGCGCTTCATCTAACTCCAATTTCCAATCAAAGTACAGCGCCACATCTAACTCCAACTTCCTATCAAACTACAGCGCCCCATCTAACTCCAACTTCCTGTCGAACTACAGCACTCTATCTAACTCCAACTTCCTTTTGAAATACAGCGCCCCATCTAACTTTCAACTTCTTCTCGAACTCCGCCATCAAATCAAACTTTCTATAGAACTACAGCGTAATCTTTCATAAAAGTAAGTTATCCCTTTCCTATCCACTTTCCTAAAAGAAAGTTATCGTTGTCCTAGTCCACTTTCCTGAAAGAAAGTTATCGTTGTCCTAGTCCACTTTCCTGAAAGAAAGTTATCGTTGTCATAGTCCACTTTCCTAAAAGAAAGTTATCGTTGTCCTAGTCCACTTTCCTGAAAGAAAGTTATCGTTGTCATAGTCCACTTTCCTGAAAGAAAGTTATCGTTGTCCTAGTCCACTTTCCTGAAAGAAAGTTATCGTTGTCCTAGTCCACTTTCCTGAAAGAAAGTTATCGTTGTCCTAGTCCACTTTCCTGAAAGAAAGTTATCGTTGTCATAGTCCACTTTCCTGAAAGAAAGTTATCGTTGTCCTAGTCCACTTTCCTGAAAGAAAGTTATCGTTGTCCTAGTCCACTTTCCTAAAAGAAAGTTATCGTTGTCCTAGTCCACTTTCCTAAAAGAAAGTTATCGTTGTCCTAGTCCACTTTCCTAAAAGAAAGTTATCGTTGTCCTAGTCCACTTTCCTAAAAGAAAGTTATCGTTGTCTTAGTCCACTTTCCTAAAAGAAAGTTATCGTTGTCCTAGTCCACTTTCCTGAAAGAAAGTTATCGTTGTCCTAGTCCACTTTCCTGAAAGAAAGTTATCGTTGTCCTAGTCCACTTTCCTGAAAGAAAGTTATCGTTGTCCTAGTCCACTTTCCTGAAAGAAAGTTATCGTTGTCCTAGTCCACTTTCCTGAAAGAAAGTTATCGTTGTCCTAGTCCACTTTCCTGAAAGAAAGTTATCGTTGTCCTAGTCCACTTTCCTGAAAGAAAGTTATCGTTGTCCTAGTCCACTTTCCTGAATGAAAGTTATCGTTGTCCTAGTCCACTTTCCTGAAAGAAAGTTATCGTTGTCCTAGTCCACTTTCCTGAATGAAAGTTATCGTTGTCCTAGTCCACTTTCCTGAAAGAAAGTTATCGTTGCCCTAGTCCACTTTCCTGAAAGAAAGTTATCGTTGTCATAGTCCACTTTCCTGAAAGGAAGGTATCGTTGTCCTGGTCTATTTGCCACCAAGACATCTCAAATGATTTCTTAATGTAATAGTTTGTTGATAAAGGATTAATTAAATGTTTAAATAAATTAATTATAAGTTATAACTATATTATTTCATTATTTGACCATTGCCTAGTAATAACTTACAACATAGATAGTTAAGGACCTATCTTCACAGTAGAACTGGAATGGCCGTTGCATGTAAGAATTAAACAGTTCATGTCACTGCTATTTTAGTATTGATACTGAAACATTTTGAAGTGCGATATGAAGTAGATTTCAAGATGTATGAATAACATATGTAACAGTAAAGGTGAATGAAAGCATAGGGTAGGTAACTCAGCTGGTACCCTTTTCTTAACAAATTGTAACAGTGACATAGCGGTCATCAGTGTTAGTGACAGAGTAACACGTTGTCGGAATGGAAAGTTCATAGCGGGTAGTGGAGATCTCACCGATGGAGGTGAAGGAAGGATGCAGAATAGTACTCGGAAGTTTCGTGAGAATGGAAATTTTCCAAGCAATTGTTGTGGAAGTGAGGATAAAACATGGCTTAACCGTCATATAAATAGGTTGACAAACAACTTCCAGGACAGGTCAAAGTCATAAATATCATTATTTTTAAACGCTGGAGAGGTCAAGCTGACCAGAGGTTACTCACGGAGTCGTACACAGTTTGTTTTGGTCAAGTCTTAGACATAGTTCAACTATGGGTCAGAATGATGAGATCTGATTGGTTCAAGAGGTTGCAAGTTGTCACTTCGCGACAACTTAGCGGAATTTAATTGCCTACAGATATTCAGCACGAAAAGTTATGTTGCAGTATTTAAGCTTCGACACTAGAGGTTTTGAGTAGTCAGAAATTAATTATACCCGCAATGCAGTCAGAAAGTTAGTTAGGAATCTCCACGAGTTCATTAGTCAGAAATTAGTTAGGACCGCAATTCAGGTGAGAGAAGTAGTCAGTGAAGTAGTTAGGAATTGAAAGTAAGAAAACAGTTTGTAGTTCTACGTTAGTTGACAAGTTATGAAGGCACAGACTAGACATTAGTAAGAAGGAGTTTGAATCAAAAGTGTGAACTAGTCAAGCTTAGAGTAGAAAAAGATAGCAGGGACTTAGGAAATAAGATGAGCAGTAGACAGAACTAGAACAAGTGAATTAGAACATAAAGAACATTTAGTCGTGAAAGTGTTTTTGAAGAGTGTTTCCAAAGTTGTGTCTCAGAGAACAAGTTTGTAAGTTGTGAGAGATTCATTTACAACAAACAATTATGGACATTTGAATATTCATCGTCGCTAGTGTCTGCATGTCCAGAACTAAAGAACATTAATTCTAAGAGAAGTGCTTCCACTATTATGTAATACGAGCCAAGTTAGAGATCAATAAACTTGATTATGATTTATAATATATGAGAATAGTCTGTGATGATTGTGTTCACTACGTTGTGATTAATGTGATGTGATGTGCATTGGCTACAAAGATAATAACATCAAGATAAATAATTCAACCTGTTTTACACATCAATCTACATGAGACATCAGTGCGCTTGTTTTTGTTTTTGATTTTATTTTCTATAAAATAACTGAATACAATTTTGTTTTACAGAAGTGCAGTGAGGTCAAATCTTAAAACAATGGGCAATTTATGAAAAATGAATAAATAGTGAATAAACAAATAAAAGTGGGGACTGGTAGGTCTCAAGGCAAGACGCCGGCCTCGAGACAGAGAGGTTGTGCGTTCAAATCCTGGCTAAACCGGTTGGGATTTTTATTTATGATTTCTCTCTGCGATAACCATCCCTGGTCGCAGCAGCGAGGTCCGGCTTCAAAACGTCAATTACTCATCGACGGGAAAAATATGAGTACCTCCGAAGTCGGAGTTATCTGCCTGTGCGGCGAGGGACTCCTGTGCACATGGCTGCCTGGAAAAAATGGATTAACACGCAAAATTCAGTTCCTAGTCTCGGGGAAAAAGTTAAAATAAAACAACAAAGTTGAATGAAAGCACAGATATGTCAGCGGTATTCTGGTAACCACAAGGAAAGACGTTATGAAGATACACATGAATTACAGACGAAGATAATTAAAGAGAAATGTAAGAGAAACAGTTATAACATTACTGCTACAGAAAACATTAAAAACAATGACTTAGCAGCTGTGATCTAATAGTATATGAAATCTATATATTGACCTTTCGAGCCGTAGCCGGCCCATAGGACGTAGACCAAGATACTCCTTCTCTTATCTGAATTTTTGTTCTAGCAGTTTTGAATTCTTTTAAAGATATTTTATCAAATCTCGCCATTTGTCTCTGTTCTGTGCAAGCTCATTGAGGGAGCCGATTCCTACTGCTCTTTCTTCACTCATCAGTGCTCTTCTCAGTGTCTCTCTGGGTCTTCCTCTTTTCCTCTTATCTCTTTTTTCCCCACTTGATGGCTTGCTTTGCTATTCGATTATTATCTCTTCTCATCACATGTCCAACATATGACCATCGTCTTTTCTTTATTACTGAAGATAGTAGTGGTTGATTGATGATTTCTCTAATTTCCTCGTTTGTTTTGAATTTATTCTATGCTCTACAATATATTTTCCTTAGACATTTATTTTCGAATGCATTCAACTTTGTTGCTATATCTCTGGTTGTTTTCCAGCTTTCACAGGCATACGTAAGGGTTGATAGTATAGTTGATTTGAATAGTCTAAGTTTTGTGTTTGTGCTGATGAGTTTTGATTTCCATAACTTTTCTTCTTCACATTAAAGGCTACTTACTGAAAGACATTGCTGCTTTAGCTATTCTGATTCATAATTCTGATATATGAAATAATCAGGTTTGCATTCGAACCATGATGTAAACAATGTTGACTTTGCTTGTCTCCAACGGTTTGTCTCATTCTATTAGAGAACATCACGCTATCTGTTATAACAGCGAGTTGGCGAATTTTAAGAAATGTAATCACGGGTGTGATAATAAATGTTTGCACACAGTTCGTTAACCATCGCTGTATATCAAGTCTTTATTCTGCTGGCCTCGTTCGCGGCCTTGGATGCTAATGACCTAACTTGTGCAGACGGTTGGTTTGGGGCAAATTGTACGTTACAATGTCACTGCTATAATTACTCAGATTCTGACAAAACTACAGGGACATGCCCAAACAATGACAGTTGTCAGCACGAATATTTCGGACCCCAGTGTCAGTACTAGGATCTCGTTTACAAATACGCCCAAAAAATCTGAACCTACTTTCCTGTTTGATAACAACGACACCCCATGTAATCCGTACACAGATTCTACATCAGTTGAGGCAACTCTCAATCAATCTTTGTCGTTCTCCTGGTTTAGGATTTATGCGAATGACTTAAAATATCCTGACAGTTTCACGGTAAAACTAAATGTTCTGCGTCTTGTAACAATGAATCAAAGTTTGTAGTTAGTCAGCACGAGGTTGATGTCCTTTGCTCTGGGGCTGGTCTGATCAACAAGTTACGGATTGAAGGGGCGATAGTTGCAAATATCTGCTTCATCTACATTGGCTGGAGTCGGAATGTGGCTCTCAAACAGAACACAAACCAGACCGACACATTTAATGCTTGTTATACAGGAGACGGATGTGGACCAGAGGCCGCAGTTAATGGCAAAACAAAGACCAATCTCTATGACAATGACTGCACACACACACACACACAATTGAGAAGTGGAACCAATTCTGTTTACTGGTATCTGAACTTTGCCACGCCCCAGAAGATTCACACCATTCGATTCTATCATCAATCTAGCACTATGATTCGGGTAAAGAATGCCACTCGAAAGGCTTTCTCTGACAGTGGCGGCGTAGTGTTCCAGTATAATGATATATAATACCCTAATGTTTCTGTGAACACTATTGTAGTCACCACACAAACGCCAATGGCACACATTAACATTGAGTTCTCAGCGACCATTTTGCAGGCCGACAGTGCACTGACGGTATGTGATGTGCAAACATTTACAGACACCTATTGTCTGGACGGGCATTCTGGGTCGTTTTGTGAAGTGTGTAGCGGGTGTAGCAAAAACTGCAACGTCATCATCGGTACGTGTCACGGCAACTGTTCACATGGGATCTATGGACACGACTGCTCCAGGTCTTGTCTCTGTGTCTGTCCTTTATGTGAGAAAAGATCCGGAAAATGCCTACAATGTAAACATCCTGGCTATACCTGTAATGACACTTTTCCCAATGGTAAGTTTGGGCTTCAATGCGAACAGACGTGTTCTGATGGCTGTTAATCATATGTGACCCGGGAAGTGCAGACTGTACGTGCAAGGAAACGTACTACTGGTCAGACTGCACTCTCAAATGTCCGGACATCTGTTTCAACGACCCATGTGAACAGTCAACCGGGAACTGTACATGCAAGGGAACTTTCTACGGGTCAGTCTGCACTCTCACATCTCCAGACAACTGTTTGAACGGAACCTGTGAATAGTTAACCGGGGTCTGCGTCTCGTATGTCGATAATTCCCACGTTAAGAAGAGTCTGCCGAATACAACAAACCCAAACATATGAATACCTTTCGCGATTGCTGCTCTTCTACTCCTCTTGTGCTTCTCTTGAATTGAGCCATGGCTCTGAGTTAAATCTCAGTGAATATTCGTGCTAGTCGTAGCTCATATCTTAGTGGGTGTCTGCAGTAGCCACGGCTGATATCTTAGTGGGTGTATATACTGGCCATGGCTCATATCTTAGTGTGTGTCTGGGCTGGCAATGATTCATATCTTAGTGTGTTTTCGTGAAGCCATGGCTCATATCTTAATGTGTTTCTGTGCTAGTCATGGCTCATATCTTAGTGTGTTTCTGTGCTAACCATGGCTCATATCTTAGCTTGTGTGTGTGTGTGTGTGTGTGTGTGTGTGTATGTGTGCTAGCCATGGCTCATATCTTGGTGTGTGTCGTGTAAGTCATATCTTGGTGTGTCCGTGTTAATCATGTCTCATATTTGTATGTGTGTATGTGTTTAATCATATCTCATATCTTAGTGTGTATCTGTGTTAGTCATGTGTCATATCTTTGTGTGTACATGTTTTGGTTAGGGATATCTCATATCTTTGTGTGATTGATTATGTTAGTCATATCTCATATCTTTGTGTGTGCATGTATGTGTTTGTCACATGTCATATCTTTGTGTGTGCATGTCTATGTCAGTCATATCTCATATCTTTGTGTGCATGTCTATGTTAGGCATGTGTCATATCTTTGTGTGAGCATGTCTATGTCAGTCATATCTCATATCTTTGTATGCATGTATATGTTATTCATGTGTCATATCTTTGCGTGTATGTCTGTGTTAGTCATATATCATATTTTGATGTGTGTCAGTGTTAGTCATGCCTCGTATCGCTGTGTGCATGTCTGTGTTAGTCACATCTCATATCTTTGTGTGTGCATGTCTGTGTTAGTCACCTCTAGTGACTCGGGCAGATGGTGCTCGTAAACCTGGGAGGGCCGACCGTCTAAGGGCAGAATCCCCCTACAAAAATGACAATCTGCTGCCTTGCAGGAAGATTGGGGCGATCAAAGGCTAAGGAAAGCAAACCTGAATAAAATGCTGGCTGAAATCGGATGCACTGGGCCACTGGCGCAGAACACAGTGCAACGTTTTAACGGGTGTTCAATCAGAGTGGATCTGTCTGTGGGGAGATCAACACACTTAACCTGACAGCTGATTTCATGTGAGAGTCTGGAATCATACTCTGATTGAGTCCTGATCGCAGAGAGAGAGAGAGAGAGAAATAATCATCATCATCGAGTGCCGTCTCCGCAACGAAGGTTGGCTACCATGGAGCGCCATTCTGCTCTGTCTCTTGCTTTGATGGTGCAGATTGTCATAGGCTGATTTGACCATCTTTTGATGGTACTCGTCCATGTTAGTCTTGGTCTGCCTCTGCCTCTTTTATCTTGATTTTCCCCTCCAGGATTACTTTTAGTAGCCTGTTGTGTCTTTTAACATGCCATAAAAATCGCATTTGTCTTGTTTGAATTGTGCTTAGTAGTTCTATTTTCATTTTTAGTTGTTTTAAGACTTCATCGTTTGTTTTCTTTTCCTTCCATCCAATTCTACCTATTCTTCTATATATCCACATTTCAAAGGCTTCAATTCTCAAATCTGTTTTCTTGTCTAATGTCCATGTTTCTGCACCATATAGGAATATTGAGAAGATGTAAAATTTTGCTATTTTTAGTTTTAGCCCTGGTGTTATTTGTTTTGATATATGAAACATCATCTCATTAATATAATTGTTTTATACAAATTTTAATGATCAACAACAAAAATAATGAGTAATATTTCTAGTAATACATTTGTAATTGCGTTTGCTACCAGATGAACGCAACAACTGTCACCTACTCTATGTCAGCCGGTATTGCCTTTAAACTTCGCTTGGCTATACGTCACGCGTCGTGGTGTAAGACAGAACCCTCGCTCGGGTCTCGGTGCGTATTTCCTTGATCGCACAGAATAGGAAAGCACACTCGCTGAACAAAACTAATAAGACAGGCTTTTAGTTGGATCAACCTATGTACAACGTTCTAGCAGGATACACAACTAAGACACCCCTTTTATTTGCTGTGCAATTGTGGGATAATTCTAAAATAAAAGGGGCTAGAATATAACAATAAAACATTAAATAAACTTGTTACTGGTGGATCTTTCTCTGAAAGCGGTGGCTTATCTTGTGTTCCTGTTTTCGGAATTATACCAATTTAAAAGGTTTGTTAATTATTTTGTAATATTGCATTTAGTTTGTTGCAACTGTTTTTATTTCTTAATTTTGAGCATATTAAACTGTTATTAATGTCGAATTTTAAGTCTTATCATCATGTGCCATACCGGCTAAAATTATACAAATATATATATATATTTCACTGTTTTTATTATATTATATTATTAATAGTATTAATATGACTATATTTTTATTATAATATATTATTATTACATTATTAACATATAATATACCAACTTGAAAGGTTGCTAATTATTTATGTAACATTTCATTTGCTTCGTAGCAACTAGTTTTATTTCTTCATTTTGAGCATATTAAACTGTTATTGATGTCGCATTTTTAGTCTGATCATCATGTGCCATACCGGTAAAAATTGTACAAATATATATATTTTATTATTTTTATTATGTTATATTATTAATATTAGTATATTATTATTATATTATTATATTATTATTATATTATTATTATATTATTATATTATTATATTATTATATTATTATTATATTATTATTATATTATAAACATATATTATACCAGTTTGAAAGGTGTGCTAATTATTTTTGTAACATTGCATTCGCTTCATTGCAACTATTTTTTATTTCTTAATTTCGATAAAATGAAACTGTTATTACTGTCGTATTATTAGTTGTATCATCATGTGCCGTACCGGGTAATAAAGATATTCATGTGCTTACACATGCCTTCCCTCGTCCCTCCCCTCCCCCCAGTGCATCGTATCAAATCTGTTCTTGATTGATTACTGCTCCACGACCCCAAGTTTTCTAGTATCTTCTCACTTTGTCGTCCGCGAAATCTCTCTCTCTGTATTTTGCCAGCTATAATCACAAAGTATTCCAACTTTCATCTTCTTATGATGTGCTCGAAAAAAAATGTTGATTTGTTTTTTTATTATCTTTTTTATGAGCTCCCTTTTTGTGTTGGTTTCGTTGATAATTTCTTCATCTGTCTTCTAGGTTGACTCAGCCGTAAACGGCTACCGTGTATAATTTTTTATTAATTATTTTTCTGCGAAAGAATGATAGTACTGGTATAATACTGTCCATAAAGATACCCCCCAAAAATTATATAGCTATTGTAAAGTGCAGCTAAAACCACTGTTTTGTTCGTTGAAAACCCGGTGTACGGTGTTCGAAACCAGCGGCAGACGGATCTGTGTTTATTCTTTCTATCGGGGGTTAAATAAAAATCCGGAGCCTCACACGTCGTGGCGACTGCTTTGACCACGCGACCTTAATCCCTCTTGTTCTACCGTTAGCCCCCCCCCCCCCCCCCCCCCGACATACACCAGCAATGGTAAAGGTATATATATATATATATATAAATATATATATATATATATATTTTTAGGTAGTATAGCAAAATTACTATTTTTTGCCTATTTTCAGTGCCGCTTTTATTTCCTTATTTTCTCATATTAATCTATACATGAAAAAATACACATAAATATATTTGAATTATCGATAAGAAAAAAACACTAACAATTGGGAATGTGTACAAATATTATACATACTTGACTATATATATATATATATATATATATATATATATACATATATATATATATCGCCAATCAACCACTAATATCTTCTGTAATAAAGAAAAGACGATGGTCATATGTTGGACATGTGATGAGAAGAGATACTAACCGAAAAGCAAAGCAAGCCCTCATGTGGGAAACAACAGGTAAGAGAAAAAGAGGAAGATCCAGAGAGACGCTGAGAAGAACTTTGATGAGAGAGGCAAGAACAGCAGAAATCGGCTCCCTCAATGAGATAAGCTGCTTGCACAGAACAGAGACAAATGGCGAGATTTGATCAAATATCTTTAAAAGAATTGAAAACTATTAGAACAAAAATTCAGATGAAGGAGTATCTTGGTCTACGCCCTATGGGCCGGCTACGGCTCGAAAGGCCAATATATATATATATATATATATATATATATATATATATATATATATATATATATATATATCATAAGATGGTGATTTCGGTAAAATATTGACTTTAAATTATTTTTAAAACTGAACATTCTTTTCGGGGCTTTAATTGCAAATGGAAGTAAACCCTTACAAGTGTGTAATTAGAGTTTTTTAAAAATATGCAGTTTTAAAATAAAGTCTATACACTTTTATCAAGATATTTCTGGTGTAACATTCAGGACATAGTCTGATGTACAACAAATCGCGCTACAGTGAACGCGGCAAGAGGCCAAGCTTAACCAGTCGAAAAGTGCTTGTTTATACAGCGTGTTTAGGACACAAGATGAGGCTAACTTTAGATGACCTTTTTAAAGGCAGTAATTTACCATCTATGGTAAATACATATGAATATGTATTAAAAGAATAAAGACACATTTAAATTATCTATCTAACAGTCTGTCTGTCTGTCTGTCTACCTATCCATCTTTATGTCTGTCTGTCTGTCTGTCTATCTACTTTCCATCTTTATGTCTGCCTGCCTGTCTGTCTATCTATCTACCTATCCATCTGTATGTCTGCCTGTTTGTCTATCTATCTACCTAACCATCTTATTTCTGTCTCTGTCTGTCTATCTACCTATCCATCTTTATGTCTGCATGTCTGTCTATCTGTCTATCCATCTTTATGTATACGTATTTTAAATTAAAGACGTCGCTTAGGGCAAATAAATGTTATATTCTCTTTGATCGACAATCTGTGCTATTTCAATGTCAAACTACATGTATACACATGACTCGCCTCTTATTTCGTCACATGTCTGTGTTCTGAGCGAGCCTCTCGACCTTAGCAAGGGGGCTCATGCCTGCCGTTGTTGCTTCTCCAGTCATCATTCTCTTCAGTGTTTATCTAGGTCGGCTTCTTGTTCTGTGTACTTCCTGATTTCCATTTGAGGGCTTATTTTGGGATTTTCTTCTTGTCTCTTATTACCACATGGCCAACATAAGACTACTTTCATATGTTGATTAAAATATATATTTGTGGTTCTTTTGTCATTTCTCTTATTTTTGTAAGTAAAGTTATAGCAAAGGTTACCTTCCCCATGCCTAGCTAGGCATATGGGTAATATGGTCGGTATCACGCCAGGACGCCTTTATCCACTCCCCCCCCCCCAAACAAAACAAATCTCTGATACCCATTTTTAGAGGCTGGGTGGACCCCTGTGACTTCCTAGTCCGAAAAAAAATATCCGCCACGGCTGGGTGGAACCCTAACGGTCAGTAAGCGAGCACACTAACCACTCAGCCACCGAGGTTCATATTTTTGTTGGGGGATTAAGGCAAAAAAAGCAAATGAATGCATTCCCTCATATTTTTGTGCCAGTTTTGAATTCATTCCTTGGTATACGAATCACTTTCCTTAGACATTCTTTGTCAAACGCATTTAAGTTTTTTTTCTATTTCTATAGTAGTTGTGTTCTTGCTCTCTCATGCATAATTAATAATCGCAGTTAAAACATATCATCTGAATATCCACAGCTTTGTTTGCTCACCTTATTTTGAAAAAGCAAGCATACATTATTAACAGCTGTATGTGATTGTCCACTCGATAGATGATAGATTCATAGAGCATAGCTGTTTATGACATTTTAGTGGTCTTGATAAATTATCTGAAACATTATTGGAGTATAAATCAGCTATATAACGTTAAGGTTGTGATTTATCATGATTATTTCTTGTGATTTCAGAAAATGAAAAATATCTTATGCAACAAATCTATGTCAATAGAAATGAGAAAGAGAGTTCATCGGTGCTATATAGAACCAATTCTGACCTATGGAAGCGAATCATGGACAGTAGACAAACAAATGAAAAGACGATTAGAGGATACAGAGATGGGATTTCTCAGAAGAATGTTGAAAGTTCCCTGGACAGCTAAAAAGACCAATGAGGAAGTTCTCAAAAAGGCCAACACAAAAATGGAGCTCTTAAAAAACATCAGAAAGAAGCAATCAACATTTTTCGGGCACATCATGAGAAGAGGACAATTGGAATACTTGGTTACAACTGGCAAAATAAAAGGAAGGAAAGATCGCGGACGACAAAGAGAGAAAATACTGGAAAGCTTGGTGTCATGGCATGGAAAACAGTCAACAACAGAACTGATACGACGCACTGTAGATAGAAGATTGTGGAAGGACACGATCGCCTACGCCAACCGGTATGGTACATGATGATGATGATGATATAAGGTTAACAATTGTCATGAGAAATAAGCGGGGGGCGCGACAGCTCAGTTGCTAGTCAACTGGACTACAAAAGACAAGAGGTAAGGTTTGATCCTGATCTAGGGCTTCCATGTTAACCCAGCCTTAAATGGCTACCTGATTTTTATATGGGAAAGTAAAGCGGCACATGCGTAATACCGACCACATTACCCCAAAAACCATGTGCCAAAGGTCTGTAAAATAATATGGTCACTAACACTATATTCTCTATTCGCCACTTGGCGTGACGGGGCTATTTACTTATAAAGAATGCTGTAACTTAAATTGTTACAATATTTAAGGTTAAAATATGATTTTTTTACATCAAAAAAGGTTAACTCTTTCAGAACGGAAAAGATTTTACCAATTTAGCGGTAGAGATTTCAGAGACAAACTTTTTCATCTTTTTAAATATATAGCTACATGTTTATATTTATCTAACACTTAACATATTATATATGAATTTTTAGATAATTAAGCAAGGAATTATAGTTCAATACCAGATGATACAAGACATATAACAAGAATAAGGTTTGATGGTAGTTTACGCTAATCAAATTAAGAGTGACGCAATGTGCGGCTAAACGTACATGACGGAAATCGGCATGGCGCATGATGCGTCGAAACGTACGGAAAGAGTTAAATGTCTCACATTTTAAAATATTTATTCTCACAAAGGACATTGTGTTAAATCATCAACAGCACACACGTGAAATATTCGTGAATAGTTTCCCTAGTTGGTAAAGCCACTCGACTGAGCTACCGACGTTCGGACAACCTGTGTTCGATTCCTGCTGCAAGCAGTGTGAATTGTACTTATGGTTGGGGGAAAAAAAATTCGCTCGCGGTCGACCCAGTCGCTGGCAAAAATGGTTGCCAGGGTAGTATTCTGGGAAGGTGAAAAATGCCGCTTCGCTTCGTGAGTCTCGATGCTTGATGCAACCCTATCCAGAAGTCGCCGAACACTTCTGGATAGCGGACCGAGCATATATGGGTGACAACTCGCGTGCTAGGACGATGATTGAAATCTCGTACTTTAACTTGACCTGTGGGGACTCTAGTTGGGAAAACCACCCGACTGGACTACCGACGTTCAGACAACCCGTGTTCCCGCTGGGAGCAGTGTGAATTGTACTCGTGGTTGGAAAAAAAAAAAATACCCCCACGGTCGACCCAGCCGTTGGCAGAAATGGGTACCAGGGTATTAACCTGTGAAGGTGAGTAATGTCGCCTCGCATCTGAGTTTCGATGCTTGAGACGACACTATACAGAAATATCCGAACATTTCTGGATAGGCGGCCGAGCACATATGGGTGGAAACTCGCGTGCTAAGGCGCCGGTTCAAGTCTCGCACTTTACCTTGACCTTGACCTTGACCTTCAGTCATATTTCTTGTACACTGTCCCAAATTTGAAACACCACAATAAAATATCATTATCAAGAATGAGTGAACTGTAGCCTTCTCAAAACACGTTCACTCATACATGTAGCTTCATATTTATCATTCTTTTCTCTTTCTTACCTCATTTTCCTTTCAGCGTCGAGGGGAGATATAATTTTTGGTATTTTCCTCTTCTGTTCTGTTACTTAGTGCTTCTGATATTCCGTCAATCCATCTTTTTCATGGTCGACCTTTGGGTCTGGTGTTCTCGCAACGTTTGCTGAAGGTTCGTTGTGTTGTTGCTTTCATATTTCTGCGTTGTCACATGGTCAAACCATTTTATCTTTTGTTTCTTTACATATTTTATGACGGGGGCTATTCCTAGCTTTTTTCTCAGTTCTTCGTTTCTGATCTTATCTCTCATGCTATTTCCTATCGTTCGTCACACATTTCATCTCAGTAGAGGTTATTTTTCCTATTGTTCTTAGAATCAAGGGCCCAGGACTGACATTGGTAACACAACGTTGGTATGAAGATCTTTATCATTATAACTAATATGCCACTTTTAGACTCAAACAAGCAGCCGTGAGTGACACCATGTGTCTCCTCTCTAATACGTAGAACAAACGAAAATGAATGCTCAAAATAATACAAGTTGTATGTAGTCTACTTCCCTGCGACCTATGATATTCTCCAGCGGTGACGACGCAAATCTACAAGTATAAATATATTATAACGATTTTTTTTTTATTTGCAATAGAAATATAACTGTAGTACAATTAATCAACATAGCGTCAAAGCAACCGACTAGCGGGTTATATACAACAGTATGTACAAATCGATCCGGGTTCCCTTCAGGCTAGACAACTATGTTTTATGCCCCTATACATGTAATAACATTTAACTATTGTTTAAATTGATAATGCGATCGGCAACACGCCAGGTGGGTGAACAATTCCGGGGGAAAAAAAATATGTGATAAATTTTCAACTGCTGTGAAAAATTCGAAAAAAAATATGTGATAAATTTTCAACTGCTGTGAAAAATTCGAAAAAAATATGTGATAAATTTTCAACTGCTGTGAAAAATTCGAAAAAAATATGTGATAAATTTTCAACTGCTGTGAAAAATTCGAAGTCAGGTCAATACGAAGAAAAACTCGACATTTTGGGGATTTGAACCTAAACCGTCCATGACTTTTACGGATGCGGTGAAGTTTCTACCACTCACTTGGATTTGTATTGTTCGCAATTCGTTATTTTTATTTCTACTATATTCATGAAACTTCTTTAACCTGTTACTTTCATTTCTTTGAATTTATTTTAACATGTAAAGTATCTATTAGTTTCAAACTTGCTTTTTTCAATGTCGCTTCTGTTCTTTCATTCATCGGGTGCTGTCTGCGCATCGAAGATTGTCTTCCATAGACACCATTTTACTCTGTCTCTTGTTTTGATGGCGCTTATTGTCGTAGTTTTAGCTGAATATCTTTTGATTTTATCAGACGACGTTAGTCTTGGTCTGCCTCGGCCCCGTAAACTGTATACCTTTCCTTCCAAGATGACTTTTAATATGGTATTGTGTTTGTTTATATTCGCCTATGTGGGTTGTCAAAAGGTAAGACGTCAAGATCTCGACAAGAAGGTCACGGGTGATCTTTTTGATTACCACCATTTGTGGCGAAACTTATATGGGGGCCTCGGTAGCCTAGTTGGGAAAACCACCCGACTGGGGGCATCGGTAGCCTAGTTGGGAAAACCACCCGACTGGGGGCCTCGGTAGCCTAGTTGGGAAAACCACCCGACTGGGGGCATCGGTAGCCTAGTTGGGAAAACCACCCGACTGGGGGCCTCGGTAGCCTAGTTGGGAAAACCACCCGCCTCGGTAGCCTAGTTGGGAAAACCACCCGACTGGGTGCATCGGTAGCCTAGTTGGGAAAACCACCCGACTGGGGGCCTCGGTAGCCTAGTTGGGAAAATCACCCGACTGGGGGCCTCGGTAGCCTAGTTGGGAAAACCAACCGACTGGGGGCCTCGGTAGCCTAGTTGGGAAAACCACCCGACTACGCTACCGATGTTGGGACAACCCGTGTTCGATTCCCGCTGGAAGCAGCGTGAGTTGTACTCGTAGTTGGGAAAAAAACAAAAACACTCGTGTTCGACCCAGCCGCTGGAAGATATGGGTACCATGGTAGTACTCTAGGATGGTGAGGAATGCCGCCTAGCATTGTGAGTTTCGATGCTTGAAGCAACACTATCCAGAAGTCTCCGAAAATTCCAGGGTAGGTAACCGAGCACCTATGGGTGTAAAAATCGTTTGGTAAGAAGCCGATTCAAGTCTCCTCCGTTTTTTTTTACTTTTACATTAGCTTAACACATTCGTCTATCTTTTCAGCTCCCAGTGGAGCATAGGTCTTCAACAAACACTTTTCAAGTCGTTCTGTTTTTAGGATCATTCCATGTCTTCCCCATCATCTTCATCTCTGCTTCTATCTGTCTTCTCCAAAAATTCCTTGTTCTTCCTCATTGTCTTTTCCCCTGGGAATTCCAAAAAAGGGCCTGGTGTGTAATACTCGCAGTTGGCTTCCGTAGTGTGTGTCCTATCCAGCGCCATCGTCTTCGCTGTATCTCTTTATCCACTGGTATTTGACTGGTACATTTCCATAATTCTATGTTAGTGATTTTGTACTGCCATTTCCATCCTTTTATTCTGCGTAAGCATCCATTGATGAAAGTCTGCCTTTGTGATTGTCAATTTTGTTGTTCTCCATGTTTCACAGCCATATAATAGGACCGACGTAACATTTCAGTTGAAAATTTTTATTTGTATATTTAACCTAATTTCTTTGGATTTCCATATGTTTCCCAGTGCAATGAAAGCTCCTCTTGCTTTTGATATCCTTATTTTTGTATCATTTTATGTTCCTCCCTCTTAACTTATGTTACTTTCTATCCACTTCTCATAAAGTAATGTTTCATGGCTTCATATATTTTTTCCATCAATGCCTGTCCACTTTATTTCGATGAAGGCATCTTTCATCAATCCAGCTGGAGAAAAATGGGTACCTGACCTGTGATGATGGAAGCAAACGTATTGCGATCTGGATTCTTTAGACACAGTTGTTTATTAATGTCACTTTAGTTGATTTGAAATACAAGGTAAAAGAGGCAGAGGAAGATCAAGACTAACATGGACGAGTAACATCAAAAGATGAACAAATCAGCCTATGACAATCTGCAACATCAAAGCAAGAGAAAGATCGGAATATCACTCCATGGTAGCCAACCTTCGATGCGGAGACGGCACGCATTTGAATGTTTCTAAGAAGATAAAACGTCCATACGTCTTCTATTATACATTGAAAGTTTTCATTTAGAAGAACCTGTATTTTAAAATATTCAGACTCATTTGGGTAAAACTTGAATATTGCATTAAACGAATCCTCTATCTGTGAATGTCTATTTGTTTCCGAGCGTTAATCTCCTTAAATGTCATTCATTTAGAAATATTCATTTTACTGAAAACATTTCACGTTTTCTTTGCATGTGGACTCAAAAAATTAACTCTTTCAATATGGAAGGTTTTTATCAATTTAGCGGTAAAGATCACAGTGACACATTTTTTTTCATATTTTAAAATGTTAATTTACGTGTCTATATTTATCTAACACTTAACATATTATATATGCATTTTTAGATAATTAAAGAAGGAATTATATTTCACCAATATCAAAATGATACAAGACATAAAAAGAATATGGTTTAACGATAGTTTACACTAATCAAATTGAGAGTGACGCACTGTGCGGCTAGACGTACATGATCGAAATTGACATGGCACATGGCGCGTCGAAACGTGCGGAATGAGTTCAACCACTCCAATATATTATAACTTTATGAATGAGGGGAATGCTCTAAGCTAATAAGATCCTCGTAAATAATTGCTGCAGATTTCCCAGGAATGTTACTATAATATCATCTCGGTATGAAGATAAATAGCTGTACAGGTGTACAATGCTGTCTTCTGGAGGAAAAGCAGCTCCCGTTTCAAAACCCACCAAAGGCTGTGGAAATTATAGAAGGTCTGACCCAGCCATCGGGGGTGTCGACAATACAACGGTATGCCCTCAGTGACCTTCGTTCTTTTAAGAATCTTGGCTAAAAGAAACTATCTTTACGGCATTTTTCCGTCACTAGGGTCTGCCAGGAGGAGTTAAAAGATCGGAGAATAAAGGCCGCTTGTCCTGAGCAGTTGCCTCGAAGTGTTCAGAGTTCTCATATCAACACAACACCCCCACCCGAATCCATAGAAAGAAACTGCTGACACTGTCGGGATTCAAACCCGTGTTTTCCTGGGTTAGGGCTCAACAAGTTGTCGATTCTGACAATTACTCTTCCCTTGCCTAATTAAAATTATATAAAGAGCTGCCAAACATCTGCTTTTTTCTTTCTTTCTTTCTTTCTTTCTTTCTTTCTTTCTTTCTTTCTTTCTTTCTTTCTTTCTTTCTTTCTTTCTTTCTTTTTTTTTTTTTCTTTCTTTCTTTCTTTCTTTCTTTCTTTCTTTCTTTCTTTCTTTTTTCTTTCTTTCTTATTCCTTCCTTCCTTCCTCTCCTTCTTTTTCCTCTCCTCTCTTCTCCTTTCCTTTGCTTCCCCCCTTTTCCTCCCTCCCTTCTTTCTTTTTTCTTTCTTTCTTTCTTCCTTTATTTCTTCACTTCCGAGACAGAAACAAAGTTCTGGCTCTCGCCTTTTGGCGGCTTCAATCATTGTCAGTTGATGTTGTTGTTGTGTCGTCTGCCTATTTTAATTTAAGGCTGCCTTCTTCCTTCTTCTTCCTTCATCTCTTTTATTATATCTCCTCTATGTAAGTGTTATATTCGTTACATTATATTCTTTCTAGACGGGAAACCCAGTTTTATTGTTATTTAAATATATTAAGATTGGTTAAATACTTACTATTGCTCTTGTGTCTTCTCTAATTATGTCTCTTCTGGTTACTTCAAGCGCTTTTCTTTCAGGCATCTCATTTCTGTGGTGATACGTTTTACATTTATGTTTAATCGCAATTGCCTATGTTTGGCACTCATATCACAATATGTATATGTATATACCCTGTATAAGTTGTTTCTAGTCGGTAATAGGTGTTGTTTTGTGTTGAAGTATAGGGAATATCTATTCCAATTTTTTATTTGCCCTGTTGCATCGGATGTCTATTTCTTTATTGATTTTACCATCTTTAGAGAATGGAAGTTAGCCGACCCATCAGAGGCAGAGGAAATCAACAAGCTTCTGTTCACAGACGATCAGGCACTAATACATGGAAACAATAGAAGACCTACAATAACACTTAAACTCAACAGCACAGGCACAACATACAACATGAACATCAGCAGTAACAACACCGAAGTCATGAATATCGCAGAAAAACAGAACATCAACATAACTATAGTGAGCAGACAACTAAAACAAGTAGAGGAATGTAAATGCCTAGGAAGTCTAATGACAAACGATAATTCACAAACAGCATAAATAGACTTAAGACGCAACAAAGCTTGTTAAATCATTGGACAACTATCACCATTTTTGTCCAACAAGAAAATAACTCTAGAGACAAAACGAGCACACTATAATACAATCTTCATTCAAACGTTGTGCTACCAATGTCAGTCCTGGACTCTAGATGCAAGAACAATAAGAAAAAATAACCTCTACAGAGATGAAATGTGTTTGACAAATGACAGGAAAAACATTGAGAGATAAGATCAGAAATGAACTGAGAAATAATCTAGGAATAAATTCCCGCCATAGAATATTCAAAGAAACAAGTAAAATGTTTTGTTTTTATGTGACATGGCAGAAAGATCAAAGCACAACACAACAAGACTACAATAAACGTTGCGAGAACACAAGAAAAAAAGGTCAACCACGGAAATAATGGATGGACAGAATTTTAGACAAACAAAACAAAAACAGTTGAAGCGAACAGAATACCAAAAACAAACGCATGTCCCCTCGACGCTGAAAGGTAAATGAGGAAGGAAAGAAGAAGATATTGTTACACCATCTGCCCGGACGAAAGTGATAGAAACCCACCTTAATGAATCCCAGGCCCTGTAACAGATTTAATGCATGACTGAACGGTCACGAGCAATTGGTTATTCTCCTCCAAAGGAAAAAAAAACCTATTAAGAGAAGTGAAGACACGTTACATTGAGACATTGATCATCTTCATTATCATCATCGTCGTCACCTCCTTTATCATAGTCATCATCAAACCCTCATAAATATCATCATCATCATCGCCATCATTATCATCATGGGCACTATCACCATCTTTGTTATTATCTTGATCGCCATCATTATCATCATAGGTACCATCACCATCTTTGTTATTATCTTGATAGCCATCATTATCATCATAGGCACCATCACCATCTTTGTTATTATCTTGATATCCATCATTATCATCATAGGCACTATCACCATCTTTGTTATTATCTTGATCGCCATCATTATCATCATAGGCACCATCACCATCTTTGTTATTATCTTGATCGCCATCATTATCATCATAGGCACCATCACCATCTTTGCTATTATCTTGATCGCCATCATTATCATCATAGGCACCATCACCATCTTTGTTATTATCTTGATAGCCATCATTATCATCATAGGCACCATCACCATCTTTGTTATTATCTTGATCGCCATCATTATCATCATAGGCACCATCACCATCTTTGTTATTATCTTGATCGCCATCATTATCATCATAGGCACCATCACCATCTTTGTTATTATCTTGATAGCCATCATTATCATCATAGGCACCATCACCATCTTTGTTATTATCTTGATATCCATCATTATCATCATAGGCACCATCACCATCTTTGTTATTATCTTGATCGCCATCATTATCATCATAGGCACTATCACCATCTTTGTTATTATCTTCATCGTTATCATTGCCGTCTTCATCGTCATCACCGTCGTCATCGTCAGCATCATTTTCATCATTGTCATAATCATCATCGCCATTATCATCATCGGCAAGGACATTGTCATCATCACATTCGTCTTCATCATCACCGTCATCATCAACTTAATTATCATTATTATCATTATCATCATCACCGTCATCAGTATTACCATCATCGTCATTCTTGTAATGATATCTATTTTATATATTTTACCCTGGTCGTCTGCAAATAAAGCTTGTTAATCTCCCCTGTCTCCGATGGACAGGATTACTTATATATATATATATATATAGTCTATGGAGGTAATACAAAATAGGGGAGATAGTACGTATCCCTGTCTCATTATTGTTCTATTTTCGAAGCGATCTCTGCACGCTCGACGGATTCTGTTCTGACATTGCAGCTGCTGTTGTTTGAAAGGCTTTTACTCACATGGTTTAAATGTTGAATTACTCCGTATGTTGTTTCTCCCATAGCTGTTCTCTAATTACTAGATCGAATGTTTTGTCTTCGCCTATGAAAATTTGTACACAATTTGATTGTGTTATCTTGTCCTTCTGGTTCCTGTTTTAGCATGAATAGTGCTTCAGTACCGCCTCTTTTTTTTCTGGAATGTGATCTGGGAGTCGTTGATCCATAGTTCAAAAATTAATATTGTCTTAGCCTTTTCTCTATAATTTTAGCGTATAATTTTCCTACATGGCTGGGATGGGCGATACTTCTATATTAGTTACAGTCTCTCTTGCTATCTTACTTCTTCCATATTGGCACAACTATGGCATGTTGCCAGTTTTCTTGGCTTTTTTGTTGTCGCCATACTGCGTTGTATATTCTATACATCCATGTAGCTCCTATTTCTCCAGCTACTGATTTTATTTCTACATGTATGTTGTCTATCCTCGGTCTTTTTTGGGAACGAAATCTATTGTTTAATTTGAGTGACAGTATACTCGTCACGGCCTCGATGTTTACTAAACCTTTTAAACAGTATACCAGAGACTTTATATTTGGAAAGTAAGTTATCTTACAATGATGAATGCCTACAGATGTAGCTGCTTGCTTGTCACGAAAAAAACAATGCTACTAACGTTATTCTTCTTATACCTTTTAGCTCCCTGTGGAGCATAGGTCTTCAACAAACACTTACCAAGCCGTTCTATTTCTCGCCATTCTGTTAAGATCATTCCATGTCTTCCCCCTCATCTTCATCTCTGCTTTTATCCAAGAATTCCTTGGTATTCCTTTTTGTCTTCTCCCCTGGAATTCCAAAAAAGGGCCTGTTGTGTAATACCTTCAGTTGGCTTCCGCAGTGTGTGTCCTATCCAGCGCCATCGTCTTCGCTGTATCTCTTTCTTCTTTCTCTTTCTTCTTTTCTCTTGTCACTGATACCTAAAGGGTGTCATGGTTTATATTATTTGTCGTTCTTGAGCTGCTCGAACTGTCTGAATTAGTGATTTTCCTTTGTTGTTACACGTCTCTGTCACTGCATCTATCCATCTTCTCCTGGGTCTTCCTCTTGGTCTTTTTCCATGCATTTTAGAGAAGAATGCCCTTGATGGTGATTGGTGAGGATTCATTCTGACCAGGTGGCCAAACCAATTAAGTTGTTGTTGTTCTATATATTCTTGGCAGGGTTTTGTTCCTACCATTTTTAATATGGTTTCATTTGGTATTCTATCTCTTCTTGTGTTTTTGTTAATTTTTTCAAGCATCGCATCTCACATATATTGATCTTTCTTAAATGTGATTTAGAAAGGGTCCATGTTTGACTTTCATAGCACAAAGTTGGTATGAAGATGCTATTTATCATTTGTTGTTTAGCTGGCATAGAAATGTTTGGATGTCTTAGCAATGGTGAAAGCTGGTATGTGACAGCATTTGCTTTTTATATTCTCATGTCAATTTGTCTGTCTAGTTTTCCATCTTCTGTGAACATTGTGCCTAAACACTTGAATTCTTCTACTTGTTTTATTTCTTTATCCTTGATCTTGATGTTTAATGGGTGTCTTAATTTGCGTATTCTCATAACCTCTGTTTTTGCTGTGTTAATTTTCATACTGTAGTTTGTGCAGCTTTTATCTAGAGATGTTATATGCTGTTGTAGCAGGCTTTCATCCTCATATATTAGCCATTAGTCATCTGCGAATAGTAGCTCGTTGATGTTGGGTGATTTTTTCCTTATTGTTGGTTTTTTCCTGATTTATTTTGTTCATATATATAATTAAGAGGAGTGGTGAGAGGACACATCCTTGTCTTACACCTGTTGTAACCTGAAACCATTCTGACAGACCTTCCGATGTTCTGACGGCACTTTGACTGTTTTTATATAATGCCATTATATTATCTAGTAGTTGTCCTGCTACCCCGTAGGTTTCTAAAGTTTGCCAAAGTTTGTTCCGGTCCACACGATCAAACGCTTTTTCCTGATCTATAAACACTATATTTAGGTTTATGTCATATTCTATTGTTTTTTCACATAGTTGTCTTAATGTAAATATAGCATCAGTACAGCTTTTGCCTTTTCTGAATCCGAATTAATTATTACTTAATTGAGGCTATATTATGTATCTTACTCTCCTCTCTAATATTTTAGCACACATTTTACCAACTTGACTCAATAGGGATATTCCTCTGTACATTTCACACTCCCTTTTGCTTCCTTTATTCTTCCAAAATGCGACAATGATAGCTTATGCATCTCTTTATCCACTGGTGTTTGACTGGTACATTTCCATAATTCTATGTTAGTGATTTTGTCCTGCCATTTCCATCCTTTTATTCTGTGTAAGCATCCATTAATGAAAATCTGTATCTTCATGATTGTCAATTTTTTTTGTTCTCCATGTTTCACAGCCATATAACAGGACTGATTAAGCATTGGAGTTGAAAATTTTTATTGTTGTATTTAACCTTATTTCTTTGGACTTCCAAATGTTTCCCAGTGCAACAAAAGCTCCTCTTGCTTTTGATATCCTTATTTGGGTTTACCAAAGTTATAGGTAGAACAAAAACTCCATGAGTTATAAACTATGTGTTGTCATTGAGTAGAGTTTGTAGAACAAAAACTCCATGAGTTATAAACTATGTGTTGTCATTGAGTAGAGTTTTAATCCTTAGTACTATATCCGTGCCAGTGCAACGATTCACATCTTCTTTCTTCTACCTTTTTAGCTCCCAGTGGAGCATAGGTCTTCAACAAACACTTCCCAAGTCGTTCTGTTTTTTGCCATTCTTTTAAGATCATTCCATGTCTTCCCCATCATCTTCATCTCTGCTTCTATATGTCTTCTCCAAGAATTCCTTGGTCTTCCTCTTTGTCTTTTCTCCTGGGGATTCCAAAAAAGAACCTGCTGTGTAATACTTTCAGTTGGCTTCCATAGTGTGTGTCCTATCCAGTGCCATCGTCTTCGCTGTATCTCTTTATCCACTGGTATTTGACTGGTACATTTCCATAATTTTATGTTAGTGATTTTGTCCTACAATTTCCATATTTTTATTCTGAGTAAGCATCCATTAATGAAAGTAGCGATTCATATACTCAGGCAGTATTCATTAGAATTCCCAACTGCGCTAACTATAGAGGAACATTTCCGCAGAGCGCACAATCTCCTCAGTACCGATTGCAACCTGAAAGCTCATTGAAAAAAAAAAGTTATTTATTATGAATAAATTGTTGTAGTACCTGTCCATGTTAGTTTTTTATTTATCTCGGGTGCCTTATACAACCAGCACATTAAAATTGACAACTGGTAGCTGATCTTTAAAGTGCGCAACTTGAACACTGACGTTCTCTCTCCCTCTTTCTTTCTGCCGTTAGCAAAACAATTACTAAAGAAATGAATATTCCTGTACGTCATACGTCCTTAGAAGGACACTAAATTAACGTAGTTGCGTTATATTGTAGTTTGCGACTAGACACATTTCGACCCGGTATATCCAACTTCAGCACGGCATTTTTGAGGACCAGGTTTCTTGCCTCTTCGCTTTGTCAGACTCAGTGTTGCAGAAGTACCACTGGGAGATGGAGCAGGATCGTACTCAGCTCTCTTGTTCGCCGATTCTGACGCATGCAAAAAGTAAGCTCTGGGGCTCTGATCGTACTCAGCTCTTGGCCGGCGATCGTACTCAGCTCTGGATCGCTAATCGTACTCAGCTCTGGGTCGCTGATCGTTCTCAGCTCTGGGTCGCTGATCGTACTTAGCTCTGGATCACTGATCGAACTTGGCTCTGGGTCGCTGATTGTACTCAGCTCTGGGTCGCTGATCGTACTGAGCTCTGGGTTGCTGATCGTACTGAGCTCTGGGTTGCTGATCGTACTTAGCTCTGGGTCGCTGATCGTACTTAGCTCTGGATCGCTGATCGAACTTAGCTCTGGGTCGCTGATTGTACTCAGCTCTGGGTCGCTGATCGTACTTAGCTCTGGGTCGCTGATCGTACTTAGCTCTGGATCGCTGATCGAACTTAGCTCTGGGTCGCTGATTGTACTCAGCTCTGGGTCGCTGATAGTACTCAGCTCTGGGTCGCTGATCGTACTTAGCTCTGGATCGCTGATCGTACTCTGCTCAATTGCGGGATGGCCAGCATGACGCACATGAGACCTTCGTCTTACAGACCTCTATTAAAACGCCTTAAATAAAAATACCTAGAGAGACACTAAAAAGAACAGTTATAAGAGAAGCAAATTAGGCAGGCATAGACTCATTAGATACTATTAAAAACCTCACAAAGAAAAGAGATTGTTGACGAAAAACACTTCGTATCCTATGCAACGTCTAGCGGTGCTGTAAGAGAAGACCATGTTTCTTCTTCTTCTGCGATCATGACGTCATTCAGACTAGGATTCCGGACTCTCTTATGAAGGCAGCTGTCTGTTTTAGTGATACAGTTGCCCTGCATAGTTTCTCTTCCAGGGAGGTGGGTGTGGACCACATTGTCCTTCTCAGGTCTGTGTACTGGAAGACTAAGTTTGAAACAGACACTCGTTTTAATCACACCTTGAGACTATGAGTCTAATTGTTTTACTGTAACCATTTATACACATAAAGAGAATCAACCGTTTTTTTTTTTTTTACAAATATGATACAAAATATCTTGCTTCCATTTCTGACTTCAAAATGAAATTAATGTTCACAATCCATCTCTGTCTATTACAATTTCTTTCTCTTTCATTATTGTCAGAACATTAAATACAAAGCGTCCGTATTTGCAGGACTGCTGGACATCTGAAGCGATGAGTCCAACTTATGATATTCCATTTAAACGTTTACTGTGCGTGATGCGCATGCGGCTTATATAATACTGTCTCTTGTGGTTGATTTACAAATTGATGCTGGACGCAATATGCAAATTAGTACATTGGACACACAGGCACATTTGCATTTCTCTTTCTACATCTTCAGGGATATTTTTTCCCCATGAAATTTCACATTTGTTACATGGGATTTGAATCAATAATCTATCGCGTCTGCATGTCTACAGGATCTAATGGATGCTCTTAACATGTTAAAATAATGTTATATTTCATTTTAGAATATTTCTTCATTGCTTCTATGTGTATGTTAGTTGATGTCATTGTTTGAGTGACTGTCTGCTCCATTAGTGTAAATAAAGCATGCACCATCGAGTAAAGAGGGAATATTAATCAAAACAATGTACATCCCAACACTGTATTTATCAGCAGCCAGATTTGATCGTTAACATGATTTTACACTTTAGACTTTACACTTCAGACTTTACACTACGGACTTTACACTGCACACTTTAGACTTTACACATTAGACTTCATACTTCAGACTTTAGACTTTAGAATTTATACTTTACATTGCACATTTTAGACTTTACATTGCCACACTTTACACTTCAGACTTTATACTTTAGAATTTACACTTTAGAATTTACACTTTACATTGCACACTTTAGACTTTATACTGCACACTTTACATTGCACACTATAGACTTTACACTGCACACCTTACACTGCCACACTTTACACTTCAGACTTTACATTGCACACTTTACACTGCACACTTTATACTGCACACTTTACACTGCACGCTTTACATTGCACGCTTTAGACTTTATCTTTAGACTTTACATTGCACACTTTACACTGCAAACTTTACACTTCACACTTTACACTGCGCGCTTTACACTGCACGCTTTAGACTTTATCTTTAGACATTACACTGCACGCTTTAGACTTTATACTGCACGTTTTAGAATTTATCTTTAGACTTTACACTGCACACTTTACACTGCACGCTTCACCCTGCGCGCTTTAGACTTTATCTTTAGACATTATACTGCACACTTTACACTGCACACGTTACATTGCACGCTTTAGACTTTATCTTTAGACTTTACACTGCACAATTTATAATGCACACTTTATACTGCACGCTTTACACTGCACGCTTTAGACTTTATCTTTAGACTTTACACTGCACACTTTATACTGCACGCTTTAGACTTTATCTTTAGACTCTACACTGCACACTTTACACTGCACACTTTATACTGCACACTTTATACTGCACGCTTTACACTGCACGCTTTAGACTTTATCTTTAGACTTTACACTGCACACTTTACACTGCACGCTTTACACTGCACGCTTCACACTGCACGCTTTAGACTTTATCTTTAGACATTATACTGCACACTTTACACTGCACACTTTACATTGCACGCTTTAGACTTTATCTTTAGACTTTACACTGCACACTTTATACTGCAAACTTTATACTGCACGCTTTACACTGCAAGCTTTAGACTTTATCTTTAGACTCTACACTGCACACTTTATACTGCACACTTTATACTGCACACTTTATACTGCACACTTTATACTGCACACTTTATACTGCACACTTTATACTGCACACTTTACACTGCACACTTTGTACTGCACACTTTATACTGCACACGTTACACTGCACACTTTATACTGCACACTTTACACTGCACACTTTACACTGCACACTTTACACTGCACACTTTACACTGCACA